>OZ025293.1:57222580-57638718 GCA_964019185.1 Maratus speculifer
ATAAGATTTCTGGGTCCAAAAAGAATTGTTTGAGCCGCGGCTTATACACCCGAAAATACGGTAGTTTGTTATCTGACACGGGTGACTAGAAAACTTGTTTTTCAACTTTGAAAACTGGTGGCCCACTATTGGTATATGGTCCACTATTGGAACACTTACCCTAATTATATTTTTTATTGAAATAATTGGAATTATTTATTAAATGTTGGTCGTATGGTCACAAGAATAACACTGGATGTATCCGTACGAGCAAAATATTTTTCTCTGCCAAATCTAACAACTTCTGATATTCATTTTTGATCATAAAAGTGCTTTATTTTTTTATCTAATTAAATACAGCTGGTTAAGCCCTTGAGCTCTGATGGTGGAATTTTCTACCACTTAATAATTATTGCGAAATGTCACAGTGGCACCGGAATATTCAACCATATTTATCTTAAAAAGATTTGATACATTTTTTTCCTTTATATCACAAACAAAATTTTTCTTTGTAAAATACTGGTGCCAATGTGGCATTTGGAATTTTGAAGAAATTTACCTACCAGAGCTCAAAAGGATAACATAGCTAGCAACCTACCGGACATCTTTTTAGTTACATAAACATAGTTTGAAAAGAAAATTCTTTTAATATAATATTTCTTTCTTCTATGTAGTACTATTTTAATTTCATTTATTAAATATTATTTGAAATACAGTAGACTCCCTCAAATCTGCAATCCAGAAATCCGCAACTCTCTAAAATCCGCATATATTTTATAAATGTAAACAATGAAAGTTTCAGATTAGATATTGGGACAAAATTTAATTTTTTTTTTAAAGTTTTGTATCAATTCCATATATTTTTGTATTAGTAATTTTTTTAATAATACTCTATTCATGTTTATTTCATGAAGGAAGAATAAGTTCTTTTTGGAAAAAATTCAAGATATTTCAAATATTATCGGTAATCACAATCTTTTTACCAAATATATTTATGCATTAATCAAAATTTTTTGGTTATTAAGCCTGGCTAAACTTGAAAAAAATATCCTTATTTTATCATTTTGATGTGAATTAGTAATGTACTTTTATAAAGCAAGTTTTGTTGAATAATTTTGGAAAAGTACATTTAATCTGTTTAATGTATATTTAATCATACACTAGTGATTATTAACTTGACTTTTGCTATTAATACTTTAATCATTTAAAAAATTATCTGAATTTTTATTATTTTAGTTTATTACTTATTTCAATATTTAATTATATTGTAAGATTTCATTGTAGTTCCGGTTGCACTATTAATTGCACTCAAATTACTGTTTATAAAATGTAAACAAAAAATGACCAGAAATCCGCAAAATTATAAAATCTGCAGAACCTCTGGTCCCAAGCTGTGCGGATTTGAGGGAGTCTACTGTAATTATAAAATGGACAGTTATAAAGAACATTTTGATGTATTTGAGATAATTCTAAAGTCATACGAAACAGAGTCAATAATGAAATTTCTGCTTAAATGTCTTAAATTTATAGTTCATAAATACAATGTAAATTCCAATTCCATATTGTAAAATTATTACTTTTGTTTAACAAACTGTGAAAATAGAAAGCTGGAGATAGCAGTTGATATGAAAATTGATGGAATATTATACATTTCTCTTTACATTTATAAAAATATAAATATATCTATGTTATAAAGGCCAAACGTATCTGTGCGTAACGCATACGTCATTTTTCGAATGGCAACAATTTCTGATGAAATTTCACTTTTGCAATTTTCATTACTGCATATTATTTAACTCCTAGACATCGCACATTTTCAATCGTTACACCGTTTTGTAGGGTAAAATATGTACTTTTAAATGCAATTTGTTTGAAAACTGTATCTTATTTTTTTTTAGATATAAATTTTTTTGTAGTTTTTAATTTTATTTTTCTGGAAGTGGCAACTTGAGTTCTCCATTTCTGTGCAAAGTAAAGGAAAAACAGCCAAAAAGTAAAAAGAAGAAATAGAGAGGACTTATGGTGGCTGGGAGTGATGCAAAAAATGTAACCCTGAAATCTGCTACAAGCCAAAACACAAACGCGTGTTTTCGCTAAAAAGAAGGAAACTTTCAATGACAAGTCTGTGGAAACATTTAGTACAATATTTTGAAGTTTATAATAAAATAAAATGCTACTTTATAATGCTTAAATCTAAGCAGATCATTTTTATTTAGAGAAAAAACGCACGGCTGATGTCGAAGGATTTAATACCTGTTCAATGTGATTCTTTTTTCTCCCTCCGGGTTGAATTTTTTTCGCCGAGATACCAAGCAAACAAAGACAATCTTGGCAATAATTACAGGTTCAAAGTAATGTCCGGTTCCCCAAATTTTTGTCCAATTTTTTAAGACATTCAATTGTTATTATATTAAAATAACATTTTTCGCTTAATGTAATTTTTTATAAATTTCAGTTAAACTTGCTGGAGCAGACGATTTTTTTAGTTCTTTTTTGTTACCTGTCATTTTACCAGAAGGAAAATGCAAAACAAAATTATTTAATTTTTCTTTCTTCTTGGAATAAGTATATTTTATATGTTATTTATTTTTTACTTTATTTTTAGAACCATTTTTATTTTCCAAATATATTTTCAGAAAAGAAAAAAAGTACATTTTCACAAAGAAAATTGATCTGAAATGGAAAAAGAACGATGTAAAAGACAAAATGAGATTTCATAATTCGCCAATATCCAATATTTAAAATGTAACTGAAAATTTGGTTTGGCATGATTTGTAAAAATCAAGGTTTGCGTATTTCACGGAAAATACGGCACCTTCTTTGTACGTTGAAGTGACGGAGTGCAATGTTTATTCTTTTAATTTGTGTTGTGTATTTTAATTTATAAAACGAATTTTAAATTTGTCATAGAGTTAACTTTGAAGCAAACTTTCTTGAAAAAAATGCTCGTGCAGTCTTTACTTTTAACATTTTAGCGTAAGATTTTTCGGTACTACTTGATTATCCCGTCGATCAAAAAACTATCGCCAAATTATGAGATTAAATACCAAAAATGGATGATTTGTGAATGACATATTCAATGATAACGTACACAAGGCGATACACATGTTTAAAATATCATCAAGAGGTGTTTAATACCACTTTTTATTTGTATTTTTATTCATGTTTTACTAATTTATTTGTTTTTCCGTCATTTAAAATAAAAATTATGTCAACATATATAACTTGGCTATTAGTTTGGCGATTTTTTTAATTTGGCGAAAATGGTCGATAGGATAATCAAGCAGTACCGATTTTTCATATGCGCAAAATCTATATTGTAACAAACAAATGTGTCTGTGTGTAGCACTGACGTTATTTTGCGAATGACAACATTTCAGAATAAATGACTTTTTGTAATTTTTTAATCTTCTAAACGTGGCGCATTTTCAATTTATATTTTAACATATAGGAAAAGAAATCTACTTTCAAATGCAATTTGATTGAAAACTGTATCTCATTTGACTCATTTATTGCGAGCTTTTTTTTTTTTTTTAATCTCTATCACGTTTCTCATTTAGAAATAATGATACACAATTTACTCATAAATCTATGAATATTGTTCTTGATAATTTTCCATTATAAAATTAAAATTGGTTGAGTAATAAAATAAAAGAATGGTTAAAAACGCAGATTAAATTATTAAAAATTACAAATTGAACATGTAATCAAAAACTTAAAATTTTGCATTGCCAAACAGGAAAAAAAATTTGAAAAAATTTTGAATTTGTTTGAAAACTGTACTTTAATTTACTGATTGGCTGTGGTTTAAAAAAAAATCAGGTGCGAGTTATTCTTAAATTTATCTCTACCGAGTGAAACTCGATTACGATAGATTAATCTATTTGTCCTTAGAAAAACATAAAGTGTTTCGGATTTGTGTCCGGCTATTATACTTTAGCAAAATTAAAATTTCCTTTATAAATAATAAAATATAATACGAGGGTAATTCGGAAAGTAACCTCCGTTTATGAATAAAAAAAAATAATGAATGGAAACATGTTTTATTACTTACGTATGAAAGACACGTTCTTCAGCTATTTCTCAACATAATTGCCGTATTAATTAAAACAACTATCATAACGGTAAATCGGCTTTGAAATTCCATCGTCACAGATATGAATTCGAATGAAACATTTGCTACTGAACAACAAAATGACCCTACTTTTTCTGTTGTTTATAAAGAAATCTTAAAGTAAGGATCTTCTCAAAAATTTCCTAATTACTTCATTCATCCTGATTCGAAGGTGTTAATGGTAAAGAAGGAAAATATTTTTAATAACACATTTTCGTATCACATTCTTGTTCCAAATTCACTTAAAAGCAAAGTCTTAACAATTTCACATTTATCTCACTTTGGCTTTAATAAAACTTATGAATTCTTGTCAGGCAGTATTTTTGGAAGGGTATGTATGTGGATACTTTAAACTTCGTTGCATCCTGTATCAAATGTCTTCAATCTAAACATCACCAAACTCCACCCGCACCTTTACAGCCCACATACACTCCCAGGTACCCTGGTCATACTATCAGTACAGATCTCCTTGGACCTTTTGCTAATGGCAAATATGTATTACCTACCACTGATCATTTTTCGAGACATATTGAACTTTTTCCACTTAATGATGTATCTGCATCTAAAGTTGTTAAATGTCTGTTCTCTTACATAACCACCTTTGGGAGACCTTCGGTTGTCTTATCAGATTTAGGACCCCAGTACACTTCTCAGGTATATAATATTTTTAATGATACAATAGGCATTAATGTACTACATAGTTCTGCCCCCAGGCTACAATCGAATGCAATTGCAGAGCGAATCAATAAATCAATCAAATATTCGGTTAATATTCTTTTACAAGAAGGTCACTCTTTCGAAAATGCCGTATTTATACACAAATCACTTTATAATGGTTCGAAACATGCAACTACATTATACTCTCCTAATCTTCTTCATTTTGGACCCGAACTTTCTCTAATTTTTGACACTTTTGATCAGTCGTGCAACCAACCCTTTCTTGATAAACATATTGAAGTACACAAATTGCTTGATGATTTGAGTAAGCTATATCACAAAGCTTATAACAACATTAAATCAGCTCAAGATAAGAGATATAAACAGTACGGTCAGAAAGCTAAATTGAGATCCATTTTCTTAAAAGATATTGTATATCTAAAGTCAAGTGACAAGTTTAAAACAAAATATACTGGTCCATATATTGTTACTTGTAAACATTCACCTGGGTCATTCTCAATTAAAAGGTTGTATGCTGCTGATAACACGGCATTTCGGGTACATATTGATAGACTTCTACTAGCACCCCCTCGTTATGGGCACTTATTTGATGCATCAGGTCATATAAACAATACTAACTTTGATACATTCTATCAACCACACACGTATAATTTAAGAAAAAGAAGCTAATGTAAATTAATAGTAATTGTTTTCTTTTATGTCCTGGTTTTGTGATACTACATATCCAACCACTGGCCATGATTGTGTGTATGTTGTTTTCGACTGATCTTTAACACCATCATGGCTGGTCCATCACTGTTGCTCTGAAGATCTCTTGAGAAAAATATTAGGTATCATTTTTTTCCCTCACTTTAATACTAGCAGGTTTCTTTATATTCACCTAAATTTTAATTACTTTTATTTTGAATTTTATTTTACCTGTACACTTTAATTTGTTCGGCACTCCTCATTAATTCTGTAAATTGTGCAGTAGCTAACCTCCCGGTTAATAATTCCTGTTCTGTATGTCAAAGATAATAATGTTAGATAAACATGTACCTTAGTCTAGAAATAAAAACAAAAGATTCATGTAATCGGATAAAATAATACACTTTTATTATATGACTTGTGCATCACCCAACTCGATTGTGACTCCTTTCTCGTCTCTCTTAACTCTAGGATTGTCCGCCTGTTTTACTTGTTATATGACATACATTTTTTTCGTCTTTTTTTTTCCTTTTGAATTCTTCCCTTCGAGGTCTTGTTCCCGTTCAAAATTAATGCCCTAAGGGTTCAAGCTTCATTGTGTTGAGAGACAAAGTTTTGGAATTGGAGTTTCGATTCAAATTTTTGAATTGTGATTCCAATTCACAACAATTCAATTTTTTCATGTAATTCGACGTGGGCTCCTTCAGAAGACCGCTAGTGCCTTCGGGGGAGCATCACAATTCCCTCCTCATCTAAGGCTAAGCCCTAAGCTGATGCCATCATATGTGTGTTTTACACAAGATTAAGGGTGACGCATAATTTTATGGGCGTGCTTGGAGCACCTCTTTTTTTTGTCATCCTATGCTGCGGCATGAAACACTTCAATTTAAAAAAAAATTATATTTTATACACATCATATTACATTTTTATTTGTTTTGAAAGTTATATTGTAATTATGTTTTTTTTGTGTATTTCTATTATATATATTCATTTAGTATTAGTTTTATGTTTAATGTATATGTGTAAAAAAAAAATCTCTTGTGTAATGAATGCAGTCAAAGCTGCAGTAACATTTTCTGCTGTCTGAGTCGACTCAACTTCTAGATAAAAAAAAACACTAACGAATATCCAGCTTTATTCGTACCAACTTGGATCCATAAATATAGTTAAAAAAAAAAGAAACCTTAGAACTGATGACTGTTTTTGAATAGAGAGGTTCAATATATTATCATGACAGCAACTTTCTATAGATATAAAAAAAACTTTTACATTTACATAATTTTTTATGTTTTAGAATACTTTTAATGTCGCCCATGCACATTGGACTGTAAAAGTTTTTTTTTCTGGTGCACCGGGTGATATATGTAACGTTTATTTCGTTATATATTGGTTATTTTGTTAGATATTGTTTCTATGCACCCCCGTTCCCTTTTCAATTCAAAATTCGTTTAAAATTATGCTTCATATTTTTTTCATTTCCCTCAGCCATTATTTCGTTAACCGCCAAAATTAATGCCTCTGGATTATTCGTAAGAAATATGCCCGCACTTTAATCAATCGTTTCAAAACAATTTCCAGATGTCAGCTAAGTTTGATCGGATGTTCCTTTCATTGCCTTTTATGTGCATCACACAGTAACACGGTTAAATAGCAACTTAAGGCCTCTTTTCCTTTCATGAGAAAATGTTAAAAAGAATTTAACATCTGCGCATTAAAATCTGGTTGCCCCTTGCTAGACATAACTGTTGCAGTCCTTGGGTGTGAACTTTTATTTCCGGCCGTTACAAAAACCCTTGCTGCACCTGTAAATTAATGTATTGGCAACCATGAGAGCCTTACCCCCTTTTTCCAGCAGGGGAGTCAAATTGAATACCGATCATGCCAGCTGTGGTTTGGCTACAATTTATCGACTCGTCTCCATTGTGCATGGGCAAACTTTTGTATTTTGGCGACTTTGTTTTACGCCAACGCTGTGTGTGTTATCTCTGTAAGACGGTCACTTCATCCGCTGGTCTCGAACGAAAAGGTTCGAATTTGTGTCCGGAGACTTTCTCTCCGATCTTCTAATTGTACCTCCGCTTATTATATATGGATAAATAAAAGTGTGCCTTATTAATCACTGTAGGGTTTTTCGCTATTTTTATAACGGACCTGGACAACGGTACTTCTACTCAGCTCTTTTCAGTACTGCATTGTGTTCTAGCAAAAAACATATGAACGTCAACAAAGTAACCACCGTTATAGATATTCTTTTCTTCTATTCCTTGGATGTAACCAAGGTTTAAAAATGGTGTATATGAAAGGTGGTTATAAAAACTTCTCCTATATACAGAGGGGGAGGGGTCCGGGTGCACTTTACACCACTAAAACTGTAAAGTTTGTTTGCTCTGATTAACAGCTGAAAATTCACTTGTTAGATAAGGGGAAGAAAACATAAAATTAGTCGTCTCAAATGCAACATGACCCGCCCGTCTGACTTCAGTATTGCCTATGGATCAACCCCTAGTAGCTTAACTGCTTAAACGATCGATTTTTTACATACTGTTATTTGAAGTTGTGTGCATGAGATCGTAGATGATTTAAAACAATAGGTTGCGATTAAAGTATAAAACTAAATCTTTGAACTTAATTTCTACTTTTTCTGCCAACAGTTATCAGTGCATTGACAAACAATAAATGGCATGAGAGACGTAAATTAATTTACGGATTGAAAAATCGTGTCATAAATTAATCTATAATAAATGACATGGGAACAATATACGTATGATAAAAATTACCGGCTTAAAATTTTTCCAAATAAGAGCATTTTAAAGGAACAATGATAACACGGAGAGGAGGTGCATTGACTCCCTCCACATAATTCATAGAATGAGACAATAGGAGCACTGATCACAGAACACCATGTATAACGCATCGTGTATGGAAACTTTTAATAAGCAGCTTGAAAAGTTTTTTTTTTCATTGCAGTTCTCTAACATGCCAACAACGTGACATTTACAGGAATGAAGCTGTTTAAGTTGATAAAGCTGTTTTGTCCGAGCGGATGCACAGCCGAAGCAGTGAAATATTATACACAAAATTATAAGCTATCATGAAGCCCATATTTTGCAAAAAATGTTCGTAATATACATAATATAGACAGAGATATGTAATATAGACAGAGATCCGGACGACCATCTGTTCCTGTTGAAATTGTTATGAAATGTATGACGCAATTACAGCAAACCATGGAGCTATGAAAAGAAAGGAAGAGACATGTCAAACTTCCACCATAGAAAGCTTTGAAGCTGAAAAACGAGTTTTTTCCAAGTGGCGTAACCATAGTGTGTGCCCCAAACCCGTGATAATATTAGGTTTACTTCTCCTTGATTCATAGCAGAAGATATTCTGGTTAGATAAAGCGAACAGAACTTTCAATTTTTACCAGTATTCAGAGCACTTGGGCACACACCCTGGTTACGCCACTGTTTTCCTCATCTCTTGTGTCCTCCACGCCTGACTTTAACCGACAGTAATCAAATCAGCAGTCTCCAGTGGAAGATCCGGATAAATATGGTGGAAGCAGCAGAGGGAAGGAGCGGCATCAAAACATGTCATTTAAGCATAGCTGCCAACTTTTACGCATTTTTCCTACCACAACCATTTTATAGTAAATATTGTCTTATTTAATCGTCGAAATCCTATGATTAGACAAATAGAAAACCTGTACAATTTTAGTGGTAGCAAAAATGCGTAAAAGTTGGCAGCTATGTTTACGGATGCTCTATTTATTGGATACCCCTTACTTCAAGTCCTTAGAATATTCCAAAACATGTTGCCTGAAATTTGGATATGCCGATAATCACCGTTCTCATGATTCTGCTTTATGTTCTGCGGATTTTTCTCAAATAATTTGGAAAGAATTCAGCATTACAGAAACACAGTTATTTGACCCTGAAAGAGCTGAACTTGAAATTTTCGCCTGTGGTAATCAGAAAATGTAGATCTCATTCAAATGTACTCAATTTCTTCACTGGGAACTGCTAAACATGACAGTATATGCCTCCACCTCTTTATTAATTCCATTAAATGTAACTTTTCTGTTTAGAGCGGATGAAAATGTAACTTCCTGTGGCAAAATACTATTTTATTAGAAATATAAATGTTCCATAGGTTTAGCCTTATAAGAAATATAAATTTAATAACACATAGATACTTATAAATTTAAAGTGAATATAAAAGGACAACAAATTGTTACTTTTTTATCTTTTTTGAACATTTTAATATTTAAGGCTTAATTACCACTTTTATAATGTTGATGACATAAAATTAAAGTGTTTCAAGATTTCGTGTGTTCTGATTTAGTAGTGCTCGTATTTTTTAAGAGAGGTATCAGTTTTATTTTATCGGAGAATTTTTTATAATTAACTAAGAAGTGGTATTTTTTTAATTAGTGGTATTCAAAAGTAACCACCCACTAGTGCGAAATCAGTATTTTTACAGGGATCGCAGCGTCCCTAAAATTTTCAGACTTTCCTATCACAATTTTAAAACGATAATATTTATTGTAGAATTTCATTGTGGATGTTAAGCGAATCTGACATGATGAATTTTAATTTAAAATACTGGTAGAAAACTACGAAAATTTTAGGGACGCTGCGACCCCTGTTTTTATAATGAGATATAAGTCGAAAATTTACAATTTTTTTGTTAATTTTTTTGTAAATTATTAAACATTTTATCCATATGCAGATATTTTAGATGTCAGACAGATTAAAAATCATTATTTTTCACTTCACCTATGTGTTGCTGAAATACAATCGGAACATTACAATATTTCGTGGATTCAACACTTTTTTAAAAATTCAATTTTTTAAAGTGTTTTGGCCTTTTTTTTTAGTTTTTTAGATAACAAAAAAATTTTGTAAAATTTTGCCTTTCCAAAATTGATTTTATTAGTATTTTTACAGGATAACATGAAATAAGAATAAAAATTTTTGGAAACGGAATAAAATCAGCCTACTACAGCCGCCTTTTTGTGTAAGAACTCAGGCCTAGTGTCCAGTGGCGGTAGTCAGAATAGTCTCATCACATATGTGATAAAAATGCCACACATGTGCCACAATGTTTTTTGTCACGAAAAACCGAAGAAAAAATATATAAAAACGCAATAAGAAATTATATTTTCGTGAAGTCAGAGTGATATCACAAAAAGTCACGTGCGTCACATAAAAAATGTAACAACAAAAATCCCTGTCGGCTGGGCCCACAGACGTAGGTAGATTTCGAAGTTAAACTCTCATTGCACCAACAAAAAATAAAATATGATCAGAAATAAACCTAGTTCAACAAATTTATTTGGTTGCTTTTAAATAATTTAATTTCATTTTTCTGTAAGGGCTAGTTTTATCAGAATCATCTTAAGGGAAATTCTGTTCTAAAAGAGCACTCTGACAGCTGTTTTTTGAAATATATTCTGTCTTTATGAAAAATTTGACAGATACGGCGCATTATAGAGATCCTAAATAAGAAAAACTGCAAATTGCATGAGCTTGAGAGCAAAAATTAATTTTAAATTAGTCAGAAAAAAATGTTATCTGAAAATCCCTGTCTTGCTCGGTCTACAGGAACAGGTAATTATCGAAGTTAAGTACTCATTTCAACAACAAAAAGTAAAATATGATTAGAGTTGAAATCAGTTTAATAATTTTATTTGGCCGCTTTCGTAGAGTTTTTAATTTCATTTTTCTGTAAGAGCAGGTTTTATCAGAATCATTCAAGCGAAATTCGGCTCGAAATGCCCACTTTGACGGCATTTTTTGAAATATATTCTGATTTTACTAAAAAATTGACAGTACAGCACATTATATAGTTCTTTAATAAGAGAAACTGCCTATTACCGTTTCAAGCAAAAGTGAATTTAAAAATAAGTCAGGAAATAAGCAATTTGTTATTTGAACCTCAATTCTACAGCCGCGATCGCTTCGGGTAATTCTGTTCAAAATGCCCAGTTTGACAGCATTTTTTTAAATATATTTTGCTTTTATCAAACAGCTGACCAATACGTCACATTATATAGTTCCTAAATAAGAGAACATACCAGTTGGATGCATTTGAGAGTAAAGTGAACTAAAAAAGGAATCAGAATGAAAGGAGTTTAATTTGAGTACAACCTACGATTTTTCCTTCAACTATTACTTTTGTTTAATTTGTATTTACTGTAAGAATTGGTCCTATAAAAAATTTGTCGATATAAAAGTTGTAGATATCATTGTGAAGATGTAAAATAAATTTAATCGGATTTGATACCTTAAGAATTGACGGAGTTATGGATTCTTTTCTTCTTAACCCACCTCCCCTCTTGTTTTCGTTTTTATTTTATTTTATTTTATTTATTTATGTTTGCGTTAAGTGTTGAACCTATCCAAAACTTGTAAAAACAATATTTTTAGGTAATAAGAAAATTTATAATAAATTTAACGGTATTTGATTTTTTGAGAACTGACGAAACTATAATTTTTTTCCTCTCAGAAACCCTTTTATTTGCCCCTTGAGCCAATTTTTAAATTTATGAAAAATCTGTCATGCACATACTTTTAGCTCATTTTTTAGAAGTAATATGAACTTTAAACTGATTCGTTATTTATTTTAATTATGAAGTTATGGCTTTTTTCGGTTTTCACAAAAACTCTCCCTATTTCCTCCCCCTTGGTCCGATTTTGCCCATTAACGAACATGACCGAGATTTTATGCCCATTGATTTTATGTATCAGTTTGGAAGATATTTGAGCAGCATTATATTAGTTATCGTGTCTATAAAAAAGTGATTTAAATATGCGTATGTTACCGGCAAAACCCGATTTTAAGCCAAACTAGATTGGTCTAGGCCAAACTAGTTTATCCTAATGCCCATGGGATAAACTACTTTTTCTTAGACCAAACCGGTTTATCCTAATGCCCATGGGATAACTAGTTTTTCCTAGGCTGAATTAGTCTATCCTAAGGCCCATAGGATAAACTAGATTGTGAGGGAGTGACCTTTGTGATAAAGGCACTCTAGCATTTTTGTGAGATCGTGATGTCAATGATTTAACATGTGTAACGTGGAAGGGACATCTATCCTCTCTTTTACTTTAACTTTCTAGAGCATGTGTGTCTTCCTCGGATCTATAGCTATGTCGCAGTTAGAAGTAATATGCAAATTTGTAGTATCTCAGTTTGCAGCATATAAAAGCTTGGAGTTTTAGTGTGTGTAGCGGCGCAAGACAAGTAGTGGAGTAGCGGCGCAAGCCAGCTAGCAGTGAGTAGCGGCAAAAGCCAGCTAGTAGTGAGTAGCGGCAAAAGCCAGCTAGTAGTGAGTAGCGGCGAAAGTCAGCTAGGTGGTGGTGAGAAGCGGTGAATTGAATTGGATTGAGCGAGTTATTAGCCGCCAGTGAAATAGCGAGGAGTTTCGAAGTGAGATAGCTAGCAGCGTTTGCCGACTTAATTTATTCAGAGCAGAGCTATTCAAGGAGATTGCCGTTGGCAAGAGATAATTTAGTTACGCTGAGTATTTTAGACAAAAAAGAGTGTGTTACAGCAACGGGCTGTCTAATAAAGCTTTTATCTAGCAATTTAGCTGAAATCTAAGTGAGAAATTGGATTTGAAATGCCCCGACTGGGTCTAGTGCCGGAGCTGTGAGTATATTTATGAGTTTAATCTTTTTAGAACTGTGACTAGTTATCGAAATTGACGAACTGAAAGCTCCACTTCCCCTGAGCCCTAACAGTTTAAATAAACTGTGGTTTTAACTTATATATCTCGAGTTATGTCTGCATTCAATCAGCACACCCCCACGACCGTCACTAATGACACCCAGTATGTGCATCCTTCGGTTACAAGATTTTCCTAGGCCAAATTAATTTACCCTAAAGCGTATAGGAAAAACTAGTATAGCCTGCCACTTTTTGGTCTGAACTAGTTAATCCTAGGCCTATTTAGTTTATCCCAGGACAAATTTACTTGGCAAGATTTTAATAAATCCAAAGACTGACTCGGCGCCAATATTTTAGTTTATCGTAGGCTGATCTAATTTTTCCTAGGTCAATGTAATTTGACTAATTTTTTTCTTAGACTATCAAAGCTTGAGAGCTGATGTGTCCGCAGGTTCTTTATGCATGTATGTACGTATATACGTCTCTAAAGCAATAATTCTTGATACAAATAGCCGATTTGCATCAAATTTTAATGAAGCGCTTTCCTGATTTCTTTTGGGAATTCATTCGAAAAGAATAAAGGGGAAGAAAAAAGGGAGGCTAATTCGCCCCAACCCCTTAATTTATATACTTATGTTTTCATGCATCATTAGAGGATTTCATTCGAATTTTAGGTATAGGAGCATTCTGATGCCGCGCTTCCATGATTAGTTGTTGGTGTTCATTGTTTAAGTATAAAGGGAGTGGATAATGGGGTTACCCCCCACCTCCCCCAAGTAATTTAGGTAAATGTTTTTTTTTCACGCAAAATTGATTTATTTGCCTCAAATTTTGGATATACGTTTATTTTAGTAAGGCGCTTTTTTAATAATTTTGGGGGTTCATTGGATAAGTATAAAGAAAAGAACGCCCCCCACCCCTTAATTTAGGCAAATGGGTTTTTCTTACACAATTACCCGATTTGCTTCTGTTTTTGGATATGTTCATTCTGATGAGCGCTTCATTGATTAAATTTGGCGATTCTTTCTCTAAATATAAAGGGGAAATGGACAACTTATCTCGTTTGTTATTTTAGATAAATGGGTTTTTATGCAGATTTATATGATTTGCCTCACATTTTGGACATTCTTCCATTTTGCTAAGGCGCTTTTTTGATTAATTCAGGGGGGAGGGGGTGGTTAAGCATAATGGGGCAGCGGGCGACTTATCCTCTTCCTTAAATTAGAGAAATGGATTTTTATGCAGAATTACCCGATTTGCTTGAATTATAGATATAATTTTTCTTTTTGATAAAGTGAATCCCTGAATTGTTTTGGAGTTAAATGATTAAGTATGAAGGGAGGAATGAGGGATTACTCCCCTTAAATTTCATAAATGGGTTTTTGTGCAAAATTATCCAATTAGCGCCGAAATTTACTTAATTGTTCAATTTTATAAAGTGTATGAGTGATTAGTTTTGGGAGTTCAATGGTCAAGTATAATTGGGAGAAATGGGGAAAGTAATCCCCTTGCATTTTTTCGGGGGGTGTTGTTCTTTCAAAAAAAAAAAAATTAAAAATAAAAATAATAAGGCTATAGTATACAGTCAGTGTAAACAGGTTGTGAACACAAAGTCAACAGTTTAACTGGTCAATATTCTTTTTATTATTGATCCCGACTGCCGCTCTATTGCTAAATTTGTGCAAAGGGGTTTGCCAACAGCCCTGGAGGACTATAAACATCATAACTTTTGAATCTGTTTAATAAAATGTATATTTGTGAATATATTGGGTTGGGGAAAAAGTAATTTCATTTTTTTTTTCAATAGATAATTTTAAAGTCGCATATCTCGAGTAATACTTATTCAATTAAGCCATACTATACAGCGTTTGAGAGGTAGCAATCTCTAAAAAATTCTTGATATAAAGGTAGCAGCATCTGTTTAATCAGTGAAAAGTTATTGCGATTAAAAAAAAAGGTTTTAAAGATAATTTTCGTCACATTTTAATTTTTTACTTCCAAAAAGGGAAAAATGCAGCACAGGCTCATCAAAAATTCTGTGGCGTTTATGGTGCTCCGTGCTTAAGTAAACGCCAAAGTCAGAATTTGCTCGTTTTCGTTCCGAAAAATTTCGATTTTAAGGATGAAACTTTCCTTGGCCGGCCAATTGTTGGAAAAGTCAATGAAATTGAAAATAAAAATCGAGGTAGGCTGACATATATCTTCCCGCGACATTGCTACGAAACTAAATATCGACCATAAAACACTTTTGAACCATTTACATAAAACTGGATACTAAAAGAAACTCGATACTTGGATTCCCCATGAACTTACAGTGAAAAATTTAATGGACAGAGTTTTCATTTGTGAATTGTTACTAAAACGGAATGAAAACGAGCCTTTTTTAAAACAGATGATTACGGGTGATGAAAAGTAAATCACGTACGACAAGAATGTGCGAAAAAGATCGTGGCCGAAGCTTCACAAACATTGGCAAAGCCCGGATTGATGCCAAGGAAAGCGATGCTGAGTGTTTGGTGGAACTGGAAAGGAATTGTCCAACATGAGCTGCTGGAACCTGACTAAACCATTAATTTAACTATCTACTGTGAACAACTAATACAATTGAAGAAGGCGATAAAAAAAACCGGCCAAAATTGAGCAATAGGAAAGGCGTTGTCTTCCATGAAGACAACGCTAAATCACACGCATTTTTAATCACTCGGCAAAAACTGAGAGAACTTGGATGGGACGTTTTGGTGCACCCACCGTATAGTCCGGACCTGTATCCGTACGATTACAATTTGTTTCGCCTTTTGCGGAAATCTCTTGATGGTATTAAGCTGGCTTCAAAAGAGGCTTGTGAAAATCACCTTGTTCAGTTTTTTGCCCAGAACTCTCAGAAGTTCAACAGAGACGGAATTATGGTTTTACCAAAAATGGCAAAAGGTCATCGAACAAAACAGCACATATATTATTGATTAGTTTTTTAATTTATGTGAATAAATTCAGTTTGAAGAATACGAAAAAAAGCGAAATTACTTTTTCCCCAACGCAATATTTCTCTTTTATTTTTTAAGGCTTTTCTCAAATACAAAAGAGCTATTTTCTGATATATTTCTCAATTAATTCCTTTTCGGAAATGCATAAGATTGACAAGTATTCTCATTTAGAAAATATGTAATCGAACGGCGTTAACTATTTTTTCATAAAAGCAATTTATCTTTCAGAAAATACCATTAAAGCTAAATTTTGAATCGAATTTACAGTAGCGACATCACGTGCAAGAAAGACTTGATGCCGTGATTAGAATATCTTTTATCTCGACAGGTAATTACTTTATCAAAAATGAAAAACGCTGTTCAATTCCAAATGCTTGCACTAGTCACGTTTGTCCCCTTTACAGTTAAAAGTTACTTAGAAAATGTTTCAATGTTTCCTATTGGTGAGCAGTGTATTGGAAACCAGCTTAAGTTATATTCCAAAGATTCTGCTAACCGAAATTCACTATCGCTGTTCTATTTTTAAAAGCATATTGCTTGAACTTAACATCATGAGAATAATTATGCTCAGTTCCGATCTGGCTCGAATATATAGAAAAAAAATCCAAGTCTGATCTCAGCACGGTACGAGTCTGCTGAAAAAACAAAATAAATATATAAAATAAGCAGACACCATGTCCAATGCATCATGTCTCTACTGTGGACATGTTACATTTATGTATTGATGTTATAAGCATTGGCTCGTGAGACATATTTATTCTCGTGAAAGACATGTTTGATGCCATCCAAACCTGATTTTAGGCCAAACATGTTTATCTATACATCCATAGGATAAACTAGTTTTTTCTAGGTAAGGAGGTAATCCTTCATTCCTCCCTTTATTCTTAACTATTAAATTATTTGCCTTATCAGAAAGAACCTATATCAAGAATTTGAAGCATATCCATAAATTCTGCGTTAAAAACCCATTCTTCTAAATTAGGATGGGGGGAATCTCAATTGCTTCTCTTTTTTACAGTTAATCAATAAAATCCCACAAATAATCACGGAGGTGCTTTGTCAGAATGATCCTATATTTAAAATTTGAATGAAATCTGGTAATTATGCGTGAAAAACACACTTATCTAAATAAACAGGGGGTTGCCTCTCGTTCTCTCCCCTTCATATTCTTATCCAATGAACTCCCGAAACTAATCAGAAAAGCGTCTTATCAGAATAAACCTATATCCAAAATTTGAAGCAAATCGGATTTTTCTCAAAAGAGCTATCACGTTACTTACGTACGTACATACATACATACAGAACCTGATGGCCCATTAGTTCTCAAACTTTGATACCTATGAGCTAATAATACGCAAAATTGCATTGGCCTAGGCTAAACTAGATCAGCCTAGGATAAATAAGAATGTTGGCGCGGAGGAGGTCATTGGATTCAGTAAAATCACGCCAAATTCAATTCGTCTAGGATAAACTAGATCGGGCTAGGCTAAACTAATTTATCCTATGAGTGTTAGGCTAAACTAGTTTGGCATAGAAAAATTTAGTTTATCCGATGGGCGTTAGGATAAACTTGCTTGGCCTAGGCCAATCTACTTTGGCCGGTGACATATATATAAATATTTAATAAGTGACTATCGCATTGCTAGTTAAGCGTAGAACCAACTGAGTGAAAAATGTCCAAGCCGGGTATCGAACCCGGAACTCTTGGAATAGCGCTCCCAGTGTTCTACCATTTAAGCTACGAGGATGATGCCCCGCTTGGCATTCTCACTCATTTTGTTAAGGCAACAATCTGCAGCACAAGATGGAAGCTTCCACATGAGCACACATACGTTACGCCATAGGTTTGTGTGCTCAACAAACCTTATATTTTGTCTTCAAAATATAGGTGCCATTGTGACATTTGATTGTTTTGAAGAAATTCACTCATCAATGATTAAAATTTTGACCCCTTGAAGAGCAAGGAATAATGCCGCTTCTCACCAGAATAATTGAAAATCTTTATTTTATAATAAAGAAAAACAAATTTTCACCATTTTGCCCACAAAGTTAAAAATGTAAAATTTCGTTAAAGGTTTCTCGTGCGAATCTTGTTTAAATTAGGTGGGATAAAATATATCTTACCGTCCCTCGAGGGGTTAAATGAGTTCGGGTGCAATAAAATTTTAGAAGCTTTAAATTATTTCCGACGACAAAAAGCTTAACACAGAATATCATGTATTCTCATTGGGTGTCTGTAAATATATATGGTATAAATTTGGGATTCGGTATAAAACCTTTCCGGATCTTAATTTCTTATAAAAACAAAAGTAAAGAAAATGTGATTAAAAAATGTTATTAGATTCTATAAGCTGTACCTGTTCTGTTTACGACCGATACTCATTGCAGGTACATATGTAAGACTAAATACTTAATCTTATCATGTAATATAAAGTTCTCTATACGTACGTCTTAGAAGATTAGATGTGACAGGACATTTAAATGAAATACATTTAAATTTAAATAAAGTGTTAGATTCTAAAAAGCAATGATATTTATAGAAATTTTAGTCACGAAAGCTTGATAAGAAATTAACTTTCTTTAAACTTACTTTAATCTCAAGATTACTGTTAAAAAAATCTTAATAATGATATTATGGCATAGCCGACAATGTCTTGCTCCTTTTTGTACCACAAGAATTTATAGAATATTTTATTTTTTAAATAGCTGTAGTTTGCCGATTAAATAAAGCAAAAATTTCTATTTTTTTCCCTTTTTTTGATACAAAAGAGCGGAAGAGTTGGCTGCAATGGTATATAAAAATGTTAATATTTATTGTTCGCAAGAAGCTCGTAAACAATGAAACAGATAAATACAAACAATTGAAGTCATGAAAATATAGGGACTGAGTAGATGGATATTGCTTATAGACCCTAGGTCATATACAGAGGATGTGGTTGTTGAACTGAAATATCCCTACAATGTTTTCCTCTGAAAGAGCTTTCAGGAAATTTTTATGTTAACCCTTTCATTCCCACAGGTAGAATATGTCATAAAAAATTCCGTAGTTCATAAAATCTGAATTTGCACCAGAGTATATCAGTGAAAAAAAATACGCTTTATATAAATGTGGAATGTCTGTTATTAAATAAAATAAATATTTCTATTTTAATTTTCTGGTGTGAATTTGAAATATGCGAATTAAATATAGAACAAAAAATAAAGTCATGATGCCATTTGGACTCACTGGAAGTGAAAAGTTTAAAACTTTAATATTATTTAACTATAATTAGACATACACATGGCCCGATAGCGTTTTTGTAATGTCTCAGATAGCGTCTCTCGTCGGTATCATGTCAAACTATTTAATATGAAAACAGCATTGCTAGTAGGTTTACTTTTTTAATACAGATTTCTTGACTGGAACTATTTTTTGAAATAGTAAAATTTGCCTTATTTAACCTTATTTATTAACATATTAATGAAGGCAAAATAAAGGGGCATTTTATCATTTTTAGATAAGTGTTGCAAATCAAGAAATCTGTATTTAAAAAAAGTAGTCCATTTTTAACACTGCTTACATATTGGATAGTTTGACATGGTACCGACGATATCTGCATTTGTCTCCAAGTCACGTTTTGGCTAATAATTTTAATAAAAGACCTAAAAAGGGATGTTGAACAGTGGAGCAACTTGCGTATCATTTAAACTTATTAAGATACTACTCTCGAACCGTTAAACTCATACCACTGCACTTAGTTTTAAAAATATCTTTACCAGAAAGCACTATTCTCACTAAAATCCTAAATAGACAATAATACCTAAATATCTTGAATTGCATTTTTAGCACAATCAAACTGATTGGTAAAGTTATCATACTAATTAAATATTTCCAGCTGAGCGAAAAATTACCCAGGCCGGGAATCGAACCCAGGTATTTGACTTACAAGGCCGATGATTTACCATTTAAGCTAACTGGGCACGACAATCAGTGAGCATTTTTCGCTCATATAACCTTGTAGGTTATAACATCTGGTCTGTCATTTAGACAGCTCAACAGAATTGACCGCAGGTAAAGGAACTCCATAAATAAACAATAAACAATAAAACTGATTGGTAAAGTAATTATACGAATTGAATATTTCCAATTGAGCGAAATATCCTAAACACCTAAATAGACAATGTAAATGTTCATATTTCATTACTGAAATAAGAAAATTAATTTCTTTCTAAAAGTTTCAGCGTCACTATATTCCAGAATTTCAGCCACACAGCACAGTTATAGAATTAACGTATCATTGTATGACTTGAAATATTATAAATATATGCAATGTTATCTAATTTTGACTTATTATATATTTGAACTACTAACTTATAAATTTAAAATTTGTATCAATTAATTCATTTTAATTAAATTTCATAAGTTAGTAGTTCAAATATATAATTCAAAATCCCTATTTTTGTCGAATTTATTGTAGAATAATATAGTATACAGAATTTTTTTAACATATTGAAATTATTATGTATGTATTTTTTTAAATGTAGACGATTAATTAGTTTCTTTTAATTAATATTCATCAATTAGTAGTTCAAGTTTATAATTTAAAATCATTACTATTTGTTAAGTTTTATGTAGGATAGTATTATAGCACGCGGAATTTTTTAATACATTGAAATGATTACACATGGATTTTTCAATGCTGATGGTCAATTAATTTATTTTTTTTTCATCAAGTACTATTTAAGTCTATAGTTTAAAATTGCTGTTTGTTGTTAAATTTAATGTAAAATAGTACACAGAATTATGTAATATATTAAGTTATTATATTTTTAAAATGTGGATGATCTGTTCATTAAGTTTTAGACATTTTCCGTGTGTAGTATATTTATATAACAATTTTACTAAGTTTCATTAATGTGTTAATGACATAATTTATTCAATTATAAAAATTGTATAAAAAAATTTAAGCTCAGTCAGATGGTTTTCATGCCTTACTAGTTCCTTATTGAATATTAGTACATTAATATTTCCATCTATTATATACATATTTTTAATTGAATGCTTTGTTAGTTGTATTTCATATTTTTTTTGATTATCATTCTTACATGTATTAAGAATTTTCATTTTTTCTGATTATCATTTTTGCATGTATTCAGATATTAAGAATTTTCAATTGAATTGGAAATATATAATTTAATGCATGAAATATTTATTATTGATATACAAGGAAATCTCTCTATGTAGAAAGTTTTGAAACATTGTTTTAAAGTAGAATTATTTGTGTCAGAATAAAGTATTTTTTTTATTCATAAGCGATGGACTTTGGTAAATACATCTATACTAATAAAATCCGTGCGCCTCTGTCTGTCTGTCTGTCTGCTTGAAGCCGATTACAGTTCGCAACGCGGGCGAGTTGGAAGTCGCGAGAGGTGTCTTTCGATTGGAAAAATTCCGAGGAAGTCATTTCGGGCATTTTCGAGACCGTGGGACCAAAATTAAAAAAGTTATGAATTAAAACCCCTTGGGAATCGGAACGAAAAATGTCACAATTCCCAAACGGAGCTCCAAAGCAGAACACTGCGCCACCTTGCGGTGAAGAACATGAATTTTTCCCCTTTGGCTAAATGAAGAAACAGCCGAAAACCTCTTTCTCACCGGCGCTAATTGCGTTTTTTTCCGCATCAATTTTTTTGACTTTCCGTAGAATATTTACCGTAGTTTTCGCTAAAATATTGAACTTAGAAATAAAACAGGACTATCGAAACTTTTTTTTTTGCGCGTTTTTTCTTAAACCATCATGCAGACAGTTTTTAAAGTAGAAAAAACTGATTACATATTCAGAATCTGCGTAAAAATATGCTTCTGATGAACTAAAAAATACGAAAAAATGTCTAAACCGTGCAAAACCAAATATTTTTAACGGGACTATGAGCGCGAAGCGACCATAGCTCCGATCCACAATCTTTTTTTTTTTTTCAAGTGCACGTGGCGCCCACCGTGCGAAATCACATGTTTTTAACGGGACCATGGCTCTTTAATTTACTTTTTTTGTGCTTCAGGATTCGAACACCAAGACTTGCTTATTAAATGAATTTTTTTGCTTATTATATACTGCTTAATACGTTTCGATACGTACTGCTTAATACGAGGTTCGTTTGGAAAAAGTGGCCCCCAACTTTTGAACGGAAATCCAACTTACAAAGACATTTGAAGACTCGTAGTAATGTTAAATCATTAGAAGATAATGGATTTCTTGAAGAATCTGCATTGGTAAATAATTTCTCTTCAATATCAATACAACACCTGAAGAATCTGTTTATGTAAAGGTTGTGACAGATGAAAAAAGGATGTATGTCTGTTCTACCTGTGATAAGCGTTTTAGTTCCACTTCTCATTTAAATCGACATAAGAAGATTCACTTGGGTGAGAAGTTACATGTCTGCGATACGTGTCAAAAGTCTTTCACAAAAAACCTGATTTAGTGAGACAATTGAAAACTCATAATGTTGATGAACAGTCTATATTTAAGTGTCATAAGTGTGAGATTGTTTTTACAAGAAGCGATAATTTGAAGCATCATCTCCGATCACATGAAAGTTTGAAATTTCCTTGTCGTGAATGTGATAAAATTTTCGGGCGTAATTTGGAGTTGAAACAACATATACATACTCAACACTCTCGTGCACCTCTTGTAAGTATAAAACGGAAAACAACTTTATCTAATGTGAAGTCCAAAAAAATTAAACAAAACCAATCTGATGTACTTAATGTGTTTAAAACTGTTATGCTTTATCCTGATGAACGTGAAGAAAGTGATATAGCAGTGTTTCATACCCACTTACGAGCTGAAATAGAAGAGCGCTTAATGAGTGAAATTCAAGAAAAAGGTGCGGTTAAATGGGATATGGTGATGAAAATATCTCTTGAACGTTTGACTGACAATCAGGAGATGGAAGAGATTCAGACTTTTTTTCGATGCCAATGTTTTATTGAACTTACAGAAGATACAATTTCACAACATGTTGAAGAAGGATTTTCCAAAATAACTAAATCCTTTGAAGAATTTATACAAAGAGGGTCTGAATGGAAACTTAAAAAAATTCATCATTTAGAACTTAAGATTGCTAAATATCATCCTTTAGCCGCAAGTTCATATATAGCTTTACCCAAGAAATTATATGATAAAAAAGCAGTGCTTAATATAAAAAATGAAGATAACAAGTGTTTGGTGTGGTGTCTTTTGGCATTTAAATTAAACATCCATCGAGAGGAGAAGCCTGAAAGAGTTTCTCATTACATTCCTTATGAGAGTGATATTAAACTAGGGAATGTTGAGTGTCCTGTTCCCCTTCAGAAGACACCCATTATTGAACAACTGAACAATTTACGGATTAATGTATTTGGATATGAAGAAGATGAAGTATGTCCTCTGTATATTTCTGAAAAGCAGAATCTGGATGTTATTAACTTGTTATTAGTTGGTGATGGTGAAAAGCAACATTATTGCTTAATTAGAAGTTTTTCAAGACTTTTAGGTGATCTCACCAATCATAATGGTGTATGTTACTATTGTTATCGATGCTTACATCGGTTTTCAAGACAAGATCTCCTGAATAAACATGACGAATATTGTCGTGAACATACAGCACAGACTATAAAGATGCCCACTAAAAATGATAACATACTCAAGTTTTCTGGTATTCATCTTCAACATCCTATTGCTTATACTTTCTATGCGGACTTTGAGAGCCTACTCATACCTGTTGCATCCTCCACACCTTCTTCTAAAACATCTTATATTGAAAAAACAACATACCATTTTCCCTGTGGGTATGCTTATGTCGTTGTTGGACCCGATGGGAGATGCGTGAAGAAACCGAAAGTATATCGTGGTAAAGACTGTGTGGATCACTTTTTAGAACAAATGATGCCTGAGAAAGAAGTATTGGGAGAGAAGTTGATGAATATTGAACCTATGAGGCTTACACCCCTGCAAGAACTGGCATTTCAAGAAGCAAAACCATGTTATATTTGTAAACAGCCATTATATTCCAAACGTACACGTGATCAAGATCATATCTCTGGAGAATATAGAGAAGCAGCTCATGTGGAATGTAACTTGAATTATAAACAATGTAAAACAATTCCTGTTATATTTCACAATCTGAAAAATTATGATGGGCATCATATTATGAGCAAATTAGGAAAATTTAAAGATCATGAAATTGATGTGATTGCTACCTCTTTGGAAAATTATATAACCTTTAAGTTAAGAAAGCCAACAAGTCTTATACAGATGGTCTTTCTAGACTCGTTTCAATTTTTGCCGACATCATTAGAAATGTTAGTAAACAACTTGGAACCGACTCAGTTTAATGTTCTTAAAGAAAATTTCCCTCAAAACACTGATCTTGATCTGCTTACAAGAAAAGGGGTTTACCCTTATGACTACTTGACATGCTTTGAAAAGTTCAACGAAACGCAGCTTCCTCCACATTCTGCATTTTTTAATAGTTTGACTGCTGAACCAATAGACGTGAGAGATTATGAGCATGCGCAGAAGGTTTGAAAAACCTTTGATATCCAATCTCTGGGGGAATATCACGATTTGTATGTCAAGACTGATGTTGTACTACTTGCTGATGTTTTCCAGAATTTTAGGAAATTATGTCAGCAGTACTATGATATTGACTGTGCACATTTATTTACCGCACCTTCGCTTGCTTGGCAAGCTTGTTTGAAAATGTCTGAAACACCTTTAGAGTTACTCACTGATATTGATATGCTGCTTATGATCGAAAACGGGATATGAGGTGGTATCAGTATGATTAGTCATAGATATGCCAGAGCGAACATACCCAATACACCAGAATTTAATAAAGATGAGGATCCTAGTTATATCATGTACTGGGATGCTAATAACTTGTATGGCTGGGCTATGTCCCAATTTCTTCCTTATGGTGGGTTTTAATGGTGCACGACAAATTATATTACAGAAGAGTGGATTTTATCGTTAGCTGATGATAGTGACTTCGGGTATATTTTCGAGGTTGATTTGAAGTATCCCGAAGAACTTCATCCATCACATAATGAATACCCGCTCGCCCCTGAAAGATTGGTCGTAAAAGAAGAAATGTTGTCTTCATATGCACATAGCTTAGTTAACAATAAAAAATTCATAGGAACCCCTAAACTCATTCCAAATTTAAAGGATAAACAGATAATCTTAAATTTTATTTACAACTCGGATTAAAACTTACAGCTGTTCACAAAGTCCTTAAATTTAGACAAGCACCTTGGATTAAAAATTACATTAATTTTAATACCGAAAAAAGAAAAAAAGCTAAATCCTCTTTTGAAAAGGACTTTTTTAAACTAATGAATAACTCTGTGTTTGGGAAAACTATGGAAAATCTACGAAAACGTAGAAATATTGTACTTGTTAATAACGAAAAAAGAGCCAAGAAATTAGTGGCTTCACCCACTTTTAAATCTTTTAAAACATACGATGAAGATTTAACTGCCGTTGAAAGGATGAAAACTAGCATACTCATGAATCGACCGATTTATGTTGGTTTTGCTATTTTAGAACTCTCTAAAGTACTAATGTATAATTTTCATTATAATTTTATTAAAAAAACATATAAAGATGATACTGCAAAGCTGTTATTCACCGACACGGACACGTTATGTTATCATATTAAAACGCAAAATATTTATGATTATTTGAAACAGCATTCAAACCTTTTTGATTTCTCAGACTATCCGAAACATCATTCACTGCACTCAGATGTTAACAAGAAAGTAATCGGCAAGTTCAAGGATGAACTTAATGGTGATTTAGCCCTTGAGTTTGTTGGGCTGAAATCCAAAATGAAATCCTTCAAAGAAGAGAAGAAACGAGCTAAGGGTGTATCGACTTATGTTTTTCGTCACAAAATTAAGCATGAAGACTATGTGAACTGTCTTAAAAACCAATCGACTTCTTTCGAAGTACAAATGAGAATTGGTCAAGATGCACACCGTCTGTACACGTTAACACAGAATAAGATTAGCTTAAGCCCTTTCGATGATAAACGTTATTTACTGAATGATGGAATAACATGTCTAGCCTATGGACATTGTCAAATTGTTCAAGATTGTACTGGTTGAAGAAAATTGGTGATATAATGAAGAATTATCAAGATCAAAGTATTCTGTAAATAAATCTTTTCTTGTAAATATAGTTTTCTTGTAAATATAATTTTCTTGTAAATATAGTTTTCTTGTAAATTGATTTGTTTTTAATAAAAAAAAATGTTTCTTTTACATATGAGTACTTATTTAAAACATATACATAATCCGTTTTAATAGATTGTTAAATATATGCATTTATTCTTAATACATACACTTATATACAGTATATTCATAAATAAGCACGCTCACTTATAAATAGTTTTGTTAGACATACTTTTGAATTTTTTAAAAATATTTTTTAAAACTTAATGTTTGAAAACATAATAGTAATATTTCACTTTGTTTTTAAATTTTGAAAACTTTTTTATAAAGTTATTTTAATAAAACATGAGAGTATATTAATTTATTGCTTTTATACATTTGCTACTTTTTGAAATGATTAATTAAGAACATAACGTAATGTCGGTAGTCAGATAATATATTAGAAGTAACATACACATATAAATCAGCAAATCAGTAAACTCAGTTTTTAATAAATTGTATGTTTTTAAACTTAAAAATATTACAAAACTTTTGTTAAAACTTTTTTTGTTAACTTTTTTTTGTTAAAACCTTTTTTTGTTAATTTTTTTTGTAAAAACTTTTTTTTGTTAAATTTTTTGTTAAAACTTTTTTTGTTAAAACATTTTTTTTGTTAACTTTATTTTTTGTTAAAACTTTTTTGTAAACTTTTTTGTTAAAACTTTCTATGTATTTTTTTTTTTTTGTTAAAACTTTTTTTTTTTTTGCTAAACTTTTTTTTAAATTTTTTTTTCTGTTAAAACTTTTTATATTATTTTTTTTTTATACTTTTTATATTAATTTTCTTTTTTGTTAAAACTTTATATATATATATATATTTTTTTTTTGTTAAAAATTTTTTGTTGTTGTTGTTAATTTTTTTAAATTAGATTTTGTATTTTTTTCTACTAATAAATTTTATTGTTATATGAATATGCATGTATACACTTATACATGTATATAAACATGTCAACACTTAAAGATTAGTATCTTTACACTTATGTCATTCATATCAAATATTCATATTAATCTATTTATATCTTTCATATTTACTTGTAGTTATATATACTCAGATAGATGTTTGTTTAGTAACATCTAAACAATATGTAACTACTAACATGTACACATGCATCCATTCAAACAATCGTATTAATTATAATGAGAGATATCTATACTTTTTAATGTCCGTTGATGCATAAAACATAGATTGTTACATAAAACACATATACAACATGAGAGAAACATACGCCTACTAACATGTACATATAATAACATATACATATATCCAAACAATTGCACTAATTACGTAAGAGAGATCTATACTTTTTAAAAACTTACTTGTATTCACATCTTTCTAAAAAATATCATAGAAAACAAAAATGAGCTAGTTGTTAGATATTAAACTGTTTTTATACTAGTATTCTAGATAATATGTAATACATCTTATTAGTAAATTGATAACAGCGGTGTCAGATAATTGAGTATTGCGATAAGGAGGAAGATGAGTCTGATCAATTAAGCATTGCTCTCAATTGCTCATTGCTCATCCCCTATCCCGCCTGTGGCCGCAGAACTCTCCTTTATCTACTACTTACGACGGTGTAAAAATTTAAAACGTTCGATGTTCAAAAATGCAAAATTTCCAGTAGCGAAAATTGCAAAACCGAAATTGCAGGGGAAAGTGTTGCCATTCGCAAAATGACGTTACGCACAGAAATGTTTGGCCTTTATAATATAGATATAAAGGCAAAGCAAAAACTACAGAAATTTTTACAATTTTAAGGAAGAAACAAAAATGTGGTGCCAGTCAAAAAATTTCCATTCAAAAAAAAAAAAAAAAAAAAAAAGGTAGCATACTGGCAACATTGTTTTCACAATGGATAGTTTGACATGGTACTCACCACAGATCTTTTGAGTGCTATCTACTATTCCAAATGAAATGAAATTTGAACTATAAAATAATTGAAATGATATACTTGACAATTTTTAAATTAACCCCTTAACTGTGTAATTCTTTTCTGTTCAATAAATTGAAAATAGCTTATTCACACCACTATTATTTAAATAAAATATTCGTAAAATTTAGTCTAAGCATTTTCGCCGTTCATTAGCATAAAAAGTTTCATAAAAATAATAGTTGTGTCAAAAAGCTTTAAGTAACGAAGCGTGCAAAGAGTTCTGCCCGAAGTCAGTTCGGGCAACACAGTTAAGGGGTTAACAAATAGATAGCTCTGTAAAGGGATTTAACTTGGATACGTTGCACACGTAGAACAAAATTAGCGTTACAAAATATACCCAATTATATTATTTTTTACATAAGAAAATTACGGATTGTGTAGGGACACTTTATACTTTTCCGGCACACATGCCCAGGTTACAGAAAAAAGTTCTATTGGTAAAATTGTTCTACCAGTGTCAAGAAAAATACATTGCAGCCACGGCTTTATTACCGATGATGAAAATTATCACCAGAAAAAACTTATAGAAATTTTCAACTTTACAAACATCTTATTTATACAAAATTCCTGTTACAAAAACTGCAAAATTTTCTATTCCTTTTATCATAAGAAATTTTCCTGTTGTTAATCAAGCTTAGGCAGCATCGGTTTTTTGTTAATGAATGAGAAATTTATTTCTCATAAACCCTGGATGTTATAAAGTTTGTGAACAACAATAATAGAAATTTTAGATATACCAGTTTACCAGACTCATCACATCGATAGTTAGATTTGACTGAATTTAATTAGCTAAAATATTGTTTATCTTATACAATAATGAAAAAAAAATGTATTACGTTTTTAGCTAAGATTGTTTTAACCCTCGTAAGGTGTTCAGGGCTCGCACCGTTCCTAAAATTTTCAGACGTTCCTACCACTATTTTAAATGAAAAATCTTCATGGAAGGTCCGTTTAACATCTACAACAGAATTATACAATAAATATTACCGTTCAGAAATTGTGGTAGGAAAGTACGAAAATTTTTGGAACAGTGCAAACCCTGCGTGTTAAGGTGTATTTCGTCCCAGAAGCCATATTATGAGTTGCTGAGTCTTCAGCTTTTTGCACATTAGTATAATTTTAGACAAATTAATGTTCAGTTAAATCTTTAAAATGTTCTAATTAAATAGAAGAACATTTTCAGAATAAAATTATTGGTATGAAACTTTGAAACTCTGCATATTTGAAATAATGTACATTCGAAATGGATGCCCCAGAGGGTTAAAGTGTAAAATGCTTTACTTAAACATCTTTAACGCTTTGTACTCGAATGTCCAGTCTGACTAAACATCATCTTTCTTTGCTAAATTTGTTTTTGGCTTCATTAATAAAGGAAAATAAAATATGTCTTCTATAGTTGAGCATTTTTTAGATTATGTAATTCAAAGTAACTTCTATTGAAGAAATGGTGTCGACCGACTAAAATTTGTATAAAAGACGCCGGAGTTCAAAGGATTATGCAACGTATAATCCATGAATACGTAAATAGTGGATTCAAGAATGAGATTTCCGACTTTTCGCATACCAGTATAATCTTTAGAAAAATCTTTCCCTTCTCAATCCCAAAAATGTTCAGATTAAATAAAAAATACCTTATCAAAGAATGTACGGTATGTAAAATGTAGGAAATTGCCTCCTTGCATAGATGGCAATCTGTCATTAATATTCTGTAATACTTGCGTTAATCGTTAATTTGACTCTGGTTTAATGAATTTCGAACCAGAATCTTTTCAAATATATCAAACTTAATATATATTCCATTTAGAAATTTGAAATTAAATAAATAAAAATTTTATGAAATAAATTTTCTGGTTCGAAATTAGGTTAAGGTGGATGAAAATAATCCACGTATTGCGGGAGGTTAGTGGAAAGTTTGAAGCTATGTCCTTGTCTAAAAAATATCTATTTTTAAAAGTATTTATTTTCATCAATGTGCTGTAAGTTCTAAACATCAAAAAAGAATTTTACATGAAAAAATCTTTTGTTAGTAATACATATGTTATGGTTAATTTTATAAATACGGTATTTATTAATATTGAGCACGACTTTTGGTAAATTTGATAAATGATGCATATCAATCAAATTTACCTGTTATTATTAATAATTACCGATGAAGTTCGGTCAATATGATTAATTAAGCTTAGTAACGAATATAAACTTTACAAAAATCTGTATTATCATAACTGTTTGTATTTAATAACTAAAATAATTGTTAATAGAGAATATTATCCAATCAAAAAAAGTGTTCTCTTAATAAGAAGCAAAAGACTAAACAATTAAAATAATTATTTTTATACTTACTCAATTAATGAACAAAAATAAACACAGAAATATTAAAAAAATAAGTTATACAGGTTTGAAATGGGTACTTTTAGCAATGAATATTTAGAAAAAGCGTATGCGAAACAAAAATCTCAAGCTAAACGAGTTGAAATTTATTATATTTACCAACTTTGGTTGTTAATTAATAGTAATAATCGATTAAATTGTTAAATTTTCATAAATTTATCATTTTAACAGGTTTATTTGGATATCATTTGGTTATTATTAATAGCAGCCAGTTACTATTAATAATAACCGATTAATTAAATTGACCATAACATTTATAGTAAATTAATTAAAAATATTCTTTAATTGAATTCCTAAATCTGAAGCAAAACAAAAAGGCTATTTCCATGCGAACTTCTCGTGACTGTCACACAACAAAAAATCGCTATGCTTGTTGGCCACCGTTATTTTCGAAAAGTTTGTTTCGCCGTATTCGATTGATGAGATATCTCCGATAAATTTGTCTGGTAGTATAAAATAAATACTGGTAGTAAAAATCGTAGTATCTGACAGACATGACACGTTCGCATGGAATTAGCCAAAAAATGAAAATAAGATTTTCAGACGTTCCTACCACTATTTTAAATGAAAAATCTTCATGGAAGGTCCGTTTAACATCTACAACAGAATTATACAATAAATATTACCGTTCAGAAATTGTGGTAGGAAAGTACGAAAATTTTTGGAACAGTGCAAACCCTGCGTGTTAAGGTGTATTTCGTCCCAGAAGCCATATTATGAGTTGCTGAGTCTTCAGCTTTTTGCACATTAGTATAATTTTAGACAAATTAATGTTCAGTTAAATCTTTAAAATGTTCTAATTAAATAGAAGAACATTTTCAGAATAAAATTATTGGTATGAAACTTTGAAACTCTGCATATTTGAAATAATGTACATTCGAAATGGATGCCCCAGAGGGTTAAAGTGTAAAATGCTTTACTTAAACATCTTTAACGCTTTGTACTCGAATGTCCAGTCTGACTAAACATCATCTTTCTTTGCTAAATTTGTTTTTGGCTTCATTAATAAAGGAAAATAAAATATGTCTTCTATAGTTGAGCATTTTTTAGATTATGTAATTCAAAGTAACTTCTATTGAAGAAATGGTGTCGACCGACTAAAATTTGTATAAAAGACGCCGGAGTTCAAAGGATTATGCAACGTATAATCCATGAATACGTAAATAGTGGATTCAAGAATGAGATTTCCGACTTTTCGCATACCAGTATAATCTTTAGAAAAATCTTTCCCTTCTCAATCCCAAAAATGTTCAGATTAAATAAAAAATACCTTATCAAAGAATGTACGGTATGTAAAATGTAGGAAATTGCCTCCTTGCATAGATGGCAATCTGTCATTAATATTCTGTAATACTTGCGTTAATCGTTAATTTGACTCTGGTTTAATGAATTTCGAACCAGAATCTTTTCAAATATATCAAACTTAATATATATTCCATTTAGAAATTTGAAATTAAATAAATAAAAATTTTATGAAATAAATTTTCTGGTTCGAAATTAGGTTAAGGTGGATGAAAATAATCCACGTATTGCGGGAGGTTAGTGGAAAGTTTGAAGCTATGTCCTTGTCTAAAAAATATCTATTTTTAAAAGTATTTATTTTCATCAATGTGCTGTAAGTTCTAAACATCAAAAAAGAATTTTACATGAAAAAATCTTTTGTTAGTAATACATATGTTATGGTTAATTTTATAAATACGGTATTTATTAATATTGAGCACGACTTTTGGTAAATTTGATAAATGATGCATATCAATCAAATTTACCTGTTATTATTAATAATTACCGATGAAGTTCGGTCAATATGATTAATTAAGCTTAGTAACGAATATAAACTTTACAAAAATCTGTATTATCATAACTGTTTGTATTTAATAACTAAAATAATTGTTAATAGAGAATATTATCCAATCAAAAAAAGTGTTCTCTTAATAAGAAGCAAAAGACTAAACAATTAAAATAATTATTTTTATACTTACTCAATTAATGAACAAAAATAAACACAGAAATATTAAAAAAATAAGTTATACAGGTTTGAAATGGGTACTTTTAGCAATGAATATTTAGAAAAAGCGTATGCGAAACAAAAATCTCAAGCTAAACGAGTTGAAATTTATTATATTTACCAACTTTGGTTGTTAATTAATAGTAATAATCGATTAAATTGTTAAATTTTCATAAATTTATCATTTTAACAGGTTTATTTGGATATCATTTGGTTATTATTAATAGCAGCCAGTTACTATTAATAATAACCGATTAATTAAATTGACCATAACATTTATAGTAAATTAATTAAAAATATTCTTTAATTGAATTCCTAAATCTGAAGCAAAACAAAAAGGCTATTTCCATGCGAACTTCTCGTGACTGTCACACAACAAAAAATCGCTATGCTTGTTGGCCACCGTTATTTTCGAAAAGTTTGTTTCGCCGTATTCGATTGATGAGATATCTCCGATAAATTTGTCTGGTAGTATAAAATAAATACTGGTAGTAAAAATCGTAGTATCTGACAGACATGACACGTTCGCATGGAATTAGCCAAAAAATGAAAATAAGATAAACACGCCAATATACGAAAATACTAATTTTTATTTAAAATCATTTTCGTTTAAAACTTTTTGGTTCATACATTAGACACAAAAATGTTACAGACAGTCTGAGTACTACGTGCGTTTAAGCAAAATGAATTTTTTTTTATTATAAAACTTTTGCCATCTTCTTTTCTTGCCAATTGTCTTTTACAAACCATACTAAATAACTCTTAAGATTGTTGATACAGGCACTATCAACCAATTTTTCAAGATTTTTAGATATTTATTTTATTATATTTAATAATATAAAGGCAAGACTAAAATGTATTCAATAATGGAAAAATAACAAGGTTACTCATTTGCATGATTACATCTTTTCACATACAAATATGATTAAATAACATAGAAAATAGCACCATTAAGCATGCAATATACAACGGTTGTACAACGGTTATGTTCACCAGTTTAAAATAGCAGTTATATTAACACTATCAAAAGTCCATTTCTGGGAGCTTCTGTTACGATCACAAGGAAACATGAAGATGTCGCGTCTTTGCAAGTCACAGTCCAGGCAGTTACCCGTAATTAGGTGAATGAGATGCTGATTTGCCTGTAAAATAGTGAAAATTGAAATTAATATAATTTAATACACTATAATATAGACATACTAAAAATATATAAAAGTAATTGAAAAGTACCCACGAACACAGTCAGTTCTAGGCTAACGAAAAAGGCAGACTACCGCGGTGCATTCTAATCACATTTTTTTTACAGACCGCTGGAGTTACGTAATGATAGAATGCACCATTGCAGGTGTACGAAAAAACACAACGTCCCTTTAGCGGTCTTTAAAAAAAGACATGCGGGATGCATTGCGGTAACCTGTATTTTTCATTAGCCTCGCAGTCAATGTGACGTCACAGTGACGTGACAATCGTCCTAAATAATAACAATTAGAATAATGACCAAAATTTGCATGACCAAATTTTATATGTTATGACTCTCGGAAGATTATTACTCCATGAATCCTCTATAAAGCCATCAAGATAGTTTTTTTATAATCAACTGCATTTCGCGATAAAATTTGAGGACATTGATTTCACAGTAAACCGAATGCTATTTTTTCCAACATTTAGATTTGAATGCGTTTCACGATATAAAATATCCTAACACTAGCGTATATAATAAAATATTTATGAAAGTGGTTATTAAAGTAGTTATTTATTAAAGTGTTTGGTTTATCCTTTACATTGAAGAAGTAATAATAAATTTATATTGCACCTAAACGAAGAATTTTTAAGTAAGTTTAAGTGTAAAAATGGATAGCAGTCAGATGCTTTCGTTCACAGTTCAGCTCTATCCGAATAATATTTCTTTCCCACAATAATGCGTTTTGCTGGGAAGATTTTTAATACTTATTTGAAGGTGGGGAAAAAAGAATCTAAGATTTAATGGGAATTATAAATATTTTATAGTTCATAACTTGAGGTCCCTCAGATTTTTTACGAATTTCTGATGGATGAGGACATTCATCACTTGATGGAAACAATGAAAACACTGGAGTTGAGTCTTACATCATTTTAAAGATACAGAAGGGAATATGTTTTCATATTTTGTCAATAGCCTGCCATAAGCCTACAAATGTTAACAGTTTGTGCTCCAAGCCGCTTCCATTGAAATACTCAAGACCAGGGGATACGAATTGTGACGTCATAACTAATCGACTGATTTCTCACTAGTATTGGTACTCAAGCAAGAAAACTTTGAATAGTAATTTTCTTTTATTTTATGTCTGGAATATCTATTGTCTTATAAAATAATAGTACCCATTTAAACTTACTGGTGAGAATTTGGAAACCCTCAAGAAGATAACTGTGAGACGCGGTAACACTGTTGCATTCAACATCTGGCCGAAATTTTATACAGGGAGTCCGAATTCTCACTAGTAAATTTAAATAGTTATTATTGTTCTATATGATGATATATATTCCAGAAATAAAAGAAAAGAAAATTTAAAAGAAAAGAAAATTGCTATTCAAAATTTTCCGGTGTGAATTCCAACACTAGCGAAAAGTCAGTCGATTAGTGATGACGTCATAATTTGTGTCCTTTGGCCTTGAATGTTTCGATAACAGCGTAGAAGTCCGAGTGTAACTCGGGATAAATTTTTTCCTAAAATTTGCTTTTGGCATCAGCAATAAAGGAAAGTAAAATTTGTCTTATTTAATTCAAGCGTTTTTGAAATCGTGTATTTGAAGGTAATTTCATCTAAAAATGTGATGCAGACCAAATGAAATTTGTAAGAGACACCAGGCCGTATTTAAAATAATTACCTTTAAAAATCGATATTTATTCCTACACGCTCGTATCAAAATTTTGTGTATAATGACACTCTGCTGTTGGTAAAATCGTTCGTAAAAAGGCATATTTTAGTTATTCGTGTTTTGTTTATTGTCCGTATCACAGGGATACAAAAAGATCCAACAATTAACACAAATATTTTTTGACAGTCAATATAATAGTAGGTCTTTACAATATCTGAGTTAAATTTACCTTGGACTACAAAACTGAATTTCTACAAAACTGACAAGAATAATCTAAAATAATAATAAAAAAAAATCTGGGAAAATACTGGTATAAAAAAGTGCACCATTTGGAAGTCCTGATATCTCACATCAACATTTTTGCTGTTTACTGTATTATTGTCGAGCATCGTATTTTTATCTGTATATATTAAAGCAGAGATGGCCAACTGTGGCACGCCAGCCACAAGTAAAATTTTATAGTTATCATTGACTTATCAAATCACAGAATCTGAGCGACTCAAAAAGTCGACTATTTCTTTAAAAAATTAGTGGTAGCAGGCATGCCATAGTTGGCCAATTCTGTATTAAAGGATATTCCGAAATATTTTGTACAGTTGCTTAATTTCTGCACTATCTGTTGACAGGCGATATGTGGTTCGAGTAATATCATTTCAAAATATATACTGAACTTTTAGGCATACTAATTAGCGAAGTATATAGTAAATTTAAACGTTCTCTTTCTGATTCTAATAATTCTCCTAATTTTAACTCTATAGTTCTAACTTTCTATTCTTTTCTCTGTTTTAAATATGCTAAAGTACATTTCGTTTCATTTTTTAAGTTATCTTCAAACGTATGAATGAAATTAAAATATCTTCTTTGAAAGATCCTATTCCTACTGAGAACCAATGCAATATTTATTTTATTCCTTGCTCTTGTATTTTAAGTTATATTTTTAAAACCAAGAGAGCTTTAAAGAAAAGAATAGGCGAGCATCAGAAGTATATTGAAAATCAAGAAATATCTAAATCCTCGATTGCTTCTCACTGTTGGGCCTCCAGTGCTCTAGTCATGCTTTCAGTTTCTCCATGGCCAGAATTATTTCTCATCCTGCCTCTACTTCTCATTTAAATGTTCATGAAGCCTATTTTATTTAAAAAGACACTGATAATCTTGTCAATGATCTCTCATCATCTCCCTGCCTTTCTTCCGCATTGAAATTACTTTTGTAAATCCTTTCTCTCGTCCCTTCTCTATTTTCATTAAATAAATAACCCTTTATTTATTATTATTATTATTATTATTATTATTATTATTATTATTATTATTATTATTATTATTATTATTTTGTATCATCATTATTATTAATTTTTCTCATTTTTCTTTATTTTGTTTCACTTATTATTTATTTTATTTCATTTATTAATATTGTTATTTTCCTCTTATTTTTCTGTTTATTTTATTTTCACCTTTATTTGTATTTTATTTTATTACTTTCGTCTTCCGTATTTTCTCTTTGAACTAGCGCCCCGCTATCACCACCCTCTTTCTTTCCCAGTTCATCTAATTTTATTCATCATCTATGACCAAGTGCCCTTGCGGACACGTGCCTCCTTCAGGTGATGACGAGCTGCATTGTTTCAGCTTGAAACGCGTCCTACTTCTTTTTTGTTTTATGGTAATTTATACAAAGTCTATTATTATAATTATTAGTAAGATATTTAGTTGTTCTATATAATTTTTGAACCATTTTGTTTTTTAAAGTAGTTGTATACAGTAAATTAACTTCCATGAGATGTTTATTTGTAATGCACATTATTTCAAATAAGCAGAGTTTGCATGTTTTCTATCAGTATTTTAATTCTTAAAATCTTGGATTATTTAATTTGAACAGCTGAGCGATTTAACAGAAAAACCATTTCTCTAAAATAATAGTGGTGTGCAAAAAGCCGCAAACTCAAGAACTCCAAACATGGCTTTTGTGTAGAAATAGGCCCCAACACCTTAGCAGGATTATGTTATTTATGTTTCAAATACTTACTAAATCGTACTTCCAGAGCTGGTTTCCTTGCATTCCATGACAACTCCAAAGGACAACAGGAGCATATTTCTCAGAACTAGAAACATCGAAACACAGACCTCGATTCATTGGACGGATATCTTTGTGCCACGTGAGTACGAATTGCTTTAAAGAGAAATAACAAATTAATAATGAGAATTTAGTATAAATTACTGGATCTATTCAAAAACTTTAGAAGCTAAAAATACATTAAAAACAGTATAGGATTTATTTAATTTCGGCGACAGCAAACACCTTCTAATCCTAAATCCAATACCTTTCAAATGGAATTTTATAAAATTGAATTTTTATAAAAATTCTTATCGCACTAAAAGTATGCAAAAGAAAATAAGAATCCTGTTTTGGAGAAAAAAATTATTTCTGCATACTTATATCCAAATGAAATCTTAATAACAAATTTTCAAAAATCAGAAAAACACTGACGTTATAAATTTAATATAACTGTCATCATAACACATTTTAGCAAAATGTAAAAATATATCATTTTAAAATTCAGATTGAATTTTTATGGATAACATTTCTGCAAAATAAATGATTACCATAGCGCTTAAAATTATATTAATTTGGATATGACTTGGATCTGATCTGATCTAAATTGAAATTTGTTTGAAAAGTAATTTTATAGATTGACAATAGGACAAGAACTATTATATATCAATACAGTTATTTACGTTGGATCCTTTACTTATGAAATTTATTTGCCACAACAAATTTCGCCCAGTAATCCCAGTTTTCTGCGATAGTAAAGTTTCGTCCAATTATTAAAAGCAAATGTTGCTATTCTACTTTACCACAAGCATATCGAGGCAAGGAATTATAAATAGAGATGAGGAGACATTTAGTTTATTCTTGCAAGCAAGTGAATTTGCAAGTGAAGTAACTGAGAAGAAAACTCTCACCAGTAAACTTGAATAGAAAATTTCATCTTATTTAAGCATCTTACCCGTTATGTGGTCCAGGACCACAGACATACTCAGGGTTCGCACAGTCCTATTAAGAATTTTATTTTAACTTATTTTAAGAATATTTTTAAAGTGTTTCACTCCAGAAAACTATAATAAAATCTATCAATGAAGGTGGGGGTTACGAATGTTTTGGTTTAAAAATTAAATGTAAATTTTCTTATTTTTAATAGTGGTGCCAGAGTTCTTGGAAATTCCAAGGAGTGTGTTCGACCATTAGACATACTGCTATTTTCATTAAGAATAAATTTGCTTATTATATGACAAAATCTTTACTATTAAATATGAAAAGCATTACCTTCCAAATATTGTGGGGGGAAACAACTTTCTGGCATAAAGGTTGTGCAACACATGTATGTGATTAAGTGACTAATACATTTAAATGAATATACGATAAAACCAGTGATTAAGTTGAGTAAGTTAAGGTAGATGCATGAGAAATGTATTTAAACGCTAGTTGATGAAATTCGTTCACTATATAAAATATTAATGATTTATATATTGCATATACACTATACGGCCAAGTCGTCCACTTGCGACTTTAGGCCTTTTGTTAAATATCTAGAAAAATACATGAGTAATTATTCTGAAACTGCAGGTCTGTAAACAAAAAAGTACAGGTCATACATTTCCGTAAAGATTTTTCCCCGAAATCCCACAGTAGACCCTCAACAAATTGAAAAAGAACGAAGATCTTTTGGATTATCCTGTCAACACTAATGTAACAAAAGCGTTCAAACTTCCAATTATGATTAAGTGGCTTATTATAATAAACTGTGGTCATTTTTATGAGGCTATCATGTATATTCGTAGAGAAATTAAAGCTTTTATCAAAATAGTTTTAAGTATTCTGCTTATAATTTGAAGAATTCTCAATTTAAAAAAGTGTTATTTTCAGAAAATAGGACAAACAACATTGTACATAGAACCTTGTAATAAAAAAAAAGTATAAAAGAACAGGTTTATTAAATAAGATTTCACTGCGCATGCATGAACTAAATCAAAATATATTTTGTATAACATGTTAATTAAATGTATAGACCAATTTTTGTGAAAATCTCAAAAACATAGCTTGAAAACTTTGAAAATTATTTTCGATAAAATAAGCTCTAACTCCCTTGTTTTCCAATATAAGCAAAAATATGAAGGGCTATATCTTTATGCCCATTGATATACAATATTGCTCATACTACTGTATTTGGATACAGTCCCTCATTTTGTTGCTTCTTTTTGGGAACAACGGATTCTGAGTTTATTCTATGGACGATTGTATTTTGATTACGTTAACGCATGCGCAGTGAAACATTATTTAGTAAACATGCTCATTTTACGTACAATTTTTATTATTTTTTAATTCTGATTACAGTGTATTATGTACAATCCTGTTTGTCATATTAAGTTTTTTATATTAAGAATTCCGCTAATTACAAGAAAAAAAACATTGCAAAATTCGGGACTGTTTTTATAAAATTCTTAATTTCTCTACGAGTGTACATGCTATCCTCAGAAAAATGAACACAATTAATTAAAATAATCCTCTTAACGATAATTTTCAGTTTGAAAACTTTTGCAACATTAGTTTTGACAGGGTTATCCAAAATATATTCGTTTCTTTTTCAATTGGTTGATGGTCCCCTATGTGGTTTTGGAAAAGATCTTCACGAAAATATATGACCTGTACCATTCTGTTTACACACCTGAGTTTTAGGATAATTCTTAATGTATTTTTCTAGATATTTAACAAAATGTCTAAAACTGGAAGTGGCCAATCACCTTTAGACATACAGCTCATATTCAAAATATTAGAATAATTGAGAAAAAGTAATAAGAAAAAATTATTTGTCATTTATTTATTTTTTATACTAAGTAAATGCAATTAAATTTCTTATAAATTAAATCTGGAATGTTTATATAAGATTTTAACATTTATAAAATATAAAATACAGCACAATAAATTAGGTATACAGCTTCCTTAAACACACCAGAATATTAGAATAAAATTTAGATTGGTTCAAAATATTAGAATATTTTATTTTACGCAACAATGTTACCTTATGAATATGAAGTAAATGGTAGTTCATATTTTGTAGCATCCCCTTTAGCTTTCATAACAGCGTACAATCGATCTTGCATACTATATACAAGGTGTTTACAAACATTTCTATCAATATTAGCCCAAATAGACTTTATACGTGCCACTAACTCAGTTTTACTTGAAGGAGGATTTTCTTGAAGTTTTTTCTTCATTATACACCATAAGTTTTCGATGGGATTAAGATCTGGTGAATTTGGTGGCCAAGGAAGTACCTTAATGTTGCGCTGGCGGAACCAATTCTTAGTTGACACCGAGGTATGCGGGGACGCTAAATCTTGTTGAAAGATGAAATCATCTTCAAATAAATCTTCTGGTGATGGAATCATGTAATATTCTAAAATTTCTTGATATATCAGAGAGTTAACCTTTTTGTAGACGATGCATAACTTTCCAGGTCCTTCTGCACTCATACAACCCCAAACCATGACACTAGCAGCAAATTTTACGGAACGTTTAAGGCATTCTTTATCAAATGCTTCTTGCTTCATTCTCCAAACTCGAATACCTTGATTACCATATGAAACACAAAACATACTTTCATCACTAAATAATATATTTTTCCAATCTTCATTGCTCCATAAACGTCTTGATTTACACCAATTCAATCTTATACGCTTTTGTCTTGCAGTCATGAGAGGTTTTGTTTTCGGTACACGAGATTCAAATTTAAATTTATGGAGACGTCTTAATGTTGTCGATGTAAAAACTTCAACTCCTTCTTCTTTCCATTTTCGGTGCAAGAATCACACACTTTTAAAACGGTTTTTCTTAACTATACGCTTCAGTTTCCTGTCATCTCTAGCAGATGTTTTTGGTTTTCGGCCACCATTTCGGCGATTATTTTGAAATTTTCCAATTTTTGAATATTGTGTTAGTATTTTACTAACGCTCGATTGCGAACAATGTAAATAATTCGCTATAAAACATTGATTTTTACCGTGCCGATACAAATCAACCATACGAAGTTTAGTAGATTCAGGAATATCACTCACACGGCCCATTTTAAGACGAAAAAGAAACAAACTGCAAAAAAGAATACTGATTTTAAATAAAATAGTCTATTTTTAATCAATGATGCCACCAGTTAAGAATTGGTAATAATTAAAGGAGAATTAATGTGAAATATTCTAATATTTTGAACCACTTGAATAAATATTCTAATATTTTGACTTTTCAAAATAATTTTTTTTGCAATTAATCTTTTCAAAAATGATATTAAATTTAAGATAACAAGTAAGTTTAATCAAGAATAAGTTCTTAATAAAAATATCGTTTGCATATTTTCTTTAAAAGATATTAAATTACCAAAGGATATTTTCAATTTCTAAAAAAAAGGTAATTATTCTAATATTTTGAATTTGAGCTGTATAATGCATTCATACAATAAAATATACCTCTCCCTTCAAGTATATTTAACCCTCTCATGCACAAATTATTTTCCTTTATTATTCATTATTTTTCATTATTATCTTTTTTCTGATAAATGAGAACCGATTTTAAAATAATTTTATTATTGTTCTGATGCTATAGCTATTATCCGTTCACAAATAAGATCCCCATAAATGAAAGATTTTTTTTTCCTCATTATAAGGCAATTTTTGTATGTCCTCAAATGAGGCCCGTGTGAATGAGACGTTTAAGCGTGTTTTTTTATGATTCATTTTCATCTTTTTTAACAGACTATTTTTTTAATATAATTCCCAGTATGCGGACTGCAGACTATCCAGGGAATTAATCTAATTAAAAAATGTGTTTATTACTTTTTAGCTCATAGGCTAGCAAAGTCCGAGAGCTAATATATCCACAGTTTTTTATGTACATATGTATGTATGATACGCAACTGAGTCACTCTTAATAGAAGTATTGAAATTTTGCTTCAAATTTTGTAAATGGGTTCATTTTGAAAGGTGCTTCCTTGATTAGTTTTGGGGATTCAATGGTTAAATATAAATCGGGATACCGGTGCTTATCTTCTCATCCTTAATTTCCATCTTTTCTTGCAGAACTATCTAATTTTATTCAATTTGGTAAACCGCTTTATTTTGATATGGCGCTTTTTTGATTATTGAACCCTTTTGTGTCCAGTCCGGGCGCACCTAATTTTAATTCCAAACTTGCAATCGGCAGAAGAATATTTTAAATAAATTTCCCTTTTACAATGAAAGCGTCAATTTAGGAATTTGCAATTTCTAAAAAAGTCGTTTTTAAATTCCAGTGTCAACCAACAATTTCTATTTTTAGCAGGATTTGTCTGCACCGGAAAGGGTTTAGATTTTGTTCAAAAAGAGTAACTTCTATTTTATGAATAATGGACATAAATAAGAGTGACAAATAGACAACTAGCTTGAAAACCTGTAAACCTGCAGGTAGTACGCCATCAGTTTTACTCAGCATTTTCTTTTTACTTATTTATAAAGTGCTAATTGAATATTAAGAAAACATAAATATGAAGGGGAAAAAATAAGATAGTTTCGATGATTTAAATGAATAAAATTATTTATTTTTAAGGAAAAAAGACTTATGATTATAACTAGAAATATGCAATACTTATATTTTCGGTACATTCATAATTATTTTTAAGAAAATATTTTCTTTCAAGACAAGGACAGATTTAACTTATAAATTTTAACAAAAACACTAAATTCTGCGAATATGAAAGTTTTTCTAAGGCATAATATATGTTATTCAAAATATTTACAAAGGTAATTTAATAAATAATTTTATGATTAAAATATTTGTTTCAAATTAATAACTTTCTTCTATTCTTCCATCAATTATATGAATAGGAAAAAAAGTTAATTTATATGAAAATTTTAAGCTAAATAAATGAATTAAAAATGTTTCTTAATTCCTATGCAAGCTTTTTTAATAATTTTTCATCTTATATAAAATTAAACATCTAGCACATTAACATGCTTCCGATTTTATTTACGTCTTTTAAACTAATTAATAATAAAAGAAATAATGCTATTATTATGGAATGGTATTTTTATGGAATGCTAATTATTATGGAATGATTTAATGCATGGTTTAATGCATTTAAAAAATCCCTGGAAGTAAACCTGTAGATAATATTCTAATTTTTATTTATATTAACTTATTAACATTATTAAAAATAAACACAATAAATTAAGAAACGAAAATATATTTTCTAGAACACTGATCAAACAATTTTGTTAAAAATGTAACAATAAAAAGAAAAAAATCATATATTTTGCATTTTTTATAAAAACTCTATATTAAATATTTTTTATGAAAATTTTATAAATAAAAAAAATCATATAAATAAAAAAGGATAAAATAAAAAAATCTAAAGGATTTAAACTAAAATTATTCCTTTTAATGTTTTATAATATTCGGCAAAATAAAAATTTATTTAGTTCTTTTTTGTTCAAAATATTTTCGTTAAATTTCTTAGGCGATAACGTCATGTTTCATATTATAGCATTTAGATATATTTCTTTATTTTTCAGAACTACAAACTAGTAAATAATAAGCAAAGCTTTTTCTGTTTTCCCAGCATTACGCTCGAGATAACTACAATATTTATCTTTCGAAACTTTTGAATTTTCACTACATAAATTTTTGATAAACACTTTATAAAAAAGTCAAGAATGCGTATAGCTTATCAGATGAGGTTACATGCGAATTAAATACAAATATCTGAATAATAGTAGTCCCCATAAAAAATAAATATTATAAACGTCGATTTGGAACGATTTGCTTTTGTATTCACTTATAACTTAACTTATGCAGTCTGCAGCATGGGATTATGAATAAAAAATTATTGACATAGTATGAAAATGGTGAAGCTTCAACTGTAACCTATAGTTTGGAATTAAAATTAGGTATCCCAGGGAGAACCGGGCACAGTGTGCCGGAAAGGGTTAATGTAAGAGATATTTGCACTAAATATTAAGAATATTTCATCTTAAAGAAAGTAATGCGTTTCCCATGTTTTCAATTTATTGCAGAAAATAAATAAATAAATAAAATAAAATAAAATAAAATAAAAAATAAAAACGGTTAATTACTTAATCGTCGTGCCCGAGACATTCACGGGATGCAAGTTTCACTGCTTTTATTCAGAATTGTTTGATTCCCACCAGTTTTATAAAACAGTATAATTATTTTTAATCTGGTATTATTTTACTCGTCGTTAAATAAGATGAATATTTTTTTTCCAAAAAGTGGTGGCAATAATGAATTTGAATTTTTAAACCGTAATTTAATCCGACCATTAAGGAGTTAAGTGGTTAATTTTTTTAAACTTTCCTTAATCCAATGATATTTCTTTTTTTCTGACTATTTGAAATAATCGTGAAAATTGAAAAGAATACACCAACTCGGACGCCACGAGCATTCACATTAACTTTACGCTAACATTTTATACTTATTTTTATTTTTAAATTCTGTTCGCAACACTATGTTTTTAAAATAAGTTTTAAAGTATGCACGATGTGTCAAAGTGCAAGTAAAAGTCTTTCTTATGAAAAAAGTGGTGCTAATCGAATAAAATAATTCGTGTGAGAGATGATGGTTCGGAAGTCAAGTGGGAAGTGATATAGAATCGATAAAGGTTGTGCAACAAAGCTTAAAAATCATTACCTCATTTATTATATCTAACTAAATTTTATCTAAGTGTTTATATATTTTTTAATGCATGCGTTTGTTAATTTGTACAAGAACTTTACACAAGATAGAAGTGACTAGGTTTTTTGGTCTATCTTGAAAAATCGTACTTTTCAGGTAAAACTTCCATTATGTCATAAAATACTCGAGCGATTTTCATTTTTTTTTTTTTTTTTTTTTTTTTTTTTTTGTAGTGGAGCGTAAATATAAGGACATATCGCTCTCCCGAAAGAAAAATTACACATTTCAACAAAAGTAAATTTAACAGAGGAAGCAAAAGAAAATTTGCATAATTTTACTATAACACGAAATTATAGCACTTAACTCTGATTGCAGAAATAAAAACATCCGTAAAAACATAAACACCGGCAAATAAAGACATATGAAGAAGTTTGGAGGATTGGATAAATTTACGTCCCCACACAGTTCATCCCTCTTTTGTGCTCACGAATGTACAAATAGCGTAATAATGTGATTTTTCATTTACCTACACTTATAAAACTTTTTGTATAGTAGGACACACCTATGACAGACCTATTCGTGGAATAAAATGCAGAATGAATTTTTGCGAGATGTGTCACTTTTCTTTCGGGTGAGCAATATATAGCATAAAGTTTAAAAAAAATTCCGAAAAATTAAGATTTTTCTACAATAAAAAGTTTCAGTCGAAAAATAAAGAAAACTGTTTACCATAAATATTGAGCATAATCTAGAGCCCAGTGAATATGAATTTCAAATTTCGCAAAAATCGGTTGGGTCTTAACCAAACACATTTCCTTAGGATTGCACCTTGTCTTGTATTCCCTAAAGTAGTGGAACTGAGCTTCGGCGGATTTAGAAACAGGTGATCCGATGGAAAAAATTAGCCGCAACCTTGTAACAACTTCCTAAGTTAAATCTTGTAACAACTTCCATTTGCACTTGCCAATGGTAAGCTCTACACTGCATACACCCAAGAGCCAAAATATTATGACCACCTAGCTAATAACATGCTAGCCCAATTCTCACCCGTAAAACTGCTGCAAACCTCCTTGGCAGCGCTACAAAAGTTCTTAGTAGATGCATATTTAGTAGGCTTTTCTATTTTTAGGCTTTTTCATTTGCATCATATATTTCGATTTTATCGAGAATATAACATTAGATAGTCTTCAGATCACAGAACGTATCAGAAAATTTTAAATTGGGCGTTGACTCTTACATGCTTCTTCCAGAGATAAAATCTACAAATTGAACAAATTAACTTTTAGCGTTTGTTTGTGATTCATATGACTCAGAGCACTTCTGCGCAGAACCGGTAGGTACCATGTCCCGGATTCCACCACAATTACGCGTAATATTAACACTTAGTATTATTATTCACCCTAGCGTTATTACACCGCGATTCCTTATGTAACTTATGTTTTGCCGAATTTCACTAAAGCGCATAATTTTCTAGTTATCTCGAAAAGAAAATAGGAAAGGTAATTTTTTTCTGGGTGATTTTTGAATGTTTATCTCACAAAAATAAGAAAGAAGAAATGGTAATGGATATTTTTCATCAACACACTAAATATGGTAGCTGCACCAGCTTGGTGAATACTTAAGGAATCTAAAAAAAAATTATAACTCCTCCGTGATATTGTTAAGTCATTGATAAAAATAGAAAACACAAGGACGTCCTCGTTCAGTTCATTCAAGATTTTTGTCAAATGACGTGCGGTTTGATGGTGTCAACCATCTCCATACAATGCTGGGAAACAATTTAGGTGCAAAGTATGTCAAAAAATTCTCGAGTTTTCTGTAAAAAGTACAATGCAGTGCTGCATAAAAATTGTTCAGTGGTTGCTTACATGAAATATCGAGAAAATGTAATGTAATGATGTAAAATAAAGAATACATAATAAAAATGCTAATGAACATGTAAATTGATTTTTTTAATTCTACTAAAAAAGAAGATTTTATTAATATTGTAGTTGCAATGTATCTGAATTTTTCCTAAAATGTCTGTTTAAGAACGATGTAGTCCTTTTTATTTTTATAGAAGTGAAAAATATCTTTTATAACTACACGGAGGCAAAAGTATATTTTTTAAAAATTTACCCCCATTAAGCGCCATTGCTTTCATTTCGAGAACATCCTGTTTTTCATAAATGTTCAAATTATTTTTAATTTTTTCTTCAGAAGTACTTTAATGACATCCTGTTTATTCAGAAAAAACAATGATTTCATTAAAAAAATCGGTTAATATAAATAGCAGATCAAGACTGATGGGTCAAGCTGAAATATTCATAACATTCAGTCTAAACATTTCTGCCATTAAATAATATAAAACTGAATTTAAAGAAATTAATGACATCAAAAACTGTAAGTAATAGATAAAGGAAGCCTTCTTGCCCGTGATACATATGAACAAATCAGTTTTCCAAAGCGGTAAACTGTTTCAAAGACAATTTTTGAAAGATTACTGGCGTCAAAATTGAGATGAACACACGAACACTTAAAAACACAGTACAAAAGACCGTATTAACCTTACCTACGACATTCGCGATTTTTGTGTCAGATCGGAGGTCTGGCCGTTTGTGTCTGAGGCCTAGAATTCAGAAGGTTGTGTATAAACAATTAACAAATTCAACAAGTTGGAAGTTACGCGTCAAACGTAGAATATGATGTGCGTTCGTACTACAACGGGTTTAAAAAATATTGAGATTCTGGTATAATTGTATACAGTACTTCGGATACAGTATAAGTATCCGATATTGTTTGTGTGTCCCAGTAAATACTATCTGCTTTTCACTATGATGGAAGCAATATTTAGTAGACCTCAGCAATGCATATCAATTTCATAAAATGTGAAATAACTTAATATAATTTAAACGCGCCCCAAACAACGTTTCCTCCTATAGCATTAAGTAATGGAATAGTTTTGTGTAGCTCTGTAAATGAATTACAAATATTCATTCTACCACAGATTGAACAGAATGTATATTTTAGTATATACTTTATAGATGCATATCAATTTTATTATGCTCGAAAGAGCGTAACATCATAAAAATACACTTGAAACTACTTTTTTCCATTGACCGTAATGAAAAGAAGTACTTTTGATTGTCCCCGTAATTAAACTATGCATCCGATAACCATAAAATTCGAAATCACGCGACAAAATTATGCAAAAATTATATATTTTAAATTTCAAGCGATTCGGTTGCGTAGTTTTTGCTACTTTACATGCGGACAGACAAACGGATCGGACGGACGGACTGAACGACGAATATAGGTGCAACGCATTTATGTAATTACGAACGTACCAAAAATTGAAAAAGTATCAACATTTATGGATTACAAACGTCGGTTTAAAAATTTTTTTAATTCATAACCTTTTCCGGCTCACGGAACTTGTTTTACTAAAATGTCGAGCTAATTGGCTTACACCAGAATACGGGCAAGCAATTTTATGATAATATTTGAAAGCTTTTCTGCATATATGTTTCAAGATACATTTTTTTTTTTTTAAATTATGGAGCCGATGTGAGAATTAAGGATTAAATTTAACTGAGACAGAAATTGACCTGTTATGCCGCAAATAGTTAAAATTGGACTGGATGTATAGAAAATTACCTGTTCTCCACTTTGGTTTGGACTGTCTTTAATGCACTTTTCGAGAACAAATTTTTCATTCTGTTTTCGAAATTTTGTATCTATGCACAAATTTCTTGCACCACTGCGAATCTGTAAGAAATAAGATAAAATAAGATAAATAAGTAGACAAACAGGTATCTACAATGTTTTTCTTACTTCAAAATAAATGCTCCTAGCTCTTCATTTTTTCTTTAAAATGAATATACATGTTATGGTTTCAAAGATTCACAAATATGTATCTTCGCAGAGGGAATATATTGTTACTTTAATAACCACTAGACTCCACCTCTATTAATTAGGAAAAAAATATTCTTCGTTAGAAATGCGATGAACTTTTAAATTCGGTGCTCGTTTAGAGAATTGAAAAATTAATAAATAGATCTGACATTTCCTTAACTTCTTTGGGACGAGCAACCGGAATATGTGCTGCATAAGGCGCTCAGAATCCTTGATTATTCTCACCAGTAACTTTTTAATGTAAATTTTGCATTATTTAATCCGAGAATTTTTCTGATGCAATTAGGCAAAAACTTCTGTTTGGAAACACCAATGATTAGAATTAATAAAAAATTACTGAATTATTAATTAGAACAAAAATTCTGTAAAAGATGCTAATCCCAAAGGGGTTAAAAAAGTGAAGCTTCGACTGCAAGCGCTTTTGAAAGGGCTGATTATCTCATTTCGAATATCCCATCAGTAAATTCATATAAAAATTTTCTTCGCCTTTAAAGGCTTTATAGTTTCAAAGATTCAATCATAAATAATGGCAGAGACACAATTTCATCGTAACTGGAGGAAATTTACTTTTGCTGTAGTCAGTCTCTATGTTTCCATTTTAAGAAGAATAAATGAAAATCGTTAATATTTAATTATTTAGCAAGGTTTGAACATCAAAATAATTCTACAGTTTACAAATATAATAAAGTCAATTATACATTTGCGTTCTTTTAGAAATAAAGCATAGTACAAAAGCGTCAACCTGTTATTTATTCAACGATAGTTACAATATATAAATATATATATATATATATATATATATATATATATATGATATTTATTTATAATCGTAAATGTAAAATATCTTATATTTTTATTCTATATAAACTAATCTACACCTGTACTGTTAATGGCACAATTAACGGCATAATAATGGCGCCTGATGTAGGAAAATTAATGAGTATATTTTGCGAAGATAAATTTTACATTTAATTCCGTATATTAACGCTTAAGGAACCAATGCTGCTATAAAAGCGAGATGTCTTGGCACTCTAAGCCGAATTCATTCGCAAGGCACAGCTTCTTCTTCTTCTTTTTTTTTTTTTCTTTTAGAAACATTTTAAACCGATTTTGTCAATAGAAATTTACTATAAAATAAACTTTAAAAATACAATGGTGCAGATAGAATATAAAATTATAATCATGAATTTAAACAGGGTTCGTACGCATCAAAGATTCAGGAGATGTTAAGTGTTTAAGTACCGATTTTTTTTTAAAATACTAGTCGTTATATCTAAATATAGATTTATTTTCATTAAATAAAGAAAATATTAATTTGCGAAAATTCTGAAAAGTGTTCTTGGAGCGAAAGAACCCGGATAAAGCTAGCGTCCGTCAAAGATTAATTCTTGATTTGCAGTACTTATAAAATTAATGTCAAAAACATAGAAGCTAACAAAGGGTTTAACAAAAATCTTTTTTTTTTTAATACAGATGTGCTACAGGCGCGTGTAATTTAATACTACAAGCACCGCTTTTTTCAATACAGAAATTATTAACAGACACGTTGGCAACATTTGCAAGAGAAATATACTTCAAAATTTATACTAGAAAAATACTGGTGGGAACAGGATATAAAAATAGTCGGCAGTGGCAATTCTGAAAATACCGTAATTTCCCGCGTATACGCCGTGGCTTTGTAAAGTTTTTTTAAACCAGAAATTTTATTGAACAAAAGAAGTCAAATAAGCTCTAAGCAGAAGGAAGTAACTTTTTATTTAAAATTAATTCTGGTAGGAAATCGAGTTGGCCGAGGTGCGGTGTATGCATGCGAAATTACGGCAGTTCAATTGTAATCAAGGTTCAAAGGTAATGCTCTATTCAAAACCGTATGAGGAATTTTTCTAAGAATCTAATACTTTTTACGTATGTAATAAGAAAAAAATATAGTGCTAAGAAATTAAATATTACATTTCAAATGAGCTTAAAAATGAAATTGAAGTTACACTTTACAGATAATCTGATTAAATATAGTCACACTGCTGTCATTGATGAAGAATATTTCATCTTGTTAAGAAGAGCTAATTCGTAAAATAATATATAAGCTTTTTACGACAAAGACCTAATTAAAAAAATAAAATAAAATAACATGTTCCTAAACAAAACTGATAATTTTAATGACATAGAATCATACTTCTCCCTTTGCGTAATCCGGTGGTTCGATTGGTGGATATTTTTTTGGCTGATCAAATGCCACGTTTTCCATAAACCATTTAAAAGGCTTACAATTAAGTTTCTTTCGAAGAAGCTTCTGTCCAGTTAAATTTCCGACATCAAGATTTCTGTAATGAGGTTTTCGCATATAAAGGAATTCTTTGTATTCATCCATCCATACTTCCGCTACTCTCTTATAATTCTGAAATCAAAAGTAAAATTATAGGAAAAATAAATTTCCATAATTATCAGTTGCATAAAAGAGAATAAATTACACAATTCTTTATGTATCTTCTTTCAAGATAATCATTAAATTTGAAACTAGATTGTATAGATGAATGAGAATAAAGGAAAAAGTATCATAATATACTAATTCAATGGTGATTCAGCTAAATAATACGGGATATTAGGAAGTGATTAAAATATTCAAATGTCAAAAGTGAAATACATAACAAGTTTATCATTCTGAATATTTTTTTATTTATTACTATTCATACATTATTTTATTTTATAAGTCTGTCCCAATACCAGAGCTGCCAAATTTTACGATTTTTTTCCTACCACTATTTTTAATCAGATAATTTTTTTTCTTTGTTTATCCTATGTTTTCGATGATTAAATAAAACAGGTTTATTGGGTAAATAACTGTGGTAAGAAAAAAAAACATAATACTTTCAGCAAAGCAATATACACTCATTTGATTTGATTTGGGCAAGAAGGGATTGCTTGATCCACCACTTAAATCTTTTTGACTCCACTAATTTTTTAATACAAATTCATACTACTTCATGGAAGGAATGTTTAGACTGAATATTAAGAATATTTTAGCTGAAAAAAGTGGTGTTACACAATTTATTGTACGTAAAAAATGAAGCAGTTGAATGGTTAAATTCTGCATTGTAGTATCGCGAATGAATGTGTATACCACTATTAGAAATTTCGACTAATCGCGTTTATTGTTAAACAAAGGCAAACTATATCTATTGTTTTGGCACACTAAAACATCATACTACATATTAAAAGATGTTTTTGAGAAGCAATACATCGAATCATTAGGTCAAATCATTAGGTATGATTCGACCAGGTTAGTCAACAGGGCATCTCTGTCATTTTTTTACGATTTTTTTTCTGCTACTAAAATTTAATAGTAAATTTTAACCTATTCGCCGAAATTTTAATTATTCCCGGAAACTACTATTAAATACCGCAATAATTTCTATTAAAATTAGTGAAAGAAACAAGAATAAAAGCTGGAAACTTCATCCAGAATGCCATAAAACATATCATATTACGTAAAAAAATCATTTCATATTTATTTACTTAGAACAGGTGTCACAAATAAAAAATTAAAAAGTTGACATGTTTCGGTTCATTCATAAGAACCGTATTCATAACACATAAAATCAGTAGAAAACTAAATGACACTGGATATAAATATAATTTAAAAAGCCGAAACACAAAGCACTGCGCCCTCTATGATCGTGAATAGCCATTGCCACCGCGGCATATAAATATAATAAATTTTGATCATATATTAAATTTAATATGTATAAAACTAATATTAATAACATTTATATTGTGACACCTGTTCTAAGTGGCAATGGCTATTCACGATCATAGAGGGCGCAGTGTTTAGTGTTTTGGCTTTTTAAATTATATTTATATCCAGTGTCATTTAGTTTTCTACTGATTTTATGTGTTATGAATACGGTTCTTATGAATGAACCGAAACATGTCAACTTTTTAATTTTTTATTTGTGACACCTGTTCTAAGTAAATAAATATGAAATGATTTTTATACGTAAATGAAAAAGGTGAAGTGATTTTGTTTTAGTTTTTAGTTTTTGAAAAAAAGAAAGCTAACAACAGTTTTAACATATCATATTACATCGTAGATTTAGTTTTGTGCGTCTGCATTTCATTTTCTCGAACATTTTGTCTGTCCATTGTCTTTTTTTATATTTCATACACTTTGTAATTGTTTATTTTTGCTCAGTTTTAGATTAAATAACTTATTATTCTATTTTAATTTTTTTATCTTTGTTGTTCTCTTTATAGCTGATTGGCAAGAAAACATGCAATAAAAAAATCACATAAATAATGTTTTGAAAAATGCAAAAATTTTGTAGTATGTTCCAAGTGACCTAAATAAACAAGATATAAAAGAAAAATTAATTTTTTAAGTATTTAAAAGTCGGCTTTAATGTATTAATAAAATTTTGATATTTTGGGAAGCTATTAGTCCAAAGGGTTAAATAATCCTAAAAATTGAATTGTAATTTCATTTCAGTGAAGCTTTTTACAGTTGATTTGCCATTTATAAATTTCTGTAACTATTATTAATTTGGTTAACCCTTTCAGGTGCAAGGCATTTCTGCTCCAAAAATGTTCAAATAATTTATTCACACAGCAATTTAAGAACAAATACATTTAAAAATAATCAAGAGCTCTTTTTTGCCTATATTATGAGATTGAAATTGCACTAAAAATTTACTGGTGCCAGTTTGCAATTGGAATAGTAAAATTAACCATTTGCAGACTGCAAACGGCATATTCCCAAATCCCGCATTTACACTAGAAATGAGGAATAAACTTTGTTTTACATAATGTACGCGATGTAAAGATTTGACTTAATTTCATATAAAATTGTTTATAAATACCGGTGTCAATCAATCCTTTTTTCATTTCAGCAACAGAAGTGCTTTGCCCCTGAATGGGGTTAAACATTTTATTAACCCCTTGAGCTCTGATGATAGAATTTTCTACCACATAATTTTAATACCGAAATGTCACAATGACACCAGAAAATTCAACCAAATTTATTTGAAAAAGGTTTAACTTATTTTTTCGTGTTTATCGTTAACCGGTTTTTTTCTCTGCAAAATACTGGTGCCATTCCATACATTTGGAATTTTGAAGAAATTGACACCCCAGAGCTCAAAGGTTGAAATCTATTTTATTAAATGTATTTTATTAAATTAATTTTCATTTCTTTATTATTATTTATAAGTTTATTTCTTCATTTATTTAGCCTCTTAGCACTCTTTCTACATCAATCTGTGTTTATTGTGTATCCGTTAATACTTTTGCTCTTTTTATTCTTCTCTGTTTTACTTTCAAATGGAAGCTCTCTGCCCTTCACGGATATTCCGATTTTATTCTGTTTAATGCACATACTTTGCAACCGCGTGTGACTCTATCTTTAAATTAGGATGAAATTTGTAGGAGCTGGATTAGTGCTGTTCTGTTTACTATATTTGTTATTTTCTTGTGATATTAGAAAAAGTACATTTTATTTATCTCACGCTAGTTCTTGATTTTTTTTATCAATTTATTGTACAAATGCTTTCTACTTTTGATCAGCGGATTATACGCCGGGAATTTCGGTACTTTCTAAAAGAAAATTTCAAGTTATTTAGGTCTCCCACTGGTCCAAATATTGAAAACCGGTGGTTAAAAAAAATCATAGTAGGTTCTTGCAACAATTGTCACAAGAAATGCGTCGTTTCTGGAAAGATTCAACGAAATTTATATTGAAGATTTTTCTTTAAGTAAAAGTGGTGCTCAAACAACTAACCGAGAAAGAACCTTGCACATTTGATTACAGAATTCTGTCCGAATAAAAGATGTACCTATAACCTTTTCGCCTGACTAAACCAGTATTTCTTTATTATAGAATACCTGTCAACTCATATTTGATTTTATCCAACTAACAAATATATTTTAATTTGATAGACGTCAAACACGTTCCGAAGTCGAAATTTTATTTTGTATCTCTTAATTTATTTCAGTTTTTCCGTGGTACCTATTTGATTTTATGTAAAAAAATATATTTCTCTTCGAAAGTATTTCATATGGATCTAATTAATCCACATTTTTAAGGTAATGTGTGGATTTTGGCATGTATGCTAAGTCTCCTGTTTTTACGGAGCCACTATTTCCGAAAAAAAATCTATCCTATTTATTCGAAAATTTTTGTGAAATAATAAAGAAATGATCTATTCGGAAATATTTTCCCTGAATATGCAAAACTAAACAAACAGATATGTGACAGAGCAGGGTGGCGAGTTGTAAGGGAAAATTACAGTAAAAAAATGGTGCTAAATACCAGTATTTTGTTAAAGATAAATTCGCCTTCTTTAATCCCTTTACATTTGAAATATTTTATATAAAAATACTGGTAGTTTCCTTTTTTTAATTATTGTATTTTACCCTGACTACTCACCACTCTGTAGTGTATCTATAAATTATTTTGTATATTATCTGAAAAAAAAAACTGTAATATCTTAAATTGTACATACTCGTCCTACAAAATCGCCTATTCCAGGATTTGGAAATGGTGCAAATTTTCTATAAACATGTCCGACTCTGGAACAAGGCACATCAAGCATTTGCCCACCACATTGCCAGATTTTAAAAGACAGCTCATATTGTTCTCCTCCCCAGACATCTAAACCTTCGTCATAGCCACCAATCTGCCAGAAAAATGATTTCTTGATTGCAAATAAGCCGCCAGCCATGACAGGACTTCTGTAAAACACATTTACTTATCATTAATTTACTTAAAACAAACTCATAAACTAGGAATAGCATCGGATAGGAACAAGAAAACTTCCCACCACTTTTTAAAAAATATTCATGCTTTTACATTTAAAATAGCAGATATTTTGTCTTAACCCTTTCCGGTACAGTCGTCCCACTCCCCGGGAACACCTAACTTTAATTTCAAACATGCGAGCGACATCAGTAATACTTTATTAAAAAAATTCTTAACAATTAACGCTTTAACTAAGCAAATTTTTAAAAATTCGCTTTTAGATTTCGGTGTCAGTCGATTAATCATCATTTTACGAACAGAATGTTTTCGGGTCGGAAAGGGCTAAGTAACTTGGAGTACTCTTTTTGGAAAAAGTAACAAAAAATTTCCCTGTTCCCCGAAGCCATTCTTGTTAATATTCTTTATATATTTTAAGTAAAAAAAAATTCCAATGCAATGCCACACTGCGTTAATAATGTAGATATACTTGTCATTGCTTGGGTTTATGACATAAGAATGTGGGTTGTAATAATTTTGAATCAACACCAGTATTTTATTTAGGGGGAACTGGGGCATATTGATACATGGGGAACACTGATACACCTCCTCTACTACTCACAAGGTCATTACAGGAAGTTTCAAAACAGCTCCAAATTATGACGCTAGTGTACACAACTACATATAGAACGTCTTGGCATGATTCAGAAGTTTCATGAAATGGGACGGGTGATTTATTGTTTTTGTAGGTAAAAGTAAATTTGTGTTGCATAATGTCAATGGTATTATACAACTGTTCAAATATTTTCAACCGGAAAAGGATACTCTCCCTAGCAAGTTAAGCTACTCTTTATCAGTTCCTCATTATTTATTGCTAGGTAAATTATGACGTGCTGGATTTGAGACTCATGTTATTCAAAGTAGCAGCATGGGGCACATTGATACAGTCTATGTCGGGGTACATTGATACGCATCAACATGCTTCATGATAGCTACAGACAACCTAAATCCTTTTCTAATTCATCTTTTCATTGCATTTTACTATTTTTTTTTACCATACACTTCTTAATCCAATCATCCCCCCCCCAAAAAAAAAATTCTAATATTTGTTTTTATTGAAATGAAATAGTTCCAATTTTGTATAACTTTTTATATTATTCTTGTGAGCAGAAATGTACGAAATTACCCAACAGGTAGTGCTAGTAGAACTAACAAAAGAAAAGGACGGCAACCTGGCAAATCTCGAATTTATATCGATTCTCCAGAGAAAAATGTATTTTCGACTGGGAAATGTTAAATAAGAGAAATAAGCTTCAGAACAGCAAAGGGTAATTATGTTATAAACAGAATTTTTAATATAATTATCCTTTATTTTCTGTTTATAAGCCTATTTATAAACAGAAAACATTGTAATTTTTTCATTTTCCTAAGAGAAAGGACAATGCTGGGATTGAAGTGCCAGATATGACAAAGTTGCCACAGACAACAATCAGAAAGGAACAGTCAGAACATCACGTTATTGTACATTTAATTTTTATTTCTCAAATATTGCTTACAAATAAATTATGGTCGATTAGAATTTCTATAAATAAATATAAAATAGTTTGGAAACTCATTTTCTATGAAAAATTTGCATTGGCGTTATTTTGTCCGCTGTTTTCTCAAACGTATCAAATTGCCCCTTGAGCTGTATCAGTCTGCCCTGGGGATGGGGCACATTGATACAAATGATTTTTTTAGATTTTTTTTAATTACATGCAAAAATACTGTATGAAACAACGTTTGTACAATTTGATAACACACTACACAAGCTTTGCTGACAACACATGAAAAAATAACTTGAAATTTTCCTTTCTAAACACCAAAAAAATTCTTAGATAAAAAACCGCTATCTATGTGCCCCAGTTCCCCCCCACTGCTAACACACTACTTGTAGAATGAGCGCCTTCAACTTGAGTTACGTGGTTATCCCTACCGTAACCACGTAACCTTTTCTTTTAAATCCGTATTGTAGAGCAGAAAAGATTTAGTTTACATAAAAGCAGAATTTTTCTGAATAAATAAAGCAGAAATTATCATTTGGAAATTGTGGTGTAGATCTGTCAAGTTGCCGGCTTTTGGATACCAGTGTTTTAATGCAGAAAATTACCAGCAGTTTGTTTCGTTTAATAGAAACATTTTAGCGATTTAAAAAAAGGCAGATTTTCTCTAAGATAATAGTGATGTGCAAAAAACCGGAGACTTGGACACTCTGGTGGTGGCAAATATAAAATTGAAGATCCCGACACTCTTTGCCGAAATGTGATTTCAGTGTTGCCAGCGGACTATTTCTTTTAATTCAGCTTTCTTGATTGGCACCCGTTTTTAAAAATGGTTAAATTCCCATTATTTGTGCCTTCCTATGTCATCAAATAAGGCGAATTTTATCGTTTCAAGAATGTGGTGCCAATCAAGCAATCAGAATTGTTTTAAAGTTGCCTACGCGTAACATTTCGTCAGTTGAGGTTTACCCATCGCCCTTTGAATAACAATCCCAAACACTCGTACAAAATTGTTAGCTTTCGAAAGGGGAATTTTGCCAGCGTTTCTGCGGTCCTTTCAATTTGAATACCAATAATGTGTAAAAGATTTTCGGCTATATTTTTTGAAATTAAAGTAATAAAAATCATTTAGAAAATATTGGTGTGTAAATTCACGGACCGTACGAACGCTTAACCCTTTCAGGGACACCGTTTGCAGTTTGCAAACGGTTAGTTTTATTGTTCCAATTGCGAACTGGCACAGTAAATTTTTAGTACAATTTCAATCTCATAATATATGTGAAAAAGAGATCAAATTTTTTTTCAAATAAGTTTGTTCTTAAATTGCGGCGTGGATCAGATATTTGAACACTTTTGTAGCAGAAATACCTTGCCCCTGAATGGGTTAAAATTTTTGCTTACGACATCCGCCATTTTTGTGTCTTATGTACAAATTTATGTCCGTGATACTTTCGCTGAGTCTAATTTTCATCTCAATACAAAACAATTTATAAATAATCAAACGAAATATATTAAGATGGGTAATTCCATAGGTTTTCACTGCTACACTTGTTAAGCACCGTTTTTTTTTTTAAAGTTTGCTTGGCCTAGATCAATGAATAAGATATCCCCACCGCTTTTGATAAAAAGAAGTCAAAATTTTCCTTTCTAAAATAGTGGTAGCCAAAAATCATAGCCTGTGACATACACTAAAAGCACTGATGGATATAGCCAGATATTAAAGTCATAAATAGTGTTCGAAAAATTTAAGACACAACAAAACTGTAAATTAAAATACTGTATAACTATAAACAATATTCTCTCAACATAGTTTCTGCTAAAGATGTTATTAGAAGCAATTTCCTAGTAAAAAAGAAAAAAAATAACTATTTTAAATTTATCTCATGATAAAATAGTGCTGTCTTTTAATACGATATATTTAAATTGAAATAAATACCAATTAACAGAGTTTGTTTAAGCTGGTACCTGAATGGTTCTGCTGGATGCTTCAGATCTTCTGGAAGTAAAGGTAATCTTTTATAGTAAAGCTCCCAATCAAAAGCTCCTCGTGCACCCTCGTCTTGGGCATGATAAGACAACGTTTCAAAATCAATTACGTCTATGAATGGACATGTTACCGTTTTTGCATCAGTTGCAATAGGTTCTGTTGAAAAATCAATTCAAAACAGATTTTTATGCAAACAAAAATCAACATTATTCATAAATGCATTAATTACCTGATCTCAGACTAGAATTAACAAGTAAGAAATTGCACATCATACGTAGCAAATGAGATGCGTTTATACTAGAATGAATTTTTAAAAACAATCTGATCTTGATGTAATAGTATATGGTACTTCGGACACAGCTTCGAAATCTTTTGTGTCCCAGTAAATACTATTTGCTTTCTATTATACAGAAAGTAATTTCTAATAAACGTCAACATCGTGTATCAATTTTATAAAATGTCAAATAGTTTAATATAATTTAAACGCGCCCCAAGCAATGTTTTCCCCTGTACCGTTACATAATGGAATGCTTTTGCGTGGCCCTGTAATTTGATAACAAATATTCTTTGCACCACAGATTGTAAAGAATGCATATTTTAGCATGAATTTCATAGACGTTTACTTTATTATGTTTGAAAGAGTGTAACATCGTTAAAATGCACTTGAAATTATTTATCCCCTTTGGTCGTATTGTAACGGAATACTTTTGATTGTCCCTGTAATTTAACTATGCATAAGATTTCCATAAATTTGAAATGACTCGCCAAAATTATGCAACAATTGTATGTTTTAAATTCCAAACGAATCGATTGGGTAGTTTTTGCTTCGTTACATGCCGACAGACGAACGAACGAACTGAATGAAGACTATAAGTTCTACGTATTTACATAATTACGAACATTAAGACTAATAAATGAACAATTGTGCTAAACTCAAGCTTATATAAAGCACAGGACTTCCACTGTCTTCTATTTTTTTATTTTATTTCGCAACACATTTTTAAAACATTTTTTTTTAATAGTGAAAAGAATATAAAAATAATCACTTGTGGAGATCTGAAAGTTCCAGGTATGAATTTTTCACCAACTAATTAAGTGATTTCACATTTTATAAATGTAGGTGTCATTTGGCAAGAAAAAAAATTTTTGATATTGTCTGCTTGCATTTATAAGGTTCTTATTCATTTCTCGAAAGTATAAATAAAATTTTACGACTTTTTAGAAGTGATACTTTATGAAAAGCACTTGAAAACTCAATTTTAGCGGTTGACTTGTAGGTTTAACATTGTGTTTTCCTGCAACGAAATGCATGAAAACATGGAGGTCAGGGAGTTGGAAATCAAAATGCTAAACCTACGTGCCAACAGCTATAAACACGTTTTCATGTGTTTTCCACCAAGATATCACTTGACAGACCAATTGCGTTTTTATATGTGAATCGAGTTTTAACTCATTCTGGAATTTCAGCTGTGAACTCGATCAGGTCATTGTCTGTGCTCTCCCGCCTCCCAGTATATAAATTACAAATAGGATCATTTAGTTTAATATTTGTGATTTTCAGAATGATTGCTTTATATGACAGAAACGCGATTAGTTAAACACTTTGTAATATCTCAATCACACCCGATTCCAGATATCATTCATTTATCTTCAGAAACTGCATACAGGTTCACATAAAAAAATCAGGAAAATAATAGGCTTCCTAGATCTATGTAAAAGTTTATTAATTTCTTACACGTTTAGATATATGGGTGATTATACGATAAGAGGTAATTTGTACGGCAATCCGTTTAAAACAGATTTTTTATTTTATATGTTGCTATTTTTTGCAATGAATCGCATCATCTTAATATACACTGCTCAAAACAATTAAAGGATATTGCAGTTTTAGGTGGATTTTGTATCTAGGAAACCTTTTAGCTGATTGATACATGGTCGACAGACATAGTAGGTTATATGAGAATAAATTACACATGTTTGGCAGAAAAAAATGCATTTTATTGCGAATTTGTGTACAAAAGGAAAAAAACACAATTTGTGCATATGAGAAAAAAAGAATAAGAAAATGTGTTTTCTTCAAAGAAAATCATTTTCAGTAGGGGATATGGTTTCCTCGGGCGGCCAGCAACGTTGAACACCTTTGAGGCATAGACTCAATGAAGCTATTAATGACGAGTTGGGGTATTCTGCCCCACTCTTCCAGAAAAGCTCTTTCCAGTTCTTGGAGAGTTTGTGGGGGTTGTTGGCGGCCAGAAACTCGTCTTCCTAGAGCGTCCCAAACGTGCTCGATTGGATTCATGTCTGGAGAACACGCTGGCCATTCCATTCGAACGATTCCTTCCTTGAAAAAGAAATTCTCCACCAGGTTTGCACGATGTGGCCTGCAGTTATCGTCCATTAAAATGAAGTTATCTCCGATTGCTGCAGCGTAAGGGACTACAATAGGTCTGAGGATCTTATCCCTATATCGGCGACCAGTCAGAGCTCCATCTCGAATGATGTAGAGGTCAGTGCGCCCGTCAATGGAGATGCTACCATACACCAACACTCCTCCACCGCCAAATCTGACACTTTCGTGCACGAACGCATGATTATTCCTACTGCCACGGTCCCTCCAGATGAAAATACGCCTATTATCCGGATGCACAGAAAAACTGGACTCGTCAGAAAACAGAATATTGCTCCAATCATTTCTGCTCCAGTTGACATGCTCGGTTTCCCACTCCCTGCGGTCGCGACGATGCCTTGATTTTAATCTAACATATACCATCGGTCGGCGAGCATACAGACCTATAGCATGGAGCGCATGGAGCCGGTTTCGGACAGTCTAAGTTGAAATCGTGGTGCCTGTAGCCGAGCGAAAGTGTTGTTGGAGAACAGTAGCGTTCATGTTTCGGTGTCTCCGAGCTGTTAACGCTAAATACCGATCTTCATTGGGCGTTGTTGCCCGTCTACGACCTTGTCCTGGTCTTCGGCCTGCACATCCACTCTCCAAAAAACAGTTCCAGATCCTGAAAATGACACTTTGTGACACTCCAATGGCTTGCGCTACTTCGGCTTGAGTTTGGCCCCCTTCTAACCTACCAACAATTCTCCAAGCTTCTGAATCTGTCAAATGACTTCGCTGAGACATCGTACTCATCGAAACAAAGCAATCACTGAATGCCGATCATCCTTGTCTTCATTCTCTTTTATCCAGTTGAAAGTCAAATTTCATTCGCTGCCGCTGAAGCGACGTTTTTGACGTCGAACTCAAAATTTGCATACTCCACAATTTGAAAACCAGAAAAATTTGCATTTGTTATTCGCTTCTTCTATTTTCGGCAAAAAAATTTCGTTTATACCTTTATTTTATATAAAACTTCAAATATCCTTTAATTGTTTTGAGCAGTGTATAATGTATGTCTATGATTAGTATTTAACCCATTCACGACGAGAGACATTTGCTTTAGTTTTAATCTCTCATCACCGGTTTTTCAAAACAGAAAATTTTCTGTAGTTGAATTTCGAAAATGCTCTGTTTATATAAGATAAACATTACAATAAAAAAACTGATGAGAATAATGAAAGATTCGGATCTCTTTAGATGGCACGTGTACCGATCGTTCATCTCCAAGGGGTTAAGGAATAAATGATGAAATCAATGTTCTGGAGGCACACTGTATACTGTCAGTACAAAAAATCGATAATCTTCTTTTATTTACCTTTTTATCGAATAAGCTTTTTACAATAATAATAATAAAAATTCTCGAATTACTTAAAACCCTGACATATCCTCAGATTTAAAAGTGTTTCTTATTCAAATTCTCTGACAGAAACATTTAAAAATGTGATACAAATATGCCAGAAATTAAATTTTTCTTTTTACACAAAGAAGAGTAAAACATACGGAAGCTAATAAATTTATATATATATGCATATATATATCTTTCAGACGTTTACAACCTTTTTTATGATCGGTGCTTCACGCTTAAATATTACATTATTTACAATTACTATTATCTCAAGAACTAGCGCATGAATTTTCATAGAATTTTATATTTACTTTGTATTTGATATAACAAGGAGCTGATTATGTTTTGGTGCAAATCTCTCAACAGGTGACGCTACTACGGTGCATTATTCGTGATTATCGCAATAGCTCTATCTCATGAACTAATGCATAAAATTTTCTAAAACTACAGATTCAGATAGTCCCAGATATGTATAGTGGTGTTTAGGTTTTAATGTAAATCGCCATACAGATGGTGCTGATCTACTACATTTTTCACGATTTCGCAATAAATGTATCTTAATAACTAATGCATGGATTTTCATGACATTTCAGATTCAGTTAGTACCTGATAAAAAATTGATCCTGATAAAATTTTCATGTACATCACCTAATATTTGGCGCTGTTATGGAAATTTTCTTAAGGATTTTGCAATAGCTCTATCTCAAAAACTTATGCACGGAGTTTTACCAAACTTCTGATTCTGCAATAAGTTGGCGCTAGTTGTTGCTGACTAGATTTTAGTTTAAATCATTTAACCGCGGGCGCTGCTATGCTTCATTTTTCAGGCAGTATTAACATGCATAAAATAGAAGAAAGTTTTGAAATTGCCACATCTGAATAGTTTTGTACAAAAAAAAACCACTCTTTTGCAATTTCATTGCAAAAGCAAACATTTTAAAAAATATACTTGGTGCTATGTGTCAGTTTCGGAATTAAAATTAGGTGTATAGCCACCGCACTTGAAAGGGTAAAGACTTTTCGGCACGGGGTGATTCTGTTTGTAAATTAATGAAGTGAAAGATAGACACCAGGGTTTAAAAAAGAATTAAAAAGAAAAAAAATGCTTATTTTCACGTATGTTATAAAAAATAAAATTTAATTTAATTTTCTGGGTGCCAGTAACCTTATGATTAAGCGTCCTGTTTTAAGGACACCGCTCGTGGTTAAACTCCAGTAGCTGAATTTTTTTGGAATTCCGAAATATCACATTGGAACCAGTAATTTGCAAAGAAAACATTCTCTTTACGATGAAAAAAAAAACCATTATTTTTTTTTCATGTAAATTTAGTCGAATATTCCAGTGCCATTGTGACATAACAGAATTAAAATTAAGTGGGAAGAAATTCAACCTCTTGAATTCAAAGGGTTTAAGCAGATTTTAACGTTACCAGTTTTCAAGATTTAAAGGTCATTATTTCCTATCTTTGTATTACAACAGTTTAGACGTAGCACTTTAATAACAAAAAACACATTAATCCTTTGAGGGACGGTTGTATGGCTATGAAACCACTTAATTTTAATTTCCAATGACCGCACTGGGCCGAAATTTTAGTATAAAAAATTTAGGCTTATGAGATGCGTAAGATATAGTTTTTTAATATTTCAAAGTATAGTTGTTTTCAAATTCCTGTGTCAGCCATAAATTCCATTACTTAAGAAATGGAAACGCTCTGCACCGCAAAGGGTTAAACGATTGCTTAGAACTAATAATAACACATTGCTCAGTGGTGCACAAAACAGGAATTTTAATATACATTTGTACATATTAAAATAAAATAAAACTTTCAACGTTTCGCGCCGTCTTCTGCGGGCGTCTTCAGGAAAATATGATAATGGAAGGACTACGTTTGTATCTTGATCGAGAGATAATATTTCTACTAAATTAAAATCTAAATGAATTAAAATTTTAAAAATGTTGCCATTTACACGTGAGTAAAAATTAAAATAAGAGAATCCATCGAAATCATAGCACGAGAAAATAAACCATGTAATGATAATTTATCCTATAATATACCAAAAATATGGCATCACTTCATAAAATCTTAATTTTTTTTCCTTGCAATATTTTAATTTTTACTCACGTGTAAATGGCAACATTTTTAAAATTTTAATTCATTCAGATTTTAATTTAGTAGAAATATTATCTCTCGATCAAGATACAAACGTAGTCCTTCCATTATCATATTTTCCTGAAGACGCCCGCAGAAGACGGCGCGAAACGTTGAAAGTTTTATTTTATTTTAATATGTACAAATGTATATTAAAATTCCTGTTTTGTGCACCACTGAGCAATGTGTTATTATTAGTTAAATTTTATGGTGCAACTGTCCTATATATATTTATGATTGCTTAGAAGTTCTGATTTTTACAAAAAGTTTATGATTTTTGTTTAAACATATTAATCTCTGAACTGATACTATAAATGCAAAAATATCTTTTTATGTATAAAACATTCCAAAGCTAAGTATGTAATAAAATAGGCAAACTTTGTTTAGTTAAGAATAATACTGTCAGTTTTTGAACAAAGCGTTTAAACATAGAAAGAATCTCCGTTAAAACTACAATGCGAGCTACTAAAAATTAGTACACCTCAGTTAGGAATGGGTCTGGCACATTTTGCCTAGTAGCACATCTGAAACTCCACACACAGGGTTTTAAAATTATTCTTTTCTTTTAATTTTTCACTACGCATGGTTGCCAAGTTCTACGCAGATTTGAAGTCAAATAAACATATCAGAATCATATATTTTATTTAGTAATTGACAGTATCTATTGTAATGCATGACAGTAAATACATTTCAGTTGCATTTTACTGTGGATCGAAACATGTTTATATGATTTAAAAAGACGTAGAAGTTGGCAGCTCTGACTACGCTATCGTGATACATGAAACTCACTATACGATACCAGGACTACTGCTGGCGACTATATTTTATTATATTAGTATAATGGGTGACCGAGTTACGAACAAAGAGATTTTGAATTCGTATAACGAAAACCACACAAAACAAAGCCAAGAAGAAACAATGCTGTGTTTTAGATTTAAAGTTGTATTTAATTGCATCTATTGTCGACATAGAGAATATTTTAACGATTGTTTATGTATGACCTGATAATCATAGGGTAGAGGGGTTCGGACCCTATATTTTAAAACTCTCAAATTAGAATAAAAATATTAGAACCATTAAGTTTTATATTTTGTATCCTTGTTAATTGAAATAATTTTAATTGTAAATTACTTATTTTGATTGAAATTTAGTTCAAAAAATTAAAAATTTGCTTTAGGCTCCACTTGAGCTTTATCAGGCCTTTCTATAAACGTGATCTTTTAGAGCACAAAGTGGTGTTTAAAAGATCAAACTGCTATGGTTTAATGCCATATTAAAAGAATATAATCCTAAACATCTTCAGAAACCGTATGTCATTTACCGTAGTTTCTGGTGTATAAGCTACAGATCAAAAACAATTAGTTTTAGAGCCAGAAAAATTATTCAGTAATTGAAGAGAAATATTTACCGTTATCTAAAAAGTTAAATTTTATTCTTAAAATTTTCTGTATCGAGAAATAATTGTTTGATCCGCGGCTTAAACACCGGAAATTACGATATTATTATTTTAAATGTTGTTACGACACCGACAAGCTCATCAAAGTAAGATATGTCCATATTAAATAAGGATATATGTTAACAATATTATAAAAAAAAGATATATATTATTTTTTATATGTTATATAGCTTTTAAGAACGAATTAATTGACTTCCCATACAAATCACTGTTTTGGAAAGGATTAATCCATTACCGAACACTGTTTTGGAAAGTATTAATCCATTCCCGAACACTGTTTTGGAATTAAATTCGTTAACCAACCACTCACTCTACCAGACTTACGGAAATATTTCTTCGGAGTAGGTTTTGGTTAGTTTTTTCATACAACTGTATGGAAAAGCTTCTTTTTGTAAAGCATTTGCAATAAAATAAAAAAAGAGTGTCTCCTAGCAACCCTGCTCTATCAGTTAAGGAGGCAGTGTTCGTATGCTTCCTTGAATTTTCCAAGAAAATTCTTTGGACCTGTGGAAATTCTTGTACCTGTATTTCCATACAGAAAATTGCAAATAATGTAAGGCGAAATTTCGAGAGTTTAACCTAGATTTATTTTTACATAAAAAATACTAATATTACTCCCGAAAATATACGAACACCGATGGAACATACGAGGACAATTCGGAAAGTTACGGTTATGATAATTGTTTTAATTAATACAACAATTATGTTGAGAAGTAGTTGAAGAACGTGTCTTTTATACGTAAGTAATAAAACATGTTTCCTTTCATTAGTTTTTTTTTTAAATTCATAAACGGAGGTTACTTTCCGAATTGCCCTCGTATATGAGCCAGCATAGCTTTAATTCGTACGCTTTTTTGCTTCGAAAAAATTCATTAATACAGGGCTCCCAAACGGTCCGCGAACTGAACACCAATATTTTTAAACAGAAAATTTTATACTAGGTTTCTACGGCATTTGTGCTAAAACTAACCTCCGAAGACGGTTTTTGCGCAATTGGCACGAAAAATATAAAACGAAAATCTTTCTAAGAAAATATTGATGTTCAGTTGGCGGCCCATTTGGGAGCCCTGTTAATATAATTTTAACTTTATAAGTCAACATAATCTGCCGATTAAATAAGGCAAAAATTTTTATTGCATTTTTATAATACAGAAAATCTTAAGTTTTGGCAGCTATGTGTGCATTTTATTATTTAAAGAACTAAAACTTTAACTGTTTGAACCATCAAGAAAAAAAAGCATTTAATATATAACATTTATAGTAGCACATACGGATTGTACCATAAAAGACACTCAAATCTCAAATATAAAAAAGAGAATAATATGTAACACTTATATAAGTTGTATACAAGGTTCGCACACTCCTTGGAATTTCCAAGGACTCTGGCATCACTATTAAAAATAAGAAAATTTACGTTTAATTTTTAAACCACAACATTCGTAATCCCCACCTTCATTCACAGATTTTATGATATTTTTCTGCAGTGAAACACTTCGAAACTATTCTTAAAATTTAGTGGTAGAACTGTGCGAACCCTGGTTGTATATAACTTACATAATATAAGGCGAAATTTCGAGTGTTTAATCTAGATTTATTTTTATATAAAAATACTGATATTACTCCCGAAAAATTTTCTGAAGCATACGAACACTGGGAATTGTATTTTGGTAGCTATGTGTGCTGTTCATTATTCAAAGAACTAAAATTTTAACTGTTTGGGCCATCAAGAGAAAAAAAAAACATTTAACACATAACATTTATAGTAGCAAATACGGGATGTACCATAAAAGACACTCAAATTTCAAAAATAAAAAAGATATGTAATAACAAAAATGATGAAATATGTGACACTTTCTACGATATTCGTACACTTTTTGAATGTATTATAATGTGCATAACATCGTCAAATGTATTTCAAGAGATGTATTTGCTTTTTTCCAAGCTGTAAGAATGCTTAAAATAATGTGAAGATCTGTATCCAAAATAAATCTTTGTTTACGCTTTTGAGTTTCAAAATTTAATTTTAGTTCTAGTATTTTCCTCAATGGCCACACTATCTACCAATAAGAATTTTTACTCCGATTCAAATTCCGATATCTGCGTTTCTGATATATATCACGCTCTCGATCGTTAAACATGTTGTCGGAAACAACAGTCTCATGCAAGATCCATAAAGTACAGAGTTATCTGATTTCGAAACAGGTATAATAATTGGATACCTGGAAATAGCGGATTTTAAAAGGACCTAAATGGCGAGCTGAATTAACCAATATCGATAGTGGCTTATGTGATTCAGAAGCGGTAGGTAAGCAGTGATTGTCGGAATATGCCTAGAGTCGGCAGACCCACGAAATTAGAAGACAGAGTAGCACCAACAGGTGCTGTCTAGAATAAGTCTAATTATAGAAGAGTCTAATAATCGCTAGAATTGTCTAATAATCACACACAACCAATAGAACACAAATTCAAAGCGATTCAACGTGTATCGGGGTATGTTATTTCGATCAATATCAACACATTAGTGCCTAGCGTCCCTTTTTAGGGACGCTTCAAAAGGTGCATTCAGCACTGTTTCTGACACCGGTAAAAAAGAAAAGCAATAATTATTTTATTTAAATGATGCATTTTCGTGATTAATGAACTAAACTTAAATCTTCTAAAAATAGTGGTGCCAACCAAATAAAATTTACGCAAAAGATGCTGGGCACGAATGGGTTAATGATTATGAAGTCATTATGAAGTTCATTTGTTTGGTTTTCATGCGTCGTGCTATCGCACAGAAGCATTTGATAACAAAGTCCAACGCGCTGCTTGGTTAACCACTTAATGATCGCATTAAATTACGGTTTAAAAATTCAAATTCATTATTGCCTTCACTTTTTAAAAAATATATATTCATCTTATTTAATGACAAGTAACATGATACAAAAATAAAACCTATTACACCATTTTATAAAACTGGTGAGCATCAAACAATTCTGAATAAAAGCCGTGAAGCTTGCAGCCCGTGAATGTCTCGGGCGCGACAATTAAGTGGTTAAGGTGGTGCAAAGTCAGAGATGCAAGCGCTGCTGCGCAAATGATATTGGGTTACACTAAATTTTAGTAATATTTTTCATATTGATACATCCAAACAATTATGTAATGAAATAAGATTAGGGGATACTATTAAATTTTATTGGTCGCAGTCGACCATTTGTTGTGCAGCGTTTTCAAACCTGCGCAAAGCATGCCGGCACAGTGTTGACAGCTGGTTACTTTTTAAATTCAGATTTTTTTGAAGAAGTAAAATTGGCTTTATTTAACGGAATATTAATTTAGACGGAAACAAGAAGAATTTTACCATTTCAGAAAAATGAATTTAAAAAAAGTAGCCTGGTGTGAAAAGTAAACTGTGCCGACAGTGGACCTTAGAGAAGTGAAAACGTGCTCTGTAATGTGATGAATCAAAGTTCATCATTACTCTTAGAGAGGTAGGATCAGGGTTTGGCAACTGTCTGGAGAGCGCCTCTTTCCAGAATGTGCCTACAGTTAAGTTTGGCGGTTGGTGAATTATGGTCTGACGATCTTATTTCTGGTTTGGTCACAGACCCTGGGTCCCAATGCATGGTGAGTTCAACATCGACGCCTACTGCACTATTTAGGATAACTATGTACATCCTACATTGTCACAGATCTACGCGTTATACCGATGTTACTTTCAGCATGACGAAGCCTGCAATCATGTTGCGAAGTCCATTATCGACAGGTATGGTGGCGATGGGTTAAACCGACTAGACTGGTCTGCACAGAGCCAGACACGAACATAATCTAAAACATTTAAACGATGTTGATCGCCGAATTAAGGAGAGCGATTACCTTCCAAAATCAGCGAAAGAAATTCCCTGCCTTTTCCAAGGGAAATGGAAAAGAGGAATTGTAGAAAGCATGGCCAGGAGGGTTGCGGCTATAACTGGTAACAAACTATTAAATTTAAATAAAATTTGGTTTCATTTTAGACATAGATATTCAAATACTTATTGGTAGATAGTGCATCTATCCAATTTTCTGTAACCTATTTACTTATAATTGAAGTATTGTTTTAAATACTGTACATAGACTTTATAAGCGTTCGTTATAAGCATGTCACATATTTAATCTATATGTTTTATTTATTGAAATATTGAATTTTTAAATTTTAGAACTTCATTTCGGAACACATGTACTATTGGCTAATGCAGTTAATAGTGTATTACCTAATAAAGGAGGTAGCCAGTTGACATTAGCTTCAGTATGGGAATCAAGGAATAGAAGAATTTCACCCTTTGATGCTTTTGCACCTAACAATCGAGCTCGAATCAAACCTTCTCTCTTCTGAGCTCTAATAATTCGAACTTTTGAAAAATGTTGCTGAATATACTGGTCTAAAGGCGCTTTGAGCTGAGCTGTAAGTAATAAAATTTGTTTGTTATTTAGTTTGCACTTGCAAGCATACATATATTCCTATATTATTTGAAAACATACACCCAATGTAAAAATCCATATAGATTTATATGGTTATCTTGAAGTAAAAAACAATATACTGTAGCTGTTCTCGAAGTCATTAACGAATTATATATAATGAAAAATTGTTTATAATTTAATAATACATGTAAAATATTTAAACAGGTATGAAGGAAGATTTATTTAATTAAATCCCATATAAAGTAAGAAGCCAGCGCGTGATCAATGTCTAAAAGACCTGGGTTTCGGAATACTCACAATATAATCATCCATTACTGACTAAAGTGTATGTAGTCCAGTGTAGTTGCGAGGACACCTTCTTTAGGTATTCATGGGCTTCACATCCCTGGTCAGCAGAGCGATCTGTCTTTATTTCCTTTTCCATCTATTTACTCTTAATTATTTTTTTCTACTTTTTTCATTCTTGCTGTAGGTTCGTTTTTGGAGGTGAAGAAAATTCTGCGTTAGCTGATATCATCCTATCTATATCAACGTATGGAGAATCCACACCTCCAATGTGTTAGTGTTGTAGTCTAGGAGAGGTGTCTAAATCAAGGTTCGCACACTCCTTGGAATTTCCAAGAACTCTGGCACCACTATTAAAAATAAGAAAATTTACATTTAATTTTTAAACCACAACATTCGTAATTCCCACCTTCATTCACAGAATTTACGATAGTTTTCTGCAGTGAAACACTTTGAAAATATTCTTAAAATTCAGTGGTGCGAACCCTGCTAAATGCTCTGGATACTACTATTATTGTAGTGTTTCCTTTGTCTTTTATCATTGGCAGATAATTGTGAAATTAGATAATGCGAGCAGAACTTTGCAAAATTAATGGTATCCAGAGCATTTGGTCCCCCTCCCCAGGGTGCGCTACTGATCCACATGTTTATCTGCTTGACTATTTGTAAAAGGGAATTTTTTCAGTTGAGGGAAACCAGCGCACTCGGTTTGTCTCTGCCTCAGGTAAACGAGAGGTCGGCTTCTCAGTTGACTTGTCATTGGGTAGGAATTAAGTGAGCGTACAAATACTAGTCACCTCATCAGCATTTTAGTCAAGCTATCGGACATTTTAGTCAAATTATATAAAAAATTTCACACCAGAGTTTTGATTTAAAACACCTTAACTTCATTATTGTAACGGTTTTCTTCATTGTATCTTTGAAATTTATTTCATAATCGAATTTCGGGTTTGAACCGAAACATATTCATATGGTATAAGTCAAAATGACGACTCACGGTAGTTCTAGTGTAAAGAATAGAGATTGACATGATTGTCTTGTGAAAGTATCAACCCTGGCTAATACTGTTTCACGAATGTGCGTCCAATTGTTGGATTCGGTAGTGGGTAACGCCACCCAAGCTTGAATTGTTTTCTCTCTAATATATGAGGAGCCCAGAAGCCAAGGGGTACAATTGACAAAATTTAGATTTCGAGTAAATTGAGTTCAAAGTTAAGCATCAATTGTAATTGAATGAATTGAGATAGGAATCTTTTGCTTATTTCTTAATGTTCTTTGAACTCTTATTTCAGTAACTGTTTAGAAAAACAGCGGATTAAATTTTTTTTAAATTTAGAACTAAGCAATATTTATCAAAATTAGGCACTTGTATCCTTTGGCTTCCAAACAGTAAGGAAAAGTTCTTGGAAGCTAAAGGCACAAGTGCCGAATGAGCACAAAAAATGCAAAATTTATGAAAAAAAATTGTATTTATGAAAAAATTAAGAACAATGTTGATACACATAAATGAAAGGACAAAATTTTGTTTTATTATAAATTCTAAAAACGGAAAAATTATAAAATAAAAAATGAATTTAGGAAAAAAAAAATGAACGATGTTGATATAAATGAATGAAAGGAATTTTTTTCTTCTAATATAAGTTTTAAAATTTTATTATAAATTTTGAAACATTGAAATTTTATATTTTTTAAAATTTTCCAACAAAATTGAAAAGTGAATGTGATTTTTGTTTGTCTATTCGTGCCTTAACTCTCGTAAATATACTCGGATCGCCCATAAATTTTTGGGAATTATTCGCGTTTACCTCAACACGAACCTATTGCAAATGAAGTTTCTAACACGATTAGTTTATTTACAGAGACAATCAAAAGTTTTCCGTTAAATTACGGGTTATGGGAAAAATCGTTTCAAATGAATTTTAAAGATGTTACAACCTGCCAAACACATTAAAATTTATATGCATTTACGATTGCATTAAAATAAACATTCTGTAAAATATGAGGTGAAAAGAATAGATATTTTTTATTTACAGGGCTATACAAAGATTTACATTACCTAATGATAGAGGGAATTTTTTACAACATATTTTAATTATATTACAATTTGCATGTATAATAAGATTTATATACATTGCAGACACTTAATATAAGTTATTTCGCGCATAATACGAAGTACTCAGTAGTTATAGGGACACAAAAAAGCTTTCAAATAGTATATTCTATCCGAAGTACTGAATATTATCAATGATGATTGATGGATGGACGAAATGCATTTTTAATTATGATTTGCGCTTTTAAGTTTCACTAAATTTATACATGCATATGTTCTTATAAATTCTATAGTACATATACAGAGCTATACAAAAGATTTCGTAAAGGTTACTGAATATGAGCGTAATTTACTTAAAGATTGCTTTTAAATAAGTAATATATTTCTATGCTGAGCTATATTCAGTTTGCTAAGAAATGCTTGCAAGACATTGATAAAATGATATACAGGGTCATGCACAAAATTTTATGCATTGTCATCTATTTATGATAATTTCTGGAAATATTATTTCAGTCGTCTTAAGAGTGTTTTAGTTTTAACTAAATTTTAGCTAAATACTGGCGTATAATAAAGCTTCAAGGTAAACTCCAGGATAAACAAAAGTATACAAGTGTGTTTCCATCTATTAGTAAAAACTGCTGAAACAGAGATTTCAAACTGTTATGCGTTTTCTTGCTAAACTAAATTTCGCCATTATGCAATGCATAGCAACCGACAGATAAAACCTATGGCTGTTCAAAATTATTAGAATACATACTTGGTTATGGACATTAACATTCTATTACCCTAAATAGCAAAGATTTTTAACACGTTCGCTGCCGCTAACGTGAAGATGTGATGACAGTTAATTCCGCACTGTAGAAGTGGGTTTTTCCCAGAAGCCGATTTACTTTTTATAACAAAGAAACAGTGAAAGATTTTCCCGCCAGCGCGTGACTGGCTATTGAGACATTATCCCACATCACGCGCTGGCTCGTGAGTGGTCCCTTAATGTTGGCGCGTGATCGGCAGCGGATGTGTTAAAGATTTCAGAGCATGTTGGAAAGTGTTTCAAAATCTACACTTAAAGCATGATTTTCTCACACAGTTAAAATGCATTTATTTAATGTATAAAAAAGCAAATGGCCTTGTATGCCGTTGGTCGCGCTTCTGTTGTAGACGTTAATAGATACAATTGCACTTATACCCTTTGGCCTCCAAGCGTTTCACACTTTTGGGAAAGAGGACCTGAGTAACTGAGGAGAGGAGAGAGTAACTGACCCCTAAAGCAGAGTATATAATTAAAAAATCACGCATAACTTCTTACCTACAAATAAATAGGCTTATTTCCAGATAGTCTGTGCACTTAACTCATTTTTTTTCAATTTTGCCACTTATACCCCTTGGCTCCTTGGGCTCCTCATGTATGAAAGTACTTCACTTTCTTGTTCTTCCCTGACATGTGATAAGCAGCAAATCTTTCAGCTTAATTCATTTACTCGTTTCTGAGAGCGGAAAAAGTTTTATGGTGCGAGAGTGAAACAAAACAAAAATATGCTCTAAATTGTTCCGGTGATTGTAATTAAGCCTTGAAAAAGAATATTCGACAAGAAGACACGTTTAAAAAAGTTGTATCAGCAAACATAGTCAGGAGAATTCAGAAGTGTTTTTAGTATAATTTCTTTGACAATGTTATCTCGGGTATATGGCCTCTATACTGACCTTATTGTTGTCTTCTAGACATTTTGGAATCTTTGAAAGACAATTCTTAGAAATTTACATTTTTATCGAGAAGTTATAAAATGTGAATACACTAAGTTTCATTTATAAAATACTTAATTTGTGTGACTTTGGGGATTTTCAATACACGCAAAATATGATTATATGTAAGTAATTTCCTCGGCAGCTGGTACACTTATATTCAATACATACAAACATTTTGATTTCATGAGTATGCACTAAAAATATAGATAGCATATAGAATTTTTAAATATTTTTTAAATTATTTTCTTATTTAATCTTACCTTTCGTGCTAAAGTCATCAACTAATATAGTTTCTTCTATAAGTTCATCTGGTGAGCGATTTACAACACTTGTGACTGTCCTTAATAATGTGGTCCAATGTTCGTTGTGAAATGGTATGACTATGCTGACTTTTGGTAAATTGGAGAGATATTCTTTCGTTTTGCAGCTAAAGAAAATAAAAAAAAGAGATACGAATATTTATATTTTGTGTACCGATAACTACATGCATCACAAAAACGACAAACAAAGCAGACAAAGCAAAGAAAAAATTCGGAATACCTTGCACGTTTTGATTTCAATCGTTCGTAGAAATCGTAATTCTTTTTTTTTCTAATTAATTATAAATCTATGAGCTAAATAAAACGAAACATAAAAGCTGCTCCATTTTTTGTTGTTGTTTTGTCTGCTTTGTGTGATTTTTCTCGACTCGTGAATGTCAAAGATTTCTCCCTAATCTAGGGGGTGCTGGTAAAATCCTGAGTCAGTTGTACAAAAATAATTACTTAAAAGTTGTATTGATATGATATTTGTAAAATTCAATACAGAAAATGAATTGAATTACATCCAATTATCATAAATGGGCTTTACTAACAGTATGAATACCGGGACTTAAATGTGACATTATAGTTTTACACGTCAGTTCGCACAATGAAACATTCGTCTGTTCGCTATATAATGACTAATTAAGTTAGAGTTAAGAAGATATATTTCATAGATTTAATAGCACGATAATTTCCGGAGTATAAGCCGCGGTTAATTTTAGTCTGTTTCAAACCGGAACTTTTATTAAAAAAATAAATGCTCTGCAGACGTTAGTTGCATTTTATTTTTCAAAAACTTTGGTAGGAAACCGATTTATCTGAGTGGCGGTTTATATGCTGAAAAATACATGAATGGCTCCGGTTAAAATACAGTAACTGTCATTTTAAAGTTTCTTCGGTTTTTTATGTTAAATATCTTAAGTATATCTTAATTTCTTTCACATACTTTAATAAAATAAAATCTATCAGCCGAAAAACAGCGACATCATTTAACTAAAGATTTTACTAGAGTATGTTCTAGAAATTCCGTACAGTACAGAATCTGTATTTATACCAGAAAATTTTAAGCAGAAAATTCGCTTTGTTTAACAACAGAATGTCTATTATTAAATAAAACAAGTAATGCTATTTTAAATTTCTGGTTTGAATTTTAAATATCTAAATAAAATATCCACTAAATTGGAAACAATGGTGGTAGTATAAAAGCTACCATGGGCATTAGAGGGTCAAGAAATCAAATGTTTTAGTTTTTTTTACGCAAAAACAGCATATTATTCTTTTAACCTACCGCTAAGTACATTCTTTAAATTAATGTGTCAAAACATGTTTCTCCCCAAAAATTGCAAATTAGCTAGAAATATTAAGATTACGTTATTGGTCAGCATGCACTCATAGGGAACCATTCCTTTGGGGAACAAACTGTATCAGAAACCAGTCGTCTAAAACAGCAGGTTTGGTAAATATTCTTTCGTTTAGGATTGACTCGGAAAAATGAAGGTGAAATAAATGCATAAAATGTTGCAAACGTTCTCCATTGTTGATTAAAAGATTTTCGCTACTTTTCCTGTTTTTTTTTTTTTTTTTTTTTTTTTTTTAATTAATATTGTGAGAATTTCGTTGTAAATCAGGGGTGTCAAACTCTGGTCTGCCAGATATCGTTATATTTTGAGATACTGTCGACTTTTTGAATGATAGAGATTCGAGGAATAGATGAGGCAATGACAGATGTAAAATTTTGGTGGTATCCGGTGGGCCACAGTTTGACACTCCTATTGTAAACGCAGATTATTTTAATGGCTAAAATGTAAATTTGTTTGTATTTTCTCATTTTCTTTCTGACTGTTTTTAAAAGAAACTTTACAAACGCTCTTGTATATGAAAGGAAGCCTTTCCTTGTGTGGCCTCCATTTTTATTCAGAAATTTCTAACTCACACAATAAATTTTCTTTTATTTTTAATGGATACGTAATGAGACAAAGTGTATTGCCGGGATTCTTAGTAAAATATGCCCACAACATGTCGACCACATCGAGTCCTACATAGATCGATAGCCCATAAAAAGAAATTCATTTTTCATGGGGGATAATGGCCCTAAATGCCTGTTTTGGAAAAGCGCGCATTGTGACGAAACTACTAAGCAGATTTCAGCGAAAAAAATAAGGGATCCAAAAAACCACTATACGAATGTTTGGCAATTTTTCAGGCTTTTTTAAATAAAAGAACAAGTTCTCTAACATTTTTCCTGTTTTTAAATGTACATTTTAATTAAAAATAAACTGAAATTTCTGAGTGACCACCTTAATTTTTTTTGTATGAAATACTGAGACACGATGCATATTCACAATCAATTTCAACTTTCTACGTATGGTATTGAAAAAGGGCAAAATCATATTCCGGCGGGAATGTGGGACGTGTCTAGGACAATTTTCACGCCTTCTTTTAAAAATACCGCGTGAATTAATATGTGAGATTTGAAAAGAAGGCATGAAATTTGCCCAAGACACGCCCCACATTGCCGCCGGAATATGATTTTGCCTTTTATTAATATGATGCACCATACGTAGATGGTTGAAATTGATAGTGAATATGTAACATGTCTCATAGTATTTCATACAAAAAAATTAAGGTGGTCACTCAGAAATTTCAGTTTATTTTTAATTAAAATATTCATTTAAAAACAGGAAAATTGTTAGAAAACTTATTCTTTTGTTTAAAAAAATCTGAAAAAAATGTCAAACATTCGTATGGTGGTTTTTTATTTTTTCCTTATTTTTTTCGTTGAAATATGCTTATTAGTTTCATCACAATGTGCACTTTTCCAAAACAGGCATTTAGGGTCGTTACCCCTCATAGTCTTGAGATAGAAACTTAAAACTGGGGAGAAATGGATTTCTTTTTATATACCATCAATCCATGTAGTACTTGATGTGGTTGACTCAAGGGCATATTTTACTATGAAACCCGGCTATGCTCTTTAGTGACATAAACTGTATATTCTTTTTTTGAATTTCACTGTGTGAATTGGAAATTTCGGAAAAATATTGGAGATCAAACTGGCAATTCTGGCGTAAAGCGATATTTCATGTATTATACATTATACGTTTATTCAGGGTTCGCACTGTTCCTAAAAGTTTCATACTTTCCTACCACAATTTTAAAATGATAATGTTTATTGTATAATTCTATTGGAAATATTAAAGTAACCTTTCACGAATATTTTTGATTTAAAATACTGGTAGCAAAGAGCTAAAATTTTAGGAACGGTGCGAGCTCTGGATTATTTATATTTAACCTTCATACCCTGAATGGGTCTATAATTTGTTTTATACGATTCGAACCAGAACTTTTTTCATGAAGAAAGTTAAATAACAGATTCAAAGGAATAAGTCAATTAAATATATTAAAATATTTTAAATAACAATCTGGTGTGAAATGTTTTATCACGATTGAGTAAAATTTGAGCAGGGTAGAAAGGTTAATGAGTAAAACAGGGTTCGCACAGTTTTTCCACATAATTATTTCACTATTTTCAAAGTATTTCACGATCGAAAAATATTGCAAAATTTGAAAAAAATATAGTCGTGACTTTTGTTTCTTAAAACTTAAATATAAATTTTATTAACGGTAATAGAAAGTGCCATACTCCTTTTAAAATATAAGGATTGTGCGAACCTTGGTAAAAAATAAATAAATAATTTTTTGAGTAGGAAAATTCCTATTTTATACAAACTTACTTTCATTTTAAGATTGCAGCTTTAATTTTCATTTCCATCATCATGAGTAAAGAATTTATTACACTTCCAGTTATCATTTCTAATTGACAAAGTCCATATCTTATTTATATCTAAGATACCCTATGTTTTATCTATATTAAACAGACATTTTAATTTCGCTACAGTTTTAGAATATATTTTTAGTTACTAGTTGCATTTTAATAAGCATCACAAAAAGTTTGACTTACATCCAATTTACATCCATTTTTAATGAAAAATAAATTTGATGCTTACAAATATACGGGGATAGTTTTACCACAAATTGCGCTGCAAACTGTACAAAGAAATGGAATTTTTGCACAATTTATGCTAAAAAAAGCACCGAAATTTAAATTAAAATTTTAGTTTTCTTGTCTCAAATGGAATAAAGGTATTCTTACTTATAGTATCGTTATATTGCTTGTTTCTGTCTTAAGGCATTTTTTTTCATGAATGGTTGAGGGTATCAAGTTGAAATTAATATTAATTAATAAGGTTTATAATTCTAACTGTTGCGTAAACATTTCAAGCTTCTGACTCAATTTAATAAAATGTCGTGTCCTTAAAATATCTGTTTTGGAAATCACAACTCTGGAAAGTCATTTAAAAGTTTCGACAGCTTTAAGAGTAAAACGTACTGGGTATTTGCGGTTGACACAAAACATTAAAATTTGTCACAAACAAAGATCTTATAACGCAAGGAAAAGTAGGGATGAGATTTCCGCTTTTTTGGACACCACTATAATCTTTGAGAAATGTTGTTCTGTTAAATCACGAAAATGTTCCGATTACATAAAAGGAAAAATCCGAAATTAATTAATTTGCAAATACCGTAATTTCGGGTGTATAAGCCGCGGATCAAACAATTCTTTTTCGACCCAGAATTTTTTAAGAACCAAATGTAACTTCTTAAATCGACGTAAATATTTATCTTCAATTACTAAATAAGATTTCTGGGTCCAAAATGAATTGTTTGATCCGCGGCTTATGCACCCAAAATTACGTTATATATCGATTTATTACGTGACAAACGCTTGAATTTCCATAATAGAAAAAAAAAAAGATCTCATTTAAAAAAGAAACAAGAAAGAAAAACAATGTTTTATGCATGAATTATGAAGCAACACTTTACAACTTTCCAACACTTTAAAACTTTAACAAAACTTCGTTATTTAGGAAATAAGATAAATAAGATAACTAAGTAAATATTTTTGAAACATACAAAACATTTCAAACCTGATATCAGCAGTTATATTCCATAGCCAAATATGTATTCCAATTCTTTTGAACATCCCTATATTTGTTCTGTAGGTTGATATATATACTAAATAATAGGAAAATTTAGCTAAGCAAGATAACGCATAACGGATTGAAATTTCTCTTTCAATATTTTATGCCAATAGATGGAAACACATATAAATATGTTTATTTAGTCCTGTATTTTATGTAGTACCTTAGTACGCCTCTATTTGATTAAAACAAAAACACTTTTAAAACTATTGAAATCGCATTTCCAGAAATTATATTCCATGGACGGCGATTTAGTCAATTCTTTCCTTGGCTCTCAATATAATTTTTTCGATATTGTATAATCATTTTTCAGTAAATTAAATGCCGTAAAGCATAACCTTCTCAGTCCTGATGTCGCTTGTAGGAAACACTAAATAAAATCTTTAAATTAATTAAAAAGCTTCTAGAATTGTTAAAAGTATGTGTAGATCTTTTTAATAAATATTTGCATACCATAAGCATCGATATATATGCCGATACATCTTTTGTTTTTTATATTAATATTTGAAACTGGTTTTTGTTGTCCCAGGCAATACTTGTCTCAGGTCTGAGGAGGCTAAAAATGTGTAACACATTTTAAATCAGCTTTCAAGCAATTTATGCCCATACTCTGTAACTTTTAGGATCTTTTTGTGTAGCCCTGTATATCAACGATAGCATTTATACACACTATATAGTATGCATAAATATAGTGAAAGTGGAAAGTGCATATCATAATTAAAAATGCATTTCTTGATATCATCGCTATGATACCGTACTTTGGATAGATTATTCTATATGAAATATTTTGCATGGATCTGTAAACCCTACGCACTCCGTATTATACATGAAATAACTTATAGTAAGCCTCACTGACGAATAGTAATTTCATTGTACATGAAACAGTTTAATTAAAATAAGCAGCAAACTATTTTTCCTATAATATTATGTAACGAAATTTATTTGTGTAGCACTATAAATGAATAATAACTATTCTTTGAACTGCATATTCTACAGAATGCATATTTTAGTGCATTTTGTAAATGCATATCAATTTTTTTAAAAGGCTATAAGATTATTAAACTTCATTTAGAACGATTTTTTTCCCATTGAGTGTAGACTGTCTTAGTAGATAAACTGCATGCAATAAAATTCATTTAAAATATGGTTCGTGATAGGATAAACATAAATTCCATCCAAAAATTCAGTGCAATTCAAGTATATTTACGAGAGTTAGAACGCAGGAACACTGCCAGAGAGAGAGAGGGACAGACGGCCAAACAGCCAGACAATCCGAAATTATAAAAACTTTTTAACTTTGTAGGAAAGTTTAAAAAACAGAATTACAGACTAATGATTTTCATTTTTTTTCTTTACTTAGGCATGAGATTTCCGCGTTTTTCGACACCAGTATTTTATTAGAGAAATTGCTGGTATTTTAAATCGCGAAAATGTTCCGATTTAATTAAATAATATTTTCTCTAACAAAATTCTGGTGTACAACAACGCGGAAATCTCATCCCTATTTACTTGTTCTGTAATATGTTTTGTGCCAAATTTCAAAGTTATAGTTCAACCGAAAATACCCTACAAGTTTTGAGAGTAAGACATTACAAGGGTTCTTGTAAGGTTCAAGTGGTTGAATTAGACTTTGAAATTTAGAAATTAGGAAAGTCTTATGGCACACCTAAAAGAAATCTTCCTAAAACCATTATTTTTTTATTCGACATTGATTAATTATATAATAATTTTCGTAATCGAAATTATAAATTAGCGAATTGTAACAGAATCTTTTTTGGAAATTTGTAAGAAAATGTGAGACATAACTGCTTTACGATTATGTATTATAAAGTTAAGGAACATACAGTACGTGAGTCTTACTGGCACTTGTCTTTTTTTTTAAATACTGCTATTAATTATATACTGTGATGAAATATTTAAGACCAGAGCAACTGTCCACCAAATATGCGTTTCGCTCCTGCTCGTGCACAAAAGTTAAAAACGTGTGATGAACGTTTAAAGCAGTAGCGTAAGTATGGTCGGTGCCCAAAACAAGGAACACTGTAAGGTTTTCTTCTCCTTGCAGTAAATTTTCTGGTTAGATAAAGCGAACAGAACTTTCAAAAATTACCAGTATTCAGAGTACTTGACCACCCACCCTGGTTACGCCACTGTAAAGAAAACTAAACTATGAAATTATATGTGATACGGGGTACACATATGTGCTTACATTTGAACATCAGTATTTTCAAATAGTATTGTTAGCCTAATTCACTTGCAGAATCTCTGAAAAAAGATCGAATATTATAATTTTGGAAATAATTGTTTTTCAAAAATGAATCCATGTAAGCATGTTGTAAATAGCCTACAATTTTAAGCATTAGAATCTTATATAACTTAGTTTGAAGGCGAAAGACTAACAGAGGGGAAAAAAATTGAAGCCTAGATTCGAAACAGGTTCATTGGTAGAGTCCAGAGTCCAGGCTTGAACATTTATCTACTGCGTCTTACTTTTTTACAGGTATGCTTACCTTCGAAGCACTTTTTTGAAAAATATTAAATTTTTAACTAACACTTTTGTTTTTAGTTAAAACAGCGCATAAAACTTTGAATTAATTTAAATTTTTAATGGAAAATTAAATTTTCAAATCTAGGCAAATGTAGGCAATATTTAGTCAAATTCTAGCGAAACATTGCGTGTGTGCCTAACCTACTGTAACGAAATCTATTGAATACATTTCACTTTTTTCAACAATATATTAGCAAACCACTTACCTGTGTTATGGAGCAAAATATTTGCAATAACTCTTTAATTTACCAACGTATACCATACTTTGTATACGAAAAACATTTTTTTCTAAGAAATGTGTATTTTACATTAAAAATAGCTTTTAAATGAATATATACAGACTTACAAGCTATATTTTGCTTCATAACATATCTATAGATAAGCAGAACCTTGTCACAAAGTTTTATTTCAATATCTTAAAAAAAATTAAGAAATGATATTTCCTGTAAACGTAAACAATAGTAAACGCAGTTTCCCAGAAAATGCAAATTAAAATTTTGATAAAGCAAAAAAAAAAAAAAATATATATATATATATATATATGATGTATATATATTTATAATATATCACTTTTGCAGTTGTCTATATATTTGTGCATACGTTATATGTTACACATCTGTATATTAAAATGCATTACCTTTCTGAGACTTTAAACGGCCACTTCCGGTTTCGGAAAGTTCATATCTGGTTTTTATTTTGGGCTATAACTTTGCTTCTTATTATCACCAAACAAAAAACAAAGCATTTTTGAAATTCTAAATCTTTAAACTTTAGTTTAAAATAATAAAAGGTAAATCAAAAAATTTCGAAAAAATAAGGTAGACAGACACCTCAAGACAAGTTCAGTAAATTTCACCAACTAAAATTTCTAAAGGCTTGCGGAAATTTTTATTAAAAAAATGGCTAATTATGTATATATGTTTATATGATAATTTTATACATATAGTACCGTAATTTCCGGCGTATAATCCACGGATCTAACAATTCAATTTGGACCCAGAAATATTATTTAGGGATTGAAGTCAAATATTTTCCACGATGTTATAAATTACATTTCTCTTAAAAAAATTTCTAGGTCTAAAAATAATTGTTTAATCCGCGAATTATACGCCGGAAATTACGGTATAAAATTGTTAAATAAACATTTTTAACACACGGTTATTCTCACCTTTTTCAATCCAAAATAAGCATAGGTTTCTAATTTACATTTATCATTAATAATTCTTTATATAAAAACACAAGGCTGTCTCTCGTAGTTTTGTAACATGCAATAAAAAATTTGCTTATGAAAGGAACTTACCTTGGGTGCCTTATGTCTGGCAAAGTTCGGTTTAATGCAATGAAATCACTGACTAGGGCATTAAACCCGTTTGCTTTATAAAGCTCATCTTTAGTTTTATCTAAGCCTGGTGGCAAAGAAAAAGCTGTTCCGTGTTCACCTGGTCCAGGAGGGATACTAATGTCTCTCGGCTCAAACCAGGATTTCCGGACAGGAGTCTAATACGATAAGTAAGCAAATAAATAAACAGAAAAAAATATAAATCACCAAGTACAGTAATATAACGAAATCTGTGCAATATATAGCATAAATTCATTTTAAAACTTTTCTAAAACTTTTTATATTTTTTTTTTATCCAAGTTTAAAATAAAAGTGTTATAAAGGTTATCTAGTAATTACTAGAATAAAATAAATGATTCTGGAGAAAAGTAAAGATAAAATATTAATTTTAGTAACGAAAAAAATAATAATTTTAGACACTACTGAATTTAAAGCACAGCTGGAATATTTATTCTAACCCTTCGCTCTCGAGGGGTAATTCTTACTCATCACTTATGTTATCAAATGTCCTAAGTAAAGTCTTACTTCCTTTTAGCCTTCATCGTAAAAGTAACATTTTATTAAAGTATTCTTGCTGCCGTTTGAAAGTTTCGAATTAAAATTAGATGTTCCCGAAATGGGACCACTGTGCCGAAAAAGGGTTAAGTAGGGTTTCGCCATCTTTTATCACAGATTATTCGGTCATTAGATAAAGAATAAGAAAAATTAGCCATAAGAAAATTAGTTTAAAATATTAGTTTCCAGAGCATTTGGATCACCCATTTACGTGGGATACTACTTATCAGTGAGAATCACCTATAGAGTACAAAGGGCTAATAATCACAATTATGAAATATAGTATATTTTGACTCAAAAGAAATTGCGATAGAATTACAATGTTCGTCACATAGAACATAGCTGTTGAGGAACATTTAAACTATTTTTTAAGCTTTTCGTGGGCGGTGAGATACATATTCCCTACTTAATAAAAATTACTAAATGCATCAGCGGCACTAGAAATTTCAAAACAGAATTTTACATTTATAATGTATTTGAATTTTTTTTTTTTTTACTTATTATGAAACAAAGTTGTTCGTGAAAATGGTGTAATTCAATAATTTAACATTTTAGCAACTGAAGTATTTTTCCAATGAAATGATTAAAGTATCGTAATTTTCCGCCTATAATTCTTGGATCAAACAATCATGTTTCTATCCAGAAAAATTATTTAATAATTGTATTTGTTTGCCGAGATTCAATAAGTTAAATTTTATGAAATAGGATTTCTGTGGCCAAGCGTTATTGTTTAATCCGCGGATGATAGGCCGAAAATTACTGTATTGTATATGGATAACTCCGTGGCTTTTTATTTTGTAAGTCACAAAGCTGATTATTCAATGAATATTATTTTATAAGCTTTGGTGTTTGCCACAATTATTTTCCAAAAGATTGCTGGCCCTTAATCAAACTCCCATGAGATAGCGTCCATAAAATAAGTCACATTTTTTGCCGTTCTAAAATAAAAGTAGCCAAAAATCTTAGCATGTGACTTACACTACAAGTACTCATGGAAAGAGTCGCATGTTAACCCTTTGCGCTCGAGAGCTGATTCTCATTAATCACTAGTGTTCAGCATATATGAGGGCTACAAATGTTTTATAAACCTGTATTTTAAACTAATTTTCTTTGTCTTATGTAATGACCAAATATTCTATGACAAAATATTACGAAATAAACTGTAAAACATTAAGTGGTGTCAAAAGTATTTGGCTTCTTTATTTACAAGGGACACCTGACAATAGTAGTGGTGAGTAACAATCACCTCTCTAGTGCAAAGAGTTAATTTCGAGAACTGCAATTATGTCTATTTTAGAGTGTGTTTCTAATCTGCTCTTTGGACAAGAGCTATGTTTGAGCATAGAACTAGTAAAAAAGAAGAGGTGACATATCCTTAAAATAAAAAAAATAAAAAATCAACTGTAGTCGCTTTCACAGGGGCAGAAAATTTTCTTTTTACTTAAATGCCTCATTAATGAAAAATTCTAAACAAAAATAATGGAAAAAACTGATATTAATTTTTACAGGTGAAAATTTACAGTTCCGCTACATTGTCACAACCAAGAACACCCACTTTCAGTGAAAGTATTATAATACTTAGGCAAACTGACATGATAGACTGAGTGATAGGATTTTTTTACCATATTTGTCAGAGGGCTTTCCCATGAATAAGACGCTTACATTCAGTGAAATAATGTTCTTAACTTTAGTGGTGGAAGTTTTCTCTGGCGGTAATCAGAAACTGGTGCTCGGACTAAAAGAAACAGCTGTCATATTGTGACAACATCCTCAGTTACTTCATTCGAAAATGCTAGAAAATACACTATATATCTCCTCTTTATTCATAACCAGTGGTGTAACCAGGGCGGCAGTTTTAACCAGTATTTTTGTAAGGTTTTCTTTTCCTTGATTCATAGAAGAAATTTTTCTTGTGAGAGAAGGCGAACAGATCTTTCAAAAATATACCGGTATTCAAGGCATTCGGGAACCTACATTGGTTATGCCACTGGTAACTCCTTTTGTTCCATATTATATGTACAGCTTTGAGAAAAAGTAACCCTCCTACAAACTCGCCAATAAATAATAGTAGAAGAAAGTTACAGTTAGGAAGCAACCAGAAATTAAGTATACTTTTATATAATGTGTATGAAATTTGTTTAAAAGACCATCTATAAATAAAAACTATCCCAAACTTAGTTTTTTTCAATTGCAATCAGATTCAATTGATCAGATATTTTCAATTTAAGGTTCAAACTATGCCCAAAAACGGAATTTCAAGGAAATTGAAAAATAAATTTTTGAACTATAAACATTAAAAATTTAGAGGATCTAATGTAAACTAATATTTTTATATTTTTATTAATATCTCCTGAAATCGTAATCCTAATGTGATACTTGTTTGATTAATATTCTAAACAGTCTAAAACATATTATGATATTCTAAAATATTCAAACACAAATATGTTAAATTTTTAATTTAAAAAAGTTATAATAGGAATTACCAATTATAAAATTTATAGTCAACAAAAGTATGACTTGCAATCTACATTTTTTAAAGGATTTTATGGTAATTGTTTTCTGGTTTGTACAGATTCAAAATTTCAAAATTTTCTTTAAAGAAGATTTCAAATTACCCTTTAAAAATGTATTTATTATATCCCACCTAAGTTTAATTAAGATTTACACCGGAATATTTTAATTCAGTTTATTTTTATAAACTTGTGTGAAAAGAGTTAAACAAAAAAAATGCTTTTCTTTATTTAGAAATATTTTTTTCTGGATTTCCTACGAGAATTCAGCATTACACAAACGCAATTCTTGCCCCTTAAAGTATTAAATCATTATTATATCGAAAACACACTGGGGTATTTATACTTATTCATTCAATTTACTCAAATCTTGTAAAATTGCCCCCAATATCACTCTGAATGTACGTTAAATGAAATATGTCCACGAAAGTATTTCATTCTCATTTAAAGCTCCTAATGTAGCAAGCCAATCAAAAAATGTAATTTTTGGAAATAAGAGCCGATGTAAATTTTTTTAGCCCATTAATAAAAAGCTTTAAATAATTAAACCATTTTTTTCGATAGTTTGATAATTTAGATCTTTTCGAGTAAACAGGTTAATTGAAAAACGTTTTACAAGTTTTTTTTATGATTTTCAGATAAGCTTATTTCTTCACAATATGACGTAAAGGCAAAAAACTCTAAAATATAAAGATAATAGAAACTTCGTATGAAAGTTTTCTTTACCAAACGGTTTTATTAAGTTAGATGCAAAATTTCAAATGAAATGACAGAGTAAGTTTAATAATAGAATTATTACCCATATTTCAAAGCCGAATAATGAATGCAAGGTCAGTCTGATGTGTTTTTACATGGTTCCTACTTATCACGGAACCCAGGGGATTTTAAATGTTTTAGTATGAGAAAAAATTTAAAGTACTCTGATGCAAAGATTGAATTTTTTTCATCAAATAAGGCAAATATAAGTTTACGAAAGTTGTGGTAAAACATTATCAAAGGTCTTTGAAGCGTGCAAACCCTAAAATGAAAAAAATATATAGTTTTGGGAAAATAAAAATAAATATGCATTTTACCATTAAACATATAAAAATGTGCTGATGAGAAAAATGTAAGTTCTTTTGCCGCGTACATAAGGTTGCTTTACTTGGGCCTTTTAGTACATCTTAGCGTGTTATAAAAGTCGTAAAATTTTTATCAAATCATTCATGCATTTGAAAATCGCTATTTCTTTAACCATTACTTTCTTAAAATTCATGACTGCGGGTTGGTTGTATAGGGTTTAATGGCGCAAAATCCCTTTAGGGACATGCTGCGCCAAGTCGTGACTGCGGGAACTTATTGTTTCGTTATGGAAAGCATTTCAACATTTCCATCTCGTTTTCGTTGAAAATAAAAATCATACTTCAGTGCTGCAAAATCATTTTTTCTGAAAGTCATTTGCAATCACAATATTGGAAAGATAATATTTTACTAATTTAATAGTAGGATTTTTGTCATGCAATAAATTGAATTTATCTGTATAGAAATACTATTCAACAAGGAACAAGGAGAGTTTCTAGCTAGAACAAGCGGGATTCGATCGACAGTAATTTTTGTCTATTGAAGTTAGGATTGTTATTTTTCCTTTTTTGCATGTGTTATTCAAGACTCGCTAGTCTATAACAGTTTTTTTTAAGTATATCAGTTATTTTTAACTATTTTTTTAAATAAAAAATATTTGTACATTTTCAAATTTAATCCAGTATTAAATAATTGTTGTATGACAATGCGGTCTTCATAGTTGCCAACATTTTACGTTTCTTTACCACAAAAAAATTTCAGTAAATTTTACCTTGTTAAGTAGTACTAACCTTCTGATCAAATAAGCGAAAATTTCTTCGAATTTCTTTCTCAAATGAACATTTAATTTGATCTCTACACTGCAGATGGCGCCACTGCTCTATTCATATGCGAATTTGAATTCCTTTATGAGTACAGGCGGGATTTTGCTTCTGTATCATGTAAACTTTATAACGTGTTAGCTTTGTCTCAATGTTCCCTGATGATGAACAAGTTGTATTGTTCGAAACTATAGGAAATTAATCCTACTTTATATTGTCCGTAGTACATGATTTTTAATTAAAGTTCTAACATCTAATATACACTGATGAGGCGAATTTATTGTATGTTGTATTATTGTCAAACAGTGTAATTGGTTCTTTTATAATAGCAAATTTTAGTAAAACATTATTGGTGCTGTTTGCAAGTTTGGAATTAAAATTAGGTGTGCTTAGACTGGGCACACTATGCTGGAAAGGGTTAACACTCTGTTAATTTTTTTATATTATTATTTTTAACATAATTTTTTTTTTTTTTTTTTTTGCAGAAGAACAAAGTCAAACTCAGTCATCTGACATGGACAAAATAAATGTTATTCCATTCTTTGGTCTGTTCTTGATCAGTTACAGCGATCATATTGGCCTAATTTATGGAACATGATGAGAATTATAGTGGTTTTAGGTATGTGTCAGATGTGTCACAAGATACAGTAGAAGGAAAATATATCAAAATTGTTTTTTTTGTTTTTATTTTAGTGATTAGAAAATATCTTAAAAGTTAGCTACTACGATTAATTCTCTCGCTTCGAATCCCGAGATTTCCACGGACAATGCAAATGTAGTAAAATTTGCGTAATCCGAGGTTCTCGCGGATTGCATCTTTTAGGCTAATTATTCTCCTTGATTACTCCCACCAGTCATTTTTATTGTAAATTTTTACCATATTTCATCAGGGAATTTTCATGATTAAATTAGATAAAAATTTCAGTTTTGAAAAATAGGCAAAAGATTAAAATTTCTGTAAAAGACGCTCATTGCCAAAGGGGTTAAATGCACAATTTTTGAACATATTTTGATTTAAAAAAAAAATTAGGCAGTATGAGAATTAACACTTACACAGGTAAATCAGTTCAGTGGCTGAGGTGTTAGAATGGTTGACGATGATTAGACTCTAAAAACAAATTAATTTGAAAATAAAAAGAGTTATTTTTTTATCACGTGCATTATAAAAGAAAGATATTTTATCAAAGATTCTGGCACAACAGTTTTAAATAAAAATTAACCCATTAAAGTCGCATTTATTTTTCTTTTTAAACTTTTAACACTATAACCGCCATTAGGGGGTGATTATGACCCCTGCCAAATTGAAAATAGCCGATTCGAACCCGAAATGTCCTGATGAAATTTGTTAAATATGTGCAGCACACAAATTGGAAAATTAAATAAATCAAATAATTTTAAATAAAAATTCTGGTGACAAACGCTTTTTATAAAACTTTACTGAAATAATCGGCAGTTCTAGTGTTAACGAACAAAGCATTTTCATTGCTAAGATGTTGAAATAAATGCTTGACACCGGTAATTGCGAACAAATATATTTGTAAATAACGAAAAGTGATTTTTCACACATATATATATATATAATAAAATGGATTTTTAAAAATTAAAATTTCGGTGTCTTTGTTGCTTATAATAATTAAAATTTTGTGGTTTCATAGAGCAAACCAATGAACTTTGAAGGGTTAAAATGAAAATCGCATTTGACAAGAGATTTATTAATTTCGCAATTTTTGTTTGACTTTATCACAAAATTTAATCCATCAAACAAAGATAATGTCTCGTTCAAAGAAACTGGTATTCAAACAGAAAAATATTTACACTTTTCTGGTAGAATACTATACCATCCAGCTTTAATGGATTAAATGAAGACTACCAGTGGAAGGGTTAAACGATTTCAGATATGCCAACCTCCAGTATATTTAAAACAAGCAATTATACTATAAACCAGAAATTTATTTAAATAGCGACATTACGTAAATTTAAAATGACTATTTAATATCAGACACATTAACTTAAACAAATTTTTCGGTTCGAAGTTAATTTTCTTAAATAATGAAATGCCGGAAGTTGGCAACTATGCGATTTAATTTTGCCAACCACTGATTACACACACTGTTAAAAAAATTCTGAAATTCACGAATATTTTTTTCCTGAATTTCACAGAAAAAGTCCCTTTCTACGACAATAGGACATTTTCTGTTAAGAATCAGAAAATTTCATCATATTTTCTGAAAATAACGAAACGAACAAAGATAGAACGAGATTCACTGTTATCTGCTGCGAATTTATTTCGAATGTTTACAAAATTGAGATGTGGCTGCACAGAAATTATAAAACTCAACGAAAGAAACCTGTCTCTTTTATTTGAATTGCAACTGTTTTGTTTTTTGTCATCGAGATTAAAGACTATCATATTTCTTGACTGTGACCCGCATCGCCACGCAGTTTGTTCACAAGTTCATCGCTCGGATCAATCATCAAATTATAGAAGAACTTAGTTCTTGCATTTGTGGGATCAAAATAAAAGTTGCTTCATTCCGTTGTTTAACATTATTCACACATTGTTTACAGTTTTAACTCAAAACCAGAAGTCAGTATCTGGATTTTTTTACTTTTTTAAATTATAGTTTTAGACTGAATTTTTGTGATAATATTCTATTATTTTTTATTGTGATGCCATAATTGACCGTTTATAATTCAAAAGTATTAATTTATATAATAGAAAAGCAGGATGGCGCCATTGTAATTGAAGCTCAGAATTCTTATTTCATATAATTCTTAATTTTACTCATTTGTTTTGTTTTCACTGAAATTTTATGATACAAATGATGATATTTTGTCGATTTAAGTTTTTAATGAATTAAATTCTCAATATAATTAAACTTGGCACGCTTGAATAAATTTTATATTAGTTATACAGAATGAGCTTCAGTGTTGAATTTAGACATTTTTCTACGGGAGAGGTTTCTGCAGCTCCGGTGGTGGAAAATAGGACATTTTAAAGTTCCAATTTCTATTTAATCCATTAAAAAGCATTAAATATCAAATCTTAGATGTGTGTGCGGTGGGGGAATTCCTGAATTCAACATTGGAGCTGATAATCATCATCAAAAGCATGCTTATAACCCTGTATAAAACGTGTATATGTATTAATTTACATGAAATGTTATCTAGTAAAAACTCCTAAACTACCATGCTTTTAAACATATACCGCATAAGCTTTTAAAATAAAAAGGCAGAGTCCAAGTAATGTACGTCTTAAGGAGCTATAAACGAAATTATTTTTCATTAATAATTGTAATTATTGTTTTCTAATATTTTCAATAATGTAGCAATCTATTAATAATATATCAATCTATTAATAATATTTAATCATTTGCATAGTCCAATTTCCCAATATTGATCAATTTTTTTTTTTTTTTTTTTTTTTTTTTGCAAATAACGGAAATATATCAAAAGATCCAAAATATAGTTGTGGACACTTTCTGTGCAAACAATCTCCCCCCCCCCTCATCACACACACACAACTATATATATATATATATATATATATATATATATACACACACAGAGAGAGAGAGAAAATGTGCCGGTAATGAAGTCCCTTAAGGATTTCTTTTTTTTTTCTAATTGTAGAGTAGATGGGGGCAAAGATACGCACGGGTCATCGATGCTCACTGGCTGATTTAATATGAAGAAATCATGACCACTAGGTAGTAATTTGGTTTGAAATGTAATAGTTGTGTGTTCAAATCTTGTGAAAAACGTAGAATTCCGTGACAAGAAAATAGGCAAGTTTAAATTTTTTGAATTTTTAGCTAATATTTTAAAATTTTCACCTTATTGTTTAGCTAGCAATACCTTGAATTTTTAAATCTTAAGTTTAACACAAACTCATTTGCTTTTAAATGCTGTGTTGTTTATCTCGATCGCATTTGTTTTAATTTTAGATAGCCAGTTAAACAAAAATACTGCAGAATAGAGTAAAAGTACACATACAGTTGGCAAAAAAAGTATTTGTACACTTCATTTTTTTAAATTATAATGAAATTAAACAAAAGATTTAAGCAAAAAATACTGTAATACATTAATTTAATGCATTATAATATTATAGAAGCAGAAACAAAATTAAACGAATCGATTTTTTACATTATAATAAACAAATATACAAAATTATAATGCAAAAAAAAGTATTTGTACACTATCTTAATGTAATATAATTAAGGAAAATTTAGTAAAATGATACAAATTAATATTTTGTGCGAATTCATTTAGCGTTTATGACTACTTCTAGATCGTATGACATAGATTCCACCAACTTTTTTGTAGTGGTCTGGTTAATGTTATTCCATGACACAATAAGAGCTTCTTTAAAACTGTTTTTTACTAATACATATTTTTTTTTTCGGATTTTTGCATCCAATAGCATCTGCAAATTTTCTACTGGATTCAAGTCTAGAGATTTTAGAGGAATTACCAGTCGTCTTCGAGTATTGTCGTAAGCATGTGCTGGTGATCACAGCAGTATGCTTTGGTCATTATCCTGCAGAAAGTGAAAAGCTTCCTCTATGCATAATTTCTTGGCACACTTTAATAAATTATGGCGCGACACATCACTGTATGTTAAACCTGTCCTTCCATTGTCAAAAAATTTTAAATGTCCTGCTCCATTAGAAGCTATACACCCCAAAAGTATAATATTCCCCCCAACATGCTTGATAGTTTGAGGTATACGTTTTGGATCTAGAACAGTTTTATTTTTACGCCAATTTTTTCGAATGCTTAATGGTAAGAAAATTCCGAATTTTTCCTCATCAGAAAAAATTACTGTTTTCCAAAAATCCAATGATTTACTTCTGTATGCGAAAGCGAATACTATGCGTTTTCGCCTATTTGTTTCGTTGATGAATGGATTTTCCCTTGAGGTTCTTCCTTTTAAATCTGCATTGAGAAGAATATTTTTTATTGTTTGAGGTATTACTCTGATGCGAGAAGATGTCGCAAGGTCTCCAGCAAATTTTTGAACCGAACGCACAGGAATTTTTAAAGCTTTTTTAACAACACTCTCTTTTTCCCTCATTGTTAGTTTGCTAAGAAGTCCTGGTTTTCATTGAATTTCGATTCTTTTAATTTATTCATAGTTTCTCACTATACATCCAATAGTTGTAAATGGTAATTTAATAGCTTTTACAAATTCTTGTTGCGTATTTAAATTTTTATTATGCTCAATCATAGGATTTCATATATCTAGAGGTGCCTCTCTAGTATTAGGTTCTATATTCAATTACTTCAAGAGCAAATTAAATTAAATGTCAGACAAATATAATATGAACTTAAAAATTATTAACAGCTTCTGTAAAAGTAGTCCTTTGAACCATAAACACTATAAAACACAGTACATATCAGGATGGAGAAATGTACAAATACTTTTTTTGCAAGAAATTTTTAAACTTTTCCCATTAGAAAATTATTTTACATCTTTATCGAAATTTTCTGTTGTGTAATTTAAAACGCACGGTAAACAGACTGTATTAAAACTATTTTTGACAAAATATCTGTTTTTATTTAGTAAAAAATTAAAAATTTTAGAGTGTACAAATACTTTTTTTGCCAACTGTACGTCTTGAAGCAAAGATGTTTTTTTTTCTATTATAGCTAGGTGCAAAGCTTTTTACAATTACCTTGTGGAAAGATTTGTTTTTTATATATGTTAGCATTGTATAAAAATAATAGCTATTTAAGTTTTATAAACCAGTTTACATTTCCCTTTTTCTTGTTAGTTTTTTTGACATAGAAAGTAAGAATCTACCTTCCTACTTTTAGATATCAATATTCTTCTTTCATATAATGCATTTGTTTTAAACATTAACCCTCAACTTCAGCTATAGATCTGAAAGACTGTTATATTCAGTTTTCTCAGATTAACTTGTAATTTTCAATTAAAATATTCATATTAGTGTTTTTTTTTTATTATTATTCATTTGGAAATTTAGCAGTATCGTTAGATTTTTGAATAGGGGGATTTCGTCATGTTTATACGTAATGTTTAACACAGAAGCACAATCTTATAAAAAATTTGATTATTTTATTCATTCTACGATCAAGGGGTCTCTGAGACCACTCATATTAATTATGCTGAAATTTTTGTCACAGCAGTTGAATGCTGTCACAGTGGTTGACTTGTATTTGCGATCTCAAAGACCACTTTGTTTCTTTTTTAATTGTTTAATTTATAATTTTCAATTAAACTATAAATATTAGAAAAATCTAATCTACTAATACGTTTTACATAACTCATTCGTTGTATTGGAAATGGGACAAAAGCCGACTGTAATGAAGCAAAATTATGCACCTGCGTATTTTTGCCCCATCACTGCATACTTTTACTCAAGCAAAGGAGTAATATTTTCTAAAGAATGCAGTTTCTCACGGAATAACAATTTGACACATTTTCGATTGATGTTGGTACTTGCCTAAGTTTCTAACCTAAGATGTTATTCATTCGTTACATAAATTTAGACCAATGTGTTCGTTAAAAATAAAGATTTATTGAAAATGCGTACTTTTACTCCGACCTACTCTATTTTTGTTGCATAAAACACTTTTAGATCTTAAAATTTTACTTTTGTTAACAGACTTGCAGACCGCTGCTACATGTAGTTTACATGTAGCAGTAGACCACAAATTAACTTCTAATTTTCAGTTAAACAACTGCTATAGTTTAAATTTTATTACCCCAAACAATGGGGCAAATTTACGCTGAGCAATGCCTTTTTAAAAATTAGTTTCTCAGGAAATTATAATTTGACTGAATATCAGTTGATTGTGGCACGGGCCTAATGTTACAATATAAAATTTTAATCATTAATTACACAAGTTTAGACCAATGTGTTTCCTTAAAAAACCAAAATTTATGGAAAGTGTGTATCTTTCCACTTCCCCTATCTACTTTAGTTATAATTACATTCTAATAGCTAAAACCTTGTGTGGAAGATTACAAAAATTAAAATCAACGTTTAACACACAATACATAAACACACATCACATGCGTATACGTTTCACGAGCACTAGGGCTCGCTTCCTCAGTGTATAAAAGTTAAAATGTTTAAAAAATTGGTTGCTGAAGTTTGTGGGTATTTTGGTATTATGTTTGCGATCATTTGGGTCTCTGAGTTGCTGTCAGTTGGGGGGGGGTTCTGTTTTTTAAACATTTTAACTTTTATACACTGAGGAAGCGAGCCCTGGTGCTCGTGAATCGTATACGTATGTGGTGTGTGTTTATGTATTGTGTGTTAAACGTTGATTTTAATTATTACTCTATAAACAATAATTCACCATTCTCATTTTCATGTTTTATTAATATGAATTAGATTTTAACCTCTTCAGTCCTGAAGCAAATATTACGAAGGACAACAAAAACCTGTTTAAAATTACTATACACCATCTCCAAAGCTATATCAATCGATGTATCGATACTTATAATATAGCAGAGAGTGGGGTGAAGTGGGACTGTGGGAGGAATGGGACAGAATGTTTTACTCTTTATGTATCATTTTAAGCATTGTATCAATCCCACAGAAGATGAACCATTGGTAGTCCAACCTTCAGTTGGAAAAAAGTTTTGATCTGTATAAACTTACTTGTATATAAAGGAAAGAATCAAAAGTAAATTTGCTTCATATACTTTTTACGCTTACTGTATATTAACTTGTTTATGCATAGATGCAATAGTTTCCCTATTTATGGAATACTATACTGTATATTATCTATAACTTAAACTAACTCTAAAACTAGCTTTTTTGTTTAGATAAAGAATTTAATACAAAAGAAGGAAGTGTCGAGAAATGAAACGTGCCAGTGAAGGGAAGAATGGGACATGATTTGATCAGGGAAATTGCTTCCTTTAAATTCCTATTAGAGCAAAAATTATATTTTAGAATTATACCTGTTCAATAGCTTAAGTGATGTTTCTGAAACTTTCAATTTTCTCAGTGATATTTTTGGACGTAACATGCATAATATTTTAATAATTTTTCATGAAATTTTCAATATCTTTCATGTCAGTTTAATGAATTTTTCTTCGTTTATTTTTTATTCAAAAAATATTAAGTGGTTATACTATTAGTTTTCAAAATTGTGTTAGTTAAATACAGCTTTGTATTAAATATAAAAATGCTTTAAATACAAATTTATCCAGATTTCAAGAAAGTTTAAATATGATTAAGTGTCACAATTTTTCTTATAGTTGTAAAATATATTTTATAATCCTGCGTTGCCCATTTTCTGCTCGACCAATGCCTCACAATTTGAAGCACAGTATAAATATTAATTCTGCATCTTTAATTTTTTTAAGCATATGATATGAAATAACACATCTTTCGTCTCTCAAAATTGTTTTAAATCATTTACAACATCCTATCATTTATACGTTGGTGCAAGGGATTGCCTGAAAAAGATGCATAAAATTTCAGTAAAAATTAGATTTTAAATAAATGTTAAGACAAAATTATTCTTAAAATGGTTACGTAACAAGCAGAATAATAAAATATACGTTTCACTTGAATGGTTGGTTATGTAGGGTTTTATGGCGCAAAATCCCTTAAGGGATATGCTGCGCCAATCACTTGAATGATTAACGAATTTCTAATTAAAACCTAAAATATGTATATCTAACTTTTAATTTCAGACCATATTTTTTTAATAGTCTGAAATTGAAGTTCGTTTATGAGCTTGATGTATGTCCCTAGAAATAGATTTTAAGTTCCTTGAATCAAGAATGCACTAAATTGCCATTGATTATTGGACACTTGCGTTTTTAGACATTTTACTAAATATCTATAAAAATACATGAGGAATCATCTCGAAACTCTTAGTGTATAAATATAATTGTATACGCCATACATCGCCGTGAAGATTTTTTACCGAAACTCCATAGGGGACCGTCAACAAATTAAAAAAGAATGAATATCTTTTGAATAACCCTGTCAAAACTAACGTAGCAAAAGTGCTCAAACTATAGATTATGTTTGAATGCCTTATTGTAATACACTGTGTTCATTTTTATGCAAATAGCATGCATACTCGCAGAGTAATTAAGGTTTTTATAAAAATGGTCCCAAATTTTCTCAAGTTTTTTCCTTATAATTTTCAGAGTTCTTAATATAAAATAATATTTTTTTTCAGAAAATAGGACAAACAACGTTGCAGACAGTACTCTGTAATCAGAATTAAAAAATAATAAAAATTGTATGAAAAATGAGTAGGTTTACTAAATAATTTTTTACTGCGCATGCGTCAAAGATATCAAAATTTCATTTGCATATTATGTTAGCTAAATATATAGAGCAACTTTTATAAAAGTCTCAAAATCATAGCTTGAAAATTCTGAAAGTAATCGTCTATAGAAAAAGGACAAAATCCGTTGTTTCCAAAATGAATCAAAAAAATGAGGGATTTTATCCAAATGTAGTAGTACATCCCGTATTGTGTATTCTATATTGACACTAATCAATGAATATATGGATACAACCCCTCTTGTTTTTGCTTCATTTTGAGAATAACGGATTTTCAACTAATTCAATTGATGATTATTTTCAGAATTTTCAAGTTATGATTTTGTGACTTTCACAAAAGTTGCTCTATACATTTAACTAACATAATATGCAAATGCAATTTTGATATCGTTGACGCATACGCAGTAAAAAATTATTTAGTAAACCTACTCATTTTGTACAAAATTTTCATTATTTTTTTATTCTGATTACAAGGTACTGTGTGCAATGTTGTTTGTCATATTTTCAGAAAAAAATATTATTTTATATTAAGAACTCTGAAAATTATAAGGAAAAAACTTGGAAAAATTTGGGACAATTTTTATAAAAACCTTAATTACTCTGCGAGTATGCATGCTATTTGCATAAACATGAAGAAGGCGTATTACAATAAGGCATTCAATCATAATCTAGAGTTTGACCGCTTTTGATACTTTAGTTTTGACAGGGTTATTCAAAAGGTATTCATTCTTTTTTAATTTGTTGACGGTCCCCTATGGAGTTTCGGTAAAAAATATTCACGGCGATGTATGGCGTATACTATTATATTTATACACTAAGAGTTTCGAGATGATTCCTTATGTATTTTTCTAGATATTTAGTAAAATGTCTAATATCGCAAGTGTCCAATAATCAATGGCAATATAGTGTATATAAAACCAGATACATTGGTTTCTTGTGTGTAGTAACAAAGATTTTACAGGTAATCTATTGTCTTTGCAAAAGTCGATTATTATTATTTTTTAGTTTTTCTTTTTGCATCCGTTTGCATCCAATTGCTACAAAAATTTTAAGATAACAGCATTAAAGCATGCTTTACTTTTGTCATTGTATTCACAGGGTATGTTTTGTACGTTTTTGGAATTAGTTGTTTATAATAAGTCGTTTAACCTTCTCATTTCTATGAAATGATATATCTATTCACTTACTTGTAGGTTTCCTTGCTATACACGTATTATTTAAATGAATATAATTATGAACTTATAAATCAATTTAAGAAAAAAAAGCAAGTGTAATTGATATTCTCAAGGCTCATATGCCTGTATGGGGGGGGGGGGAGAGAAGGAAAACCTTTTTTAAGCATTTTTAAAAATTGAGAGAAAACATCACAATTATGTTCTTATGTTTTGTTGTTAAAGTGTCTTTCTAGAAAAAAAAATGGAATTTAAAAGAGGAAGGAAGTTTCTGTAAACTTTATTTTGTAATAGAATGTTTTTTCAGTAAAAAAAACAATCTCAACATCTTTAGTGATTAGAAATGAAAACACTGAGAAAACCAGTTTGAATCTTCCAAAACGTTTGAGTGCTTATTGTATTTCGTATTTGCTTTATTTTTTAGTTTTAACAACTATGTGCATATCTATTTCAATATTATTAATAAGCATTTCATTTTATTATAAACTAGCTGACCCGCCCGGCGTTGCCCGGGTCCGTATTAACAATATTAAACGAACTTGAAATTTGTATGATTTTATCATTAACTCGAAACATGCAGAAATGCATTGTCTGAAATACGTGGCCACTGACTGTGTGAAAAATCGGTTTAAAAAACAGCTAATGTTAAGCTCTAAAAATACTCAAAATGAGCGATGAGAAACGTGGGAGGGAATATGTATCCAACGACTGCGTGTTTTTGCGTGTTAAAGTGTTGATATTTATCAAAAATCACTCTTAAGTCACGTAACTAATTATTTTATTTTCACATAGAAATCTCAAGTGAAATATTTTGAATTTCAAACTAATTATATCACTCTTAAATCCGACTGTACCATGAATGAAATCGATACTCGCTGGTAGCTAAAATGTTGGTAGGTAGTATCATAATTTCAGAGCCATTTAACAAAAGTAAATGTTATTTTTAATCAAATCATGCGTAATGTTCACTCTATGGATAAATTCCTAAGCGTAAACTTTTGTACCGTAACCATAACGTGGCTGTAACCTAACTTTGACTTAACAGTACCTTACCGTAAATTAAATATAACATAAATGCAACCTAGCCTTCACTTTATTGTAACATATCCTTATTCTAACCATAAAACAATTGCAATTTAACTTTAACCTAACTTTAACTTAACCGTGACCTAACTGTAACCTAACGGGATATTAAATATAATCAAAGACTTACCGTAATGTAATTGCAAACTAAATATTACCAAACCATATATTCGTTTCATGTCCATGGAAATTATTTTGTCTTGTTCGGATCTGGTTATGATTCATTAGAACATTTTTGTCGGGTTCAGATTTCGTTCGGTTCAGATTTTAGGTATTTTTTGATATTGAGTTATAATGTTCGGGTCGTATTCATGTTCATGGAAATTATTTTGCCTTGCTCGGATACAGTTATGGTTCTTTGGAATATTTTTGTCGGGAACAGATTTGTTTCAATTCAGATTTCGGCTTTTTCTTCAAATGGAATTTTTGGGTTCGGGTTTTCATGCGTGTTCACGGAAATTATGCTGCCTTGTTCGAATAAGTACATGCTTCACTGGAATATTTTTTTCGAGTACAGATTTGGTTCAGTTCAGATTTCGTGATTTTTTTCAAAGAATTTTTTAGGTTCAGGTTCGGTTCATGTGAATGGAAATTTTTTGTCTTATTCAGATCCGGTTACGATTCTTTGGAATATTTTTTATCAGGTTCCGATTTCGTTCGATTCAAATTTCAGGTATTTTTTTCAAATAGAATTTTTAGGTTCGGATCTCGTTCATGTCCACGGAAATTATTTTGTCATACTCGAATCCAGTTATGATTCTTTCGAATATTTTGGTCGAATTTAGATGTGGTTTGGGTCAAATTTCAGTTTTTTTCAAATCGAATTTTTTAGGTTCGAGTTGGGTTTATGTCCGTCTTGCTTGGATTGGGTTATAGTTCTTTGGAATATTTTGTCAGGTCCAGATTTGGTTCAATTCAGATTTCGGGTTTTTTTCTTCCAATATAACTGTTGAGTTCGGGTCTCCTTGCATGTTCACGGAAATAATTCTGTCTTGTTCAAATAAGGACATGCTTCACTGGAATATTTTTGCCAAGTTCAGATTTCGTTCAGTTCGCGATTTTTTCAAAGAAGTTTTTTGGTTTCGGATTGTGTCCATGTCCATGGAAATATTTTGTCTTGTTTGGATCCGGTTGCGTTTCTTTGAAATAGTTTTGTCAGATTCAGGTTTGGTTCGATTCAAATCTCAGGTATTTTTTTGAATGGGAGTTTTAGGTTCGTATCGGGTTCATGTCCACGGAAATTATTTTGTCTTACTCGAATCCGGTTATGGTTCTTTCGAATACTTTGGTCAGATTTAGATGTGGTTTGGGTCAAAGTTCAGGATTTTTCAAACGGAGTTTTTTAGGTTTGATTCGGGTTTATGACCATGGAAAGTATTTTGTCTTGCTGGGATCGGGTTATAGTTTTCTGGAATATTTTTATCTGTTTCAGATTTCGTTCGAGTCATATTTCAGGTTTTTTTAAATGAAAATATTTAGGTTCGGATCAGATTTCATGCCCACGAAAATTATTTTTCCTTGTTTGAATCAGGTTATGCTTCACTTGAATATTTTTGCAGGATTCAGATTTGGTTCGGGTCAGTTATGAAATCCATAATTTTTTCCAAACAGAATTTTTAGGTCAGGGTCGGGTTTATACTCACGGAAATTTTGTGTATCACAGATCGGAGTGTGGTCTGTTTTTTTCGGATTGGGATCGGGTTATGTTTAAATTAGTCTAAACATTAAGGTTATAATCAGTTTTGCTACTATTCTTTTTATGGCTATTTCTGATAGATAATTTACTTTGCTATTTGATAATTTATGGTGAATGAATCGTTTGCGAATACAAACAATTGTACGCCAAACAGCTATATTATTTTTGTTTTAAAAACAAATTAAAGCCATATTACAATTTTAAATTGAATAGAAAAACTTTAAATTTAATCAATGATTAAAAAATTAAACTCATAGAAAACTGTTGTGTAATGTTTTTTATTGCAACACAGCTAACTCATACATTCTAATGTTCGAAATGCCAAAAATATGCGTACAACCATATAGTAAAAAGAAATTAATAGAGTGGCAGTATAATGTCTTGGGTTGACGCAAAAAATGTAACTCTTAAATCCGCGACATTAAGTCCAAATAAGCACCAACAAAACCATGTGCTTTGAAACTCCGATCAATTCAAACCGGTTTAAACCAGTATTTCTTTGTTTTTGTTTTTACCTTTTAAACTATTATTGAATAGATGACTAAAATTTCGTTTAAAAAATAACGTTTTGTGCTATTATTGCCTGTAATACACGATCAGAATGCATGAAAGATACAATTAGATCAATCATTGGCAAGAATTATTTGATTATTTTTATCATATGACTTTGAGATATCAATATAGAAGCATCATTTAAGACTTAGTTTGAAAAATCAACATTCTTTCGTTAATGTCTTAAAATCGTCTGCACTCTGAAATCTAGATTTTAGATTAATATTTATTATTTAAGTGTCCATGCATGATTTTAAAAGAATCTTTTCATCACTATATTTTATATATTGACATGGAATTATAAATATGTTGTTAAATCATAAACATTTTTCATCTACGTTATAAAGTATTAAAAATTTCTGAAAAAAAAGAGAACTTTTAGTAATACAATTTTTTACTTACAATCATATGTTTTCAATATTTTATTCAATTTTGTTTTGACATTTAATTATTTTTAATTTTCCAATTTCTGTTATTTTAAAAGCAAACATTTATTTTAATAAATAATATAATAGAAAAAACATTTAAAAAAATTACTATTTCTTCGTAAAATATGCATCAGCTGTAATTCATTTCTTCCAATTCGTCTTATTAATACAAAATTCCTTCCTCATGCTTTATTTTGAGACATTAAAATTTCAGCGATAAATGGTTTCATATTGCAAACGTTTTTTTTTTTTTTTTTTTTTCGGTTTACTTCGCCACCACCTATCTTTTTCCTCCATGGCGTACAGCAGCTGTGATTAAAAAAAAAAAATCCTCATTTAAACTGACAGTTTGCCAGACTATGAATTTTAAAGGTCTGTCCCAGTTTTTAAAATTATTTCTGCGAAAATTTTATGCAACCAACCAACCATAAGAGAATGAAAAGTAAAAAGCTAAAAAAAGTGATTTTTTATGAGAGTGAGGTTTGGAATTTAATTAATTACCCAGTTACTAAATAGAATTTTGAAATTCTGAGCGACAGGTGCATCAGGAGAGATATTGGGCTACTCTTAGAAAAATTTTGAGCTTCGTACGAACCGTAGTTTTCGCTAATTATCGCAGACACACACACACACACAGAGCGATTTGTTATTTTATTAATATAGATATAGGTGCTATGCCAACATAAATCCACAAAGTGGAACTAAAGCACCTAAGAAAAAAAATACTACACAATATTCTCTTTCTCCTAAAGTATTAAAACTGGTAAATGAATTGAAGTAATTTCAAAGCGTTTTCAATATTTAAACATTTTTCATTATTGTATACTTAAGTTATTCATATATGTTTCATTATTGTATTGTATAATATCTTCTAATAAATTGATTTTTGCCTTAAGTTTTTGTGTAATACAATTGAGAAGTTTTTATTATTCATTTAAATCTACATGCACAAAACTTTTGTTCTACATATCATCCTTTGTTAAGAAATAGTAAATGTTGAATGGGATGATAAGACTGTTTTACTGTACATTTTAATAATTAAAAATGATATACCTAGTGAAAATTCTTTACTTATTTTTTCCTTATCCATTTTTAGAAACCATTTCCTTATCCATTTTAAGAAATAGTAAATGTTGAATGGGATGATAAGACTGTTTTACTGTGCATTTTAATAATTAAAAATGATATACCTAGTGAAAATTCTTTACTTATTTTTTCCTTGTCCATTTTTAAGTAGAAACTTTGATATGCAATTCCAAGATTGCTATGCAAAAGGAAACACTCGAAAACAGTGAATTTTTAAGTTTAATTTATTTTCAGCCAAATTTTTGTATCAAATTTACAGAAATACCGTAATTTTGGGTGTATAAGCCGCGGATCAAACAATTCTTTTTGGACCCAGAAATCTTATTTAGAGATTGAAGATAAATATTTACGGCGATCTAAGTAGTTACACTTATTTCTTAAAAAATTCTGGGTCGAAAAAGAATTGTTTGACCTGCGGCTTATACAACCGAAATTACGGTCAGTTTTATATAACAAAAAATTGTACATTATTATTACAGTATTCCTACATGAGGATTCCATTGTATATACATTTAAAAAATCTTTTGTTTCTTTGTAGATCTTATAAAACACCACATTTCGTAAAAATTGTCTGGCTTTGTTTGATATATCAAAATTTAGACTTTTAAAGATCTTCTCAAATGGGAGTTCTCAACAAAATATATATCTTAAAAAAATTTGCAACTAATCTGCCTTAAGTCACTTGTACAAGTAGAATAAATTTTGGAACCTTTAACAGAAATTTTTGCCTTACTGTTTGAGATGTTTCGACAAAACTAAAATTTATTATTAGTAGTAAGCAACTTTATCAATACTTTCTTAGTCTATTTTATTTAGATAAATTTGACTGATCTTTTAGTACGCACATAAATACATCATTACCTTTCCTATTTCTTTAACTATGCTTTTTAAGTCTACCATCCTTGTAAGATAAATTATGATTAGATATTCTAAAGTATTCCTTGTTCCTAAATTAATTATCATTACATGTATTCTAGATTAAGGCACAATTATTTCTTTCACACTAAAATTAACAATTTTTATATTCTATAATATAAGTCAAAATGCAGCAAAGGCAGAAAAATCGGAAACAAAAATTAAGTTTTGAGATTTTATTTTTCAGTAATATAGTCGCAAAGCATTCTTAATAGTTGAGAATTATGGTAAATTGTTTAAAATCATAGATCTCAAAAAGGAAAATTTTTCGGTGACATTTGTAGTAATTATCTACCAGGAATTTCTATGAAATTTTAGAAATGAAAATTTAATTATTTTCAGACAATTTATCAATTTTTTTTTGGTCTACTCAATTTGTTCAAACGAATTCTTAAGCATTTCAAAAGGTTGGTTATAATAAAATGAATTAAATTGAAAACAATTTTCTCTAAACATTTAACATATGATTATTAGTAATTATAGTTTTAAAAATCTTAAATACAATACATGTAAATTACACAACAATAGTTTTAAAACCTTCAATTTGAATTTATTCTGTTAAGAACATTATATCATGATATCATATGTATATACTGTGTTAAATATTTAACTTTAAAACGTAGAGCTCTAGCGCTTTAGTCAAAGCAAAAAAAAGTTCATGAATCACAAAATACTTTTCCATAAATCAGCACACTAAATTGTATTTTGTTAAATTTGCAGCTATTTAAAAGTACCGAGATTTTCTGAAATAAGAAAAAAAAAATCCAATTGTGTTAACATCGACTTAGTCTTAAATTACTGTAGTAGTAGGATTTATCACAGTATATACATTTGTGTATTTGATACAGGATATACAAACTGCAGTGGGGAAAATGGCAATATTCAGTTTAGATGTCAAAAGAAGAGGGCTTTTCAAAACTTAACTCACAAATTACGGTCTTTATAAGAGTCATTAAAAAAAATGTAAAAATTCAGATTCTTACAAGTTTATTTAGGCTTATGGGACCTCATCTACAGATTTTTCACTTGAATTAATAGTTAACCTATTTTCCTGCAACAGAAATAAAGAAACGAAGACTAACAGGAAAATCAATAAAGAATACTGCCCAGTTAAACTGAAGGCATTGAGCTCACAGGCAACAAATACTAATTGCACATTAAAGCTTTATATTTTCAAGGGTTAATTCCGTTCGAAAAAAAAAATTAAGAAGGGGAAACAGCTCTCCCCTTTTCTCTTTTTTTATACTTAATCATTGAACCTCCTATACTATCAAAGACATGCTTTATCATATAAAAAATCTATATCCAAAATTCAGAGCAAATTAGATAATTCTTAATAAAAACCCATTTAGCATTTATATAATTTAAAAAGAGTTATCCCCCTCTTTTATACTTAACCATTAAACTTCCAAAACTATTCAGAGATTTGAACGAAATCTGAAAATTCTGCTTGAAAAACCCATTTATATAAATTAAGGGGGGGGGACATTAGAACCCCTGTTCCCCTTATTTATACTTATTCAATGAACACCTAATAACAGTCACGGAATCGCCTCATCAGAATGATCCTAATCTAAATTTTGAACGAAAATTAATTCTGCATGAAAATCCCATTTATATCAACTAACGGGGGGGGGGCATTAGAGCCCCTGTTCCCCCTATTTATACTTATTCAATGAACACCTAATAACAGTCACGGAATCGCCTCATCAGAATGATCCTAATCTAAATTTTGAACGAAAACTTAATTCTGCATGAAAATCCCATTTATATCAACTAACGGGGGGGGGCATTAGAACCCCTGTTCCCCCTATTTATACTTATTCAATGAACACCTAATAACAGTCACGGAATCGCCTCATCAGAATGATCCTAATCTAAATTTTGAACGAAAACATAATTCTGCATGAAAATCCCATTTATATCAACTAACGGGGGGGGGGCATTAGAACCCCTGTTCCCCCTATTTATACTTATTCAATGAACAACTAATAACAGTCACTGAATCGCCTCATCAGAATGATCCTAATCTAAATTTTGAACGAAAACTTAATTCTGCATGAAAATCCCATTTATATCAACTAACGGGGGGGGGCATTAGAACCCCTGTTCCCCCTATTTATACTTATTCAATGAACACCTAATAACAGTCACGGAATCGCCTCATCAGAATGATCCTAATCTAAATTTTGAAAACTTAATTCTGCATGAAAATCCCATTTATATCAACTAACGGGAGGGGGCATTAGAACCCCTGTTCCCCCTATTTATACTTAATCAATGAACACCTAATAACAGTCACGGAATCGCCTCATCAGAATGATCCTAATCTAAATTTTGAAAACTTAATTCTGCATGAAAATCCCATCTATATCAACTAACGGGGGGCATGAGCCCCCCGTTCCCCGTCTTATACATATCGAATGAACTCCAAAAACTAATCAGGGAAGCGCCTTGTCAGGATATACCTACATACAAAATTTCAAGTGGATCGGATATTTTTATCATGAGTTATCGCGTTACGTACATACGAACATACATACAGAACGGACGGGCACATAAGCTCTCAGGCTATGATAGCCTGTGAGCTAAAAAGTATAGCGAGTTTCTTTTATAAATTAAAGATGAGTTCAAAGAAAATCTCAAACCTCTGTGCTACTGAGCAAGAATGAGCCAAAAAATTTCTTACGATTGCAATTAAAATTATATTTGTAAAATTGCAAATAAGAATATATTTGTAAAAAAATAATAGATGCTTTTAATGAACATCGAACTGGAATTTCATGGAAGCGAATGAAAACAGAAACTAACTCCAAACAAATAGATAATTTAATGAACTTTCTATTTCATTTGTATATTATAGCTTAATAATTTTTTTACATTATATGCAGGGATAAATTTCCACATTTATGTTAAATCTATACTAATAAAAGAACAAAACGCTCTGTCTGTCTGTGTGTCTGTGTGTCTGCGATGGCTAGCAAAATCTATGGGACGAAAGAAGTTCAAAATTTTTATGAGAGTAGCCCAATATCTCTCCTGATGCACCTGAAGCTCAGAATTTCAAAATTTTATTTATTAACGGAGTTATTAATTAAATTCGAAAGCTCACTCTCATAAAAAATCGTTTCTTTTTTACTTTTTTTCCTTTCATTTTCTTATGGTTGGTTGGTTGCATAAAATTTTCACAGAAAATAATCAAAAAAGCTGGGATAGACCTTTAAAATTCGTAGACCGGCAAACTGTCAGTTTAAACGAGGATTTTTTTTATCACATCTGCTGTACGCCATGGAGGAAAAAAGATAGGTGGAGGTGAAGCAATCCGAAAAAAAAAAAGGTTTGCAATATGAAAACATTTATCGCTGAAATTTTAATGTCTCAAACAAAAGCACGGGGAAGGAATTTTGTATTAATAAGACGAATTGAAAGAAATGAATTACAACTAAAGCATATTTTACGAAGAAATAGTAGTTTATTAAAACGTTTATTTTCTATTATATCATTTATTAAAATAAATGTTTTCTTTTAAAATAATTGAAATTGGAAAATTAGAAATAATTAAATGTCAAAATTAAATTAAATTAAATATTGAAAACCTTTGATTTGAACTAAAAACTGTATTACTAAAAGTTTTCTTCTTTTTTCAGAACTTTTATAACTTAGATGAAAAATGTTTATGATTTAACAACATATTAATAATTCCATGTCAATATATAAAATATATTGATGAAAACCTTCTTTTAAAATCATGCATGAAATTTCCGTGAACATGAATGAGATCCGAATCTAAAAATTCTGTTTGAAAAAATACCTGAAATTTGAATCGAACCAAATCTGAACTTGACAAAAATATTCCAAAGAACATTAACCGGATCCGAACAAGACAAAAAATTTCCATGCACATGAACCGAATCTGAACCTAAAAAAATTCTTTGAAAAAAAATCTCGAAATCTGAAATGAACTAAATCTAAACTTGACAAAAATATTCCATTGGAGCACGTTCTTATGTTACACGCAAGTTACGCGCAAGAGAACCCGAACATAAAAATTACATTTGAAAAAAAAGCCAACATCTGAATTAAACCAAGTCTGAATTTGGCAAAAGTATTCCAGTGAAGCATGTCTTTATTCGAATCGGACAGAGAAATTTCCGTAGACACGCAGGAAGACCTGAACTCAAAAATTCCATTTGAAAAAAACGCAATCTGAATTTAACCAAATCTGTTCCCGACAAAAATATTTCACAGAACCATAACTGAATCCGAGCAAGGCAAAATAATTTCTATGGACCTAAATCCGACACAAACATTTTAAATCGAATTTCAAAAAATACCTGCAATCTGAATCGAACCAAATCTGAACCCGACGAAAATATTCTAATGAATCATAACCAAGATCCGAACAAGACAAAATGATTTCCATGGACATGAACCCAGTATATGGTTAGGTAACATTTGGGTTGCAATTAGGTTGCAATTACATTAAGGTAAGTTTTTGATTTTATTTAATTTCACGTTAGGTTACTGTTAGATCACGGTTAATTTAAAGTTAGGTTAAAGTTAAATTGCATTTATGTTATGGTTAGAATAAGGATAGGTTGCAATAAAGTGACGACTAGGTTACATTTATGTTATATTTAAGTTACGGTAGGGTACTGTTAAGTCGCAGTTAGGTTACAGACAGGTTATGGTTACGGTACAAAAGTTTACAGTTAGAAATTTGTCCACAGAGTGAACATTACCCATATTCTGATTAAAAATATGCACTTACTTTGTTAAATGACTCTGAAATTATAATACTATATACCAACCTTTTATCATCGAGTTTCGATTTCATTCACGGTATAGAAGGATTTAAGAGTGATATAATTAGTTTGAAATTCAAAATATTTCACTTGCGACTTCTATGTAAAAAAATAATTACTTACGTGACCTAACAGTGATTTTTACGGGTAAATATCAATACTCTAACATGAAAATAACGTAATCGTTGGATACATGTTCCCTCCCGCGTTTCTCATTGCTCATTTTAAGTATTTTTAGAGCTTAATATTAATTCTTTTTTAAACCGATTTTTCTCTCGCTCAGCTGCCACGTATTTCAGACAATGCATTTCTGCATGCTCCGAGTTAATGATAAAATCATACAAATTTCAAGTTCGTTTAATATTGTTAATACGGACCCGAGCAACGCCGGGCGGGTCAGCTAGTGAAAAATAAAACATAGTAGCTGTTTGTTTGAAGTCTGTATCCTACAAAAACATCACAACTGCGAGACCACTGTAACTTTACTCCTCACATAAAACTTTATATAGTTTTGAAAAAAAATGTGTTCAGCAGCTGAATTTTTAAACTTTAAAATTCTATATTCATTTAAAAAAAATTAAAAATAACATTTGAAAACATGGCTCTGGATTGTTTTTTGTAAAATCTACATATTACGGTTTGAGAATTTTGAGGAAAACTAATGCAGTAATTTCTGATGTTAATAACCTTTTATTGTCTTCAAAAATACCCATATTTACTTTTAAATTATGCTTTCATTGTATTAGTGTGATTATAATAAAAGTAATTTCTAAAAAAGAAATATGAAAAACAGTGACCTGAAAAAGAGCTAATAAAAAAAGGGAAACATATTCTTGTATATTAATTAACGGACAGTGCACTGAAAAAGGGCTGCTAAAAAAGCGGAAATATACCCTTCTTGCTACATTAATTAACGGACAGTAACTTGAAAAAATAACGGATATATACCTTTTTTGTTGTATTAACTAACGGAAAGCGACCGTTCTGGCGGTAAGAAAAAACGGAGAAATACCAAAATTTATAATGGAAAATTACCGCATCTTAAAACGGAGTTTTTTCTTAATTTATTTCCCAAACCGGAAAATCCACTAACGGAACGGTAAAAGTTCGGCTACATTGTTGCCGGTAGTTTCACCTAGAATTCACAGATTTATTTTTAACAGTGCACTTTATGTTGATTAAGTTAATCGCGATCCAAAGAGCAGTTATATAGTTTATATAAAAGTAGCAACATTTTCTACATGCTAGAAATTACAGAAATCTAAAAACATATTGTTCTGTGACGATTCTTTTAATCAAACTTTCATCCGGAACAAGAAAATGATCATACGGTAATCTGTTGACTCAAAATTAAAATTTCTACTAACTACGATATTTCCAGGTGGCTAATTCATTTCAATATTTCAAAGGAAATATCGCAAAAAATGAAACAATAACTGATGATTGGCTAGTCAATATACAGCGAAATTTTTCATTTGCAGATTTGGGCAGAAATTATACACATTAGTCAATTTCGTCTTTGTAAATAACCTATAACAGGGTTCGTACGCATAAGAAGATCTAGGGCATTTTATGTGTTTTAGTACATGAAAGTACTGGTACAATGTCCATGAAAGTCCTTGAAATGTACAAGCACTGTAAAAAATATTTAAGAGCTACACGATAAACGTGTCTCTTTATTCCAAGAGTGTCTAACTGTGGCCTATCGGATGCAACTAAAATTTTATAGTTATCATCATTTCCTCACCTGATGATCGTATCTCTGTGATACAAGGAGTCGGTTATTAAAAAATGTAATATCTGGCGAACTACACTTTGACACACCTGCTTTATATTCTCTGTTTATACAGTATTACCGTAATTATCGTAGAGATGTTTGAAGCTTAGTTATGAAAAATGTACTGTTGAAATGCAAACACCGCCCCCTGGATACTAAGCTAAAGAGGTTACACAAAAATTTCGGCTGCCCAAGGCTGAATTTTTTTAATCGTGTGTACAGTCCCTTGAAAATTGATACCAATAATTTCCGCTTTAATTTTCTGAGATTAAATCGTCCGCTTTCAGAGCCTGCTTTTACTTGATGATCAGGTCAAGTTCCTAGCACAAGTGAAAGACATCCTTTACTAAATATTGGTTAAAAAATTAGGGGACCGTACATATATAAAAAATCCACCAGCCACTATTTTTGTGTCAGCGCTCAGGCTTAGTATTCAAGGTGTGACTACACAACATTTCCCCCAGGGGGATACCTTCTTTAGGTATTCACGGGCTTCGCAACCCCGGGGCACCTGAGTGATCTTTCTCTTTTCCTTTTCCTCTTACTCCTCTTGTCTTCCTTTCATCTTTGTTTCACTCTCATTGTGGTTTCCTTTTTCGGAGGTGAGAGCAATTCTGTATGAGCCGATATCATCCTGTATGTCGATTCATGGAGAATTGTAAACCACCCACGTGTTGGCCGTGCGTGGCGACCCGTGTCCCTGGAAAGGGGGATCCTGGCAGTTGAGGGAAACCAACACACTGCTTTGGCCTCTGCTTCAGGTAGACGGGAGGTACATATTGGTCCCGTGTGTATCAATCGGCTGGTCAGCTGACTTAGGTCACTGGCTTTAGGGATCAAGTGATCGAGCAACTACTAGTCATCTCGTTAAGGGTGGAGGCTGGCATAGGGTTGTCTTGTGACCGTATGGGCCCTGGTTAGCACTGGTGCATAAATGTGCATCCCCTTGTTGGGCTCGGTAGTGGGTGGTGTGGCCGGGGTCTGAATTTTATAATTTTTAATATGGATGGAAATTTTTCTATTCCTTCTAATCCTCTCCCTTGTGGAGAGCAACAAACTGTACACACCGTATCATTCACTCGATTTTTCATCATTAAACGTACTGACAGCCTATCTGATAGTTCATTTAAAAAAAACTTCACCATTTCTCATAGCAAAAACATTCCAGTCAGTCTTGCGGGATGGTCATTCTCTCAAAAAACTCATATCTGGGGATCTACTAGTTGAGGTTTCTACAGCTAAACAGTCACAATTTCTCTCTAATTGCTCTACAATAGGCATCTTTTCTGTTTCCGTACAAATACATAAAACTTTAAATACAAGTCGTGGTGTTATATCTGAACCTGATCTGTTATTCTCTACTAAAACTGAACTTTCAGAAAATTTAAAAGACCAAAATGTCATAGATGTACGCCGTATTACTATCCATCGCAATGAACAAGTGCTGCCTACAAAACATATCATTCTAACATTCAATAGTCCTACTGGGTCTATTGAATCCAACTAAAATTAAAGCCAGTTATCTAAGTTGTCCAGTTCGACCATACATACCAAACCCTCTAAGATGTTTTAAATGCCAGCGTTACGGTCATACGAACACAAATTGTCGTGGATCCCTTACCTGCGCACGTTGTGCAGAAGTCGGCCACGACAATAAATCTTGTGAAAAACGCGAACGATGCGTAAATTGTAAAGGTGATCAAACATCTTATTCTCGCACTTGTCCTAACTCGAACCGGGAAAAAGAAATTCTTACTCTCAAAATTACTCAAATTTATCTTACCCCGATGTCTGTAAAGCTGTTTAATCCAGAACTCCATCCGTTGGAATTTCCTACTCCAGTATACTCAAGCAGCAATCAACAACAGTAAGACATATAAGTACTCAAACTGATGCCACATATCTACGAAATAAAGCTACTAAAACACAATCAACGAACACACCAATTAAAGAAAGCCGTGACATCTGTCTCCCAACTAAATGTCTTGTAAAATCACTATTAGATTGCTGGCTGCCATCCAAAGAACCTGTAAAAATAATTGATCTAGAAAAACATCGACAGAAATCTCTATCTAGTGGATCATCCAATTCTCCCGCTACTTCTCCAAAAAATGCCCCAAGTTCATCTGCTCTAAACATGAAAAAACCCAACTCTAGTCAGATAGTGAAAACTTCCATTCAAAGAAAAGGGACCAAGACTGGGAAAAAACTGTTACAAACTCAAAAACACCACAGATATCAAATATACTTAAAAAACAAACAGATACCAAGAAAACCCCATCTCCAGCGTCTCCCAAGTGGCACACTGTTGTTAAAAGAAAGAAAAGCTCATCGCTAAGCCCATGCATTAGGAATTTTAAAAATCTCAGGCAACTCCAGCATTATGTTCAAGAGGCTATGGAATCCGAAGCTTACGGCAGTGGCTCGGATTCCGAGGAAAACACTGCGTTTGAGGAATATATGCCTGGTTGAACTTGATTAGTTTTTTATTGGCTTTTGGTTTTATGTTTTAGATTTTCTGTTGTATTTGGCCTTTTGTGTTTCTTTTTATGTTGTTGCTAATTACTTTAGAATTTTAGCTATTTTTGGAATTTTAACTTTTTACATTTTTAAATGTCTTTGACTGGTTTTAATTGTTTTTAATTTCACGTGTCACCGCATTTCCATTTTCTATTTAATTCATATCTATGAGAGGGTTTTAATATAGTATTCACTTTTTAAGTTTTAACTTTATTTTACGCCTACCTTATTCTTCGCGCACCATGTCCCACAGGGGACCTTGCGCCATAAAACTCAATTCAACCAACCAACCAACCAACTATTTTGATCAACTTACCATACATCATCTCTTGACTGACTGTCCGGGCCTCCAGCACCTATATAGCATTTACTTTAATTCATCATCACAACTCTTAACACACCTTATCGGTGAAACACCTCATGGAGCACGCTTTGCCTTTCTAAGGCATGGTGGTTTTTACTTTGATATATGATTTTACATGTTTATTAATTTTTTACAACTTTGATACTCTTGAACAACATCTATATGGTACTCCATTCAGATTCAGCACTAAATTTATTTATTCTATTTATTCTTTTACTTCCATATTCTAATGATTTAGCATTTTAATTTTTTTGCTTTCGTATATTTACCTGACTATATCTGCATGGGAAGCCCCCATCCAGATATTTTTTGCTGTCTCTTATCATTCTTACAATTTTGTCTTTGGTTTGGCGCAGCATGTCCCTGAAGGGATTTTGTGCCATTAAAACCTGTACAACCAACCAACCGACTACACAACATTATTTTGCATCCATACGTTTAAGATTATGGGAATAAATTTTAAAAGAAACAAACATTTTAAATCTAATATGTGACTTCATTAAATGTTAACCCTTCATTGCACCGTAATCTTGCGTTTACCTAATCTTGCACATACCTAAAAATAATATACCATAATTTCTGGCGTATAAGTCGCGGATTAAAAAATTCTATTTAGACCCAAAAATATTATTTAATAATTGAAGACAAATATTTACGGCGATCTGATACCCTGCATTTCTTTTTAAAAGAATTCTGGGTTTTAAAAAAAATTGTTTGATCCGCGGATTATCCGCAGGAAATTACGGTAATTCTCATTATATGCTATGAATTTGCCGATAGTGTCCCTGTAACAGATCAGTAACGCAACAAAGAATAGAATAACACACATTTTGTCCATTTCAGATGGTTGTATTTGACAAAAAATTAGAATTTGTTCTTAGGAATAAAAAAAAAGTAAATAAATAAATAAATTTCGATCAAACTATTGAGGCAAAATTTACTTTAATTACTTTTAGTGAATACTTAAAAAACTAATATGAAGAAAGTTGCAGAGTATTAAGTGTATAAAAATAATTATTGTAAGTTCATTTAGCTGCAAAATACAGCAATACATTCTTTTAAACACTAATTGTGTACATAGGTTACACAAATAACGTATAAAATTTTATCTTAAAGTGTGAAATTTAAATTTCTTTTACTATTTTTCACAGTATTAGAACGATTCACAAATTTCAAATAATATTTTTCATAAATATAGAAAATTCATGCAGTAAAGGGTTAAAAAAATTTCTTAAAATAATCCTTTTTATTAGATTATATGCTAATTTAATGGTACCTTTCTGTATGTTACTAAATCACGTTACAAAGGTATACTGATCATATTAGTAAATCAGTTCCATTTGTAAACGTATTTTACTGTCCAAAATAAGCTATAGAAAATTTATGCTTTTTCCCAATAATCATGTTCCAAATAGTTTTTTAACGTAATTATGTCGCCTTCACACCAGTACAGGATTTACAATTTAAGTGTAAATACGTAAAAGTCAATTGTGGCCACCCTGTTATGCATTATGAATTTAAGAGATATTTTCTTTTTTTTAAAACGTTCTCCATTTACGTTTGTTTAAACATACATACAATAATTAACCACTTAATCGTCACGCCCAAGACATTCACGGGCTGCATGTTTCACGATTTTTATTCAAAAATGTTTGATTTTCACCAGTTTTATAAAATAGTGCAATTGGTTTTATTTTGGTATCGATTTATTAGTCATTAAATAGATAAGTTTTTTTCAAAAAAGTGGTGGCAATAATATGAATTTGAATTTTTAAACCGTAATTTAATGCGACATTAAGTGGTTAATGGAAATGTATTATGACACAGAAAAAATATTTCACATACTAATTCTTTTTAACATAAAAAATTATGTACTAAAATGTCTTGAAACATGTTTTTTAAATATTTCGTTGAAAATATTTTTTTGATTTCATTCATTTCCAGGGCTATTAAAAATAATGTAATTCATTCTTATGCATTACATCCACTATAATTAATTTAACTGATATTACCGTTTCGCATAGCTGTATAAAGACCAAGCAAAGAGCCCATATTTTATGACAAAACCTGTTTTCCTTTTTTCTCTTAATGATGTGGAAGATAATATCTTTATCTGTGCACTCTATCACAATATCCTCTAAAAGACTGAATGATCTATTATACATTCCCCTGAATCAGAGTTTTATTTTTCATCATTTAAGAATAAATAAGACGAAATAAGGAGATTATAGCATGAATACATTAATGAATAAAGATGCATAAAAGAAATAGCACTCAGCAAACAAATAAAGGAAGAAAATAGTGGCTACGAGATAGGAGTGTATTTCAGGCACATACTATCACAAATTACTGAAAATATCTATTTCCTCTTACACCAGGAACGTTATAGAAAGAATTTTCACAGTGGATATTCAAACTATCGTGTATGCTGAGATTTTTCCTAGTAGTATTTTTTACAGACAATTTTATCTTATTTGATAGTCGATAACGTGCAGTTTTCCTTCCAAAAAATAGTGGCAGAAAAGGAACGTGAAAATTGGCCGCAAAGACGCATGTTATGCACAGTGATTTACTGATAAAAATTAATAAAATGGTTCAGCTGTCAACCCTCTCACTGACAAGCCCGTGTTAACACGTTCCCTAAGCTCCAGGTTTCCCTGCAATACAAGAAATATTTAAAGTTACATAATTGTACTCATTTAATCGATTTTTAATATATTGAACAGTAATTGAAGCCTTTAAGGATAACATTCACATTCGCTTTTAATTTTTTTCATGTAATTTTGAAAAAATCATCCTTTTATTAGCATTTAAAACTAAATACACAGAAAATAACATTACAATTTTGCCCTTTTGCAAGACTGTCAGAGGGTTAATCCTATGACGAGCAAGCAATAGCATTTGTAATGCTGAATTTTCAATGAAAATTTCGACAAAAAATTATTTTTAAATAAATAAAATAATTTTTAACCACTTTCCCTGAGAATTGTTTAAAAAATTTTTTTAATTAAATGTTTCTGGTATCAAGTATAATTAAACGTTGGTCGGATGTAATGCACCCCACTCCCCCTCAAGGGATTAAAATCTGTTTTTTTTTTAGAAAAAAAATCTTATTTTAAGAAACTTTTTGATAAAATGTTGTTTTTAAGATAAAATGTATATTTCTAAAAATATTATACAGGGTGAACATAAAGTCACAGCCTATTTTGCAGAAATTATTAATGCATGGATTTTATATTACTGGTGAATGATATTCCGAGGATATGTTTACTACAGAAGAAAGAATTGCAGTCGTAGCGGCACGTTTGCGTGGTCAGACATTCGAGGAGTTCAGGGAGACGTTTCGTAGAAAATTTGGAAATGAGACTCCTACGGGAGGAAATATCCGAAAAATGGTGAAAAAATGTTTGCCCACCGGATCTGTGCTCAATGAAAAACGTACATGTCAGGTGAAACAGTTACAAATATGACAGTCCTAAAATAACGCATAAGCCAAGCATGCGAAATGATCACCGTGGGAATGTTGGAAGAAGTGTTTCGAGCTACACTGAATCGGTGGGAAACTTGTTTCGGACTTGATGGACATAACGTTGAAAAGTACTAATATGCTGTATAATACTATTGAAATATAAAATTCATGAATTGTTTCTACAAAATGGGCAGGGACTTTGTGTTCACCCTGTATTATAATATTAGTTTACGGATTTTCAACCAGTTGTATAGGATATTTTTAATGCAGTTTATCACGAGCCACTTCCGCATAATCCTGTATATTACAAAAGTATATTAGAAACAGAATTACATTTTTATTATCATGACGAGTAGTAAAACAAACATCTCATTTCTTTTCTATTTTTACTTTTTTAAGAAACTTGGATAATAAAGGATTAGATTTAATTTTTTCCACCCTAATATGGTAAAAGGATTGCAAAATCATACATTCACCAAAAACTAATTTTTGACAAACAACTTCTGTTCAAAGAATAGCAAAAAATCCTTCGACTGGTAAACATATCGTTGATAGGTTGAAAAACATTATTGCGTAGTAGATGCAACCATGAAGATGGGAAAAAATTAACTATGGTTTTGTACTTTACATGAAACATGGAATTATACAACATTAAATTATGGTTTTGTTTTAGGTTGAAACTTTATCTGGCCAATTATTTAAGTTTAACCTCTTCAGGCCCTAGGGTTTATTTATGTACTTTTCTTAATTTCAGTTACGGATTTATATTATCAAACCGATACCTAAAAAAGATTGATCAGCAAAAAAAAATTTGGAATTTATTTTTTGTTGATAAAAATTAATGATACATCGGAACTCGAAAAAGACATTTTTTGACAATTTTTTTGGATTTTTTAATTTTATTATTATTATTTTTTTTTTTTGCATTGTAAAAATACTGAAAAACATAAAATAAATATATATTTGGTAATTTTTCATTACTAATGGACTCTACAAATGATATCTTAACGCACAATAAAATTATTTGAGTTTTCATCTTTGTTCATTTCGTACAATTTTGGCTCAAGCCAGTTTTATATAACACGTAGCTTACTAAAAAAGAGCTATAACAAACAAATTACTATTTTGTTTAATTCTTCTATTGCTCAAGTGTTATATGAGATAATAGGACTTTTACATGGAAAATACAATTTCTCAGGAGAGACAAAAACTAGACACTCCTAATTCGTATGAAGTTCTTCCGCAATGTTTTCAAACACATGAATTAAAGTATGTATAAACATTCGGATGTAATTCAGTTTCATAAAATAATTGAGGTAAGTTTTTAAACCTTATAAGTTTTATGTCACTTCCTACAAGACTTTCGGACCAGTATATCTTACAAGATTTTTATACGGTTAGCATCACTTTTTTACATGACATTTACCTTGACAACATGTACACACTAAGTAATTCACTTAAAAAATTAGTGATGCGAGTAGAATTAAAAAATTAAAAATCAGTATAAAATGTCAGCATAAAATTAAGGTGAATGGGCGTGACGTCCGAGTGCATGTGCTTTTTAACCCTTTGAGGGGAAAGCACTTCCATTCTTAAAATGCTGAAATCGTTAAATGACAAGAAAATAAGTTTTAACTGTCGTTAATCAATCGAACTGTTATAAAAACTTCTTAAACACACCATAAATCATATATAAAAGCTCGAGGCCTTTCGAAAGAACTGAGTCTTTCTTCGTCAGGCCCTAAAAAAACGTCCGTTTACTATAAATGCAGCAGCACAACTAAAATGAAAATGAGGGAAAGGGAACAATCTGAAAGAACAACCAATAGGAAAGTAGAAGGCAACAGACAATCACAGAAGAGTATAATCAAAACGTATGAATAACACAGTGAAGAAGGTGAAGGAAAAAGCAAGATAATAAACAAATTAAAAAAATAAATAAAAAAAACTTAAAAATAGATTATAAAGAGATAAAATACGTACAAATAGGGCAAAAAAATTGTAAAATGAAAATATATACATAAATGACTCAACTGAAATAGATATATATAGTAAAATGAAGGTAGATACATAAATAGCTCAATTAAATACAGGGTGGTCATAAAAAAAAAAACTTTGCCGATATATGGAGCTCTAGCGGCCAGTCCGTTCAACCGATCGCGGTGAAATTTCAAATATATCTATTCAGAGGTATGAGCTGGAGATTCTGTGAACGGCAACAAAATGGTGCTCACGGTTACGGTTATAGTTACAGAAACTCGAAATTTTTCAATAGCAACACCCATTTTTTTCATCGCAAAATTCTCAGCACATGCGAAAACCCTAAAGAGCGGTGGAACGTTATGGTTAATGGAATAAACGGAAGCGTTATGCTCGCTTAAAATCAGCTCTACGAACGGCCCCAAAAAAACACGACCAAAACCCACGAAGAAAATTTGAATATGACAGAGACAAAATACCAATCACGGAACATCGTTTGCCATAGTCATATTTGCCACAGTCCATTTCGATAGTCAGCGTAAAAAACGGATAAAAAGTGAGGTGGGAATGTTAATTCTTCAGTCGGAGCTCGCAGATGCCAACAAAATGACTTCGTTCGTGGTGAGTTGGTAAAACTATTATCAAAATGGGATGAATGCTGCGAAACCCTGGCATGTTTAGCGTCGAAACCATCTCCAAATACGTGGCCTATGCATTTCACAAGCTCTTCGTGATTTAGTAATGAAATTCGAATAAATTGGTTGCACCAGTAATAGTTCGCAATCCAGACGATCAACTGTTCTTGAGGATACTGTTATGAAAGTGCATCACATAGTGACCAGAGGACGCATGCAAACTACAAAAGGTGCATCTATTGTATTTGATATACCGAAATCAGTGTTCTTAAAGTTACTGCGATCTGTAAGTTTAAGAACATTGCGCAAGTAAGCGCATGTTTCCTTATCGGTACCAGCGCGCCCAAATGTTGGAAGTGAACGATCTTCAACAACATATAGACTTTGTTAATGAATTTCTTATCCAATATGATGGAGATAACGATCGGCCTCTTCGCATATTAAGAACGGGCGAGGCACATTTCACCTTAACTGGTAACGTCAATGACTTCCGCAATCACCGACCTCACTCCTATGGATTTCAGGTTCTGGGGATATCTAAAATCTAGAGTGTATATGTGCAATCCGCAAACTTTGCCGGATTTGAAATATTCTATCAAACGTGAGATTGCAAACATCCCTCATGCATTTGTAACGTTCGTTATAATATGCATTTGTAACGTTCATGTATTGTTCACAGTCGCTACTATGTAATTGCCTGTGATGGCATCCATGTGGAAGATGTTTAATCAAAATAAAAGTTTTCTTTTCTCCGATCTGTGTTGTAATCAGAGATTAGTGTACTGAATCTGTGTCATACGCAAATTTCCTCCTTGCGCCCCAGTCGTGTTTTTTATGGGGGGATTCGCAGAACAGTTTTTTGTGCGTGCATAACGTGTCCGTTTCTTGCGATACACGTACGGTTCCAATGCTCTTTAAGGTTTTCGCATGCGCTGAGCATTTTGCGATAAAAAATAATGGGTGTTGCCAGTGGAAAATGTCGGGTTTCTGTAACTATAACCGTAACCGTGAGCGCCATTTTGTTGCCGTTCACAGAATCTTGAGCTCATAGCTCTGAATAGCTATATCTGAAATTTCACCTCGATCGGTTGAACGGACAGACCGCTAGAGCTCCATATATCAGCAAAGATTTTTTATATCACCACCCTGTATATATATATAGTTGTACACACACACATATATACATCTAAATAAGTATATATATAATTAATACAAACAGTTAATTATATGGTAGTGCTGAAAAGGCTTTTTCGGGCTATGAAAGAGAGTTTTACAATCAGATTTATCATTAGCAATAACATCACGATAAAGGTAAATAGCTGGTGTCATTGAATGACACCAGAATTTAAAAACAAATTTATTTCAAAACAGATAAAAGATTTTCCTCACGCACTTGATGAAATTAAATTTTTAATTTCAAAATTCTGATGCCGAAGTGGCATTTCGCAATTAAAATTACATGGAATATATGTTACCCACCACCCTTCAAGAGCTTAAGTTTATTTATAAAGAGCAGAAAAACGGGCATAGAAACGGATTCGGATTTTTGACACAACTAAACTTTTTAAATACAATTTCATATCAAAGAAATTTTTAATGACCGAAATGTTTAGACTAAATATTACGAATATTTTAGCTTAAAAAATGGTGTTCGATGTTATTTTCAATTTATTGTATTAAAGCATCAGTTAACCCTTTCGGAGGCGCCCTTTGCAGTCTGCAAACGATTAATTTTACTGTTCCAATTGCGAACTGGCACCAGTAAATTTTTAGTACAATTGCGATCTCATAATATACATGAAAAAGAGCTTTTGACTACAACCCTTGGCAAAAAGTTTCCGATCAGTACATCAACACTACCATCTTTTGTAAGAAAAGATTATTTATTCTCACTGCATAAAAATGAAACGACTATTAGCGATAATACATTTGTGTTACATATAATGAACAACAATATGCAATAAAGAAAAATCACCATTCATCAATTTACAAACAGAAAAATTGTGATTGAAATTTAGGCACCAAAGAAAAAATTATCCGATCATGCTTTGATTTGGAAAAAAATAACCGATCACTGTAATTATATATTTCATAAATCCACTTTTATTTCGAATGACAGTCGAAATTGTTAGTGGACTGGACTCATTAAGATTTTTACACTCATTGGGAGCAACTTCACCCCAGCATTCCCTTATAGCTTTACGTAAGTTCTATGGCATTTGTAATTCATCGAAAATCGATTTCTCTTTTTAATATTTTTCACATATTTTCGATGGGATTAAAATCCGGACTATTGGGCGGTCACGTCATGGTTTGAATTGGTATATTATCTACATTTTGTAGAAATTTCTTCATTGATTTGGTGCGCTGGGGAGCTAATTGTCATCTTGAAATAAGAAGTCATTTTGATTTCCAAACTATTGATCGATGCTGGGAATCAAAAAATCCACTAAAATATCACTGTAAATTTCAAAACTTACTGTACGTAACACAATATACAACTTGCCGACGCCTTGTGATGTAATACAACTCCAAACTGCAAATGCAGGTGAAAATTTAGTCTTCGTATTGATACACTTATCATTGAACTTTTCACCAACTCTCCTCCAAACAAATGTTCCACAGTCATCACTTTTACCAATAGATATGCGAAATTCATTGCTAAAAATAACTTTATTTCATGTATCAAATGGCTAGTGCACATGTTTTTTACACCATTGCAGGCGCTCTTTTCTATGCTTCTTTATCATGTAAGATTTTGTTTTAATTTTACAAGATTTAAATCTTGCTACATTTAGATGATTACGTACTGCGGTCACATGCCTTTACGTTATACTTAGACCATTCGGAATCAAGTTGTTTTGAGGTTGCTCGCCGCTTTCTTTTCGATATTTTCACAAGTTTTCTTTTCCTTCCTAGGTATTGACATTCGTGGTCGTCCACTTCGAGGTAAATTTTCCACGCTATTAGTCAACTTATATTTTTTCCAAATATCGCATACTGTATTTTGAGCACAATTTCATATATCAGCCACTTTCCATTGTGAATTTACTTCTTTTAATAATTAAATCATGCGGATTTTTAAATCGCGAGACAGGTTTTTCACACGAGTCATTTTCCAGCACTTCAGAGCTGCTTTTGATCTCGCAACTGGAAGATTTCTTCTCTTAAATAGGTTTCATATATCATACGCATGCGCAGGCACTCTAATCTATCTTCAATATGCAAATTTCAAACTTTTTTCCTCAATGATCGATTATTATTTTCCAACTTCGATCCTGATCGGATATTTTTTTCTCACGAGGAAACATTTTTGCCTGCATTATAATTATAAATTATATGATTGCAATATTGAATTCACTTTTTATTTATATTTTAACATTCTTTCTTTTATTTGGCATATTGCAAAACGTTCCTATGCTCTTGAATCGCGAAGTATACGCTTCGAAATACAAAACTCATAAACTTGATAACAGTGATCAGAAACTTTTTGCCAAGGGTTGTATTTCAAAACAAATTTGTTCTAAAATTTCGGTGAGAATCAATTATTTGAACATTTTTGGAGCAAAAATATCCTGCCCCTAAAAGGGTTGAATGGCTCACATTAACCTCTTCAGACCTGAGGTACAGAAATGTGTACCTCCATTCTTTTCCTCATAAAAACTAAACTGTTCGAATATTTTGCATTTTTACTTTATTTATATATTTCTGAATGTTTTTTTGCTTTAAAATAAAATCAAAACATGTCAGCACTGAAGAATATCACTTCATAAAATAAATATTATTTTCATCCGAGTTTCGAAAATAACTTCAAGACATCGTGGCCATGAAAGTAAGAAATATTCATGATTATTTAACTTAAATGCTTTACAATAAAAAAAATTGAGGGTTTGCCGATCATTTACGTGTTTAAAGACCTTAATTTTGTTATTGTGTAAATTTATATTACTGATAGATAAACTGATATTTTAAGGGGATTTGTACTTTTATATCCATATTTGCAAACCTAAATTACCAGTCCCCTAAAATATTGATTTCATAAAAATGACTTTTTCTGTCATCTAATGGTGTCATTTCGATTATGCAATAGCAATAAATATATATTTGTACAGTTATTTTATGCTCAGGTCTGAAGAGGTTAAAGAATGTTTGCTAATTTTACGCCCTTTAATTACAATTAAAATTTAATAGAAATTTTGATCTTAATTTAATTATTGAGTCGAGGATTCAATCACTCAAAATTTTCTTTTAAATATTATTGGCAAGAATTAACAGTAAAAAATGACAACATTACCACAGAATAAACATTGAGAGACAAGCATGGGCGTTCGTGTAATGTTGAATTCCCACCGGAAAATCGGATTTTATTTTAAAACAAGGAAAAGCAATTTGTCAAACCTTTTATCCTCAAAGCTATAAAGTAAAATAAAAAAAATGTTCTGATGCAAAAATTTATTCAACTCAGGTGAGATATAATATATTTCACCGACCCTAACCCTTTGAGCTCTAATGGTTGAATTTTCTACCGCTTAAGTTTACTCCTGGAATGTCACAAATGCACCAGAATATTCGAACAAATTTATTTTCTTAAAGGGTTTAATGCATTTTCTTTTCGTGTATGTCGTAAAGGGATTTTTTTCTTTACAAAATACTGGTGCTAATCTGACATTTGAAATTAAAAAAAAAATTATCCATCAGTGCTCAAAAAGTTAATAAGTAACATTTTGTTATGACTATATTTTATTTTTGTCAACTTACCTCCACAATAATGTTAATGGCTATTCAGGTTAAAACTTTGTAAAACTTTATTTATCACAAAGTTCTATTTGCCAAGACTAAATAAATTAAATAAGGTGACAAAAAGTTTCCAGTAAGACTGTATCTGGTGCCGTGAAATTCGTCTGGTAAATTGACCATATAGAAATGACCAAAGCCTGGCAAAGGAAAAAAAGCATTCAACTCTTAAAAAAACACCCATTCAACTCTTAAAAAAATAAAGAAAGAGAGAGAGAGAGAGTAATTAGAAGCGGGCACATTTCGAAACATTCATTCAGAATATCGGCAAATGATATGAATAACAACCGAGATATAGTTTGACAAATAAAAAAAGTGATTTTTCGATTCCAGAGTTTCAAAAAGTCACAGTGGCAGAAACTAACGCTTCCCAAAAAATGGAATTGAGAAATACGAGTAAATAGCAACAATGCAGAAGGGAGCTCATGATCAGCTGCAATTATTTGTTAAACATTTTAATGGTCAATATCCCCATATCGTCACAATAAATGAAATCGATAATTTATTATTGCTCCTTAATTAAGGTTTCCGATCAAAATACTGTAAAGCGCCGATTTTCCAGACGTCGGTTAACCGGATCGATTAAGAACCATTCGATTTTTTCACGCCTTCTACAAACTTTTTAAAGTTCAAATTCTTAGAATTAGTAGAGTAGTTTCGAATGTGTGTTTCGAATGTCAGTAGTTTGAATGTTCTGGGTGTTTCGAAAATCAACAATTAAATAACCATTTCCCATTCCTGAAATAATAAAATTGCCAAGAAAATCAAAGAGAAATATGCATAAAATCAACTGTGCCTAAAACTTATGAAGTTTCATTTGTAACATGCAAGACCCGCATATTTTTCTTTTCCTCCAAGAAAATCGTTATTTATTTTTATCATTTCTCTGAAGGTTAAAAAATTGCTTCTTTTATTCATTGGTGTTCTCGGAAAGACAAATCCTTCCGCTTTCTCTGCTCATTTGTGTACATACATTGTATGTATGTGTACATTTACTGATTTGTATGTGCACTTCAATAACTTTGCACCAATTTTGTAAAAAATAAAATTTTAGAAAGCTATATGAAATAATAAGCCATGTGTGATATGCTAAAATATGCACTACTACAATTAATAGTCTCGAGCCTGAAGAAAATGTAAACAGAAATTATCTAAAAAGCGTTGCCGTAAACATTTGTTAGAGTTGTCCAGTTATGCTGATTTTTCGTTAACCAGATAATCTTCGTTCTAATATACCGTAATTTCCGGCGTACAATCCGCAGATCAAACATTTTTTTTGGACCCAGAAATATTATTTAGTAATTGAAGACAAATATTTATGGCGATCGAATAAATTACATTTGTTTTAAAAAAAATTCTGTGTCTAAAAATAATTGTTTGATGCGCCGATTATACGCAGGAAATTAGAATGCATTTCAAACTTTTTTTCCTATTGACCGCAATGTAATGGAATACTTTTGATTGTCCCTGTAATTAATCTATGTATACGCATAGCTTAAAATTAGCAAAAGAAAGTTCTTTAAGAAAGAATATAACTATGAAAGGGAATTTTGTTTTATTTTACCGAAGAACCTTTTCGCGTGTCAAAAGAATGAGCGCACCAAGCGAGGCGATAAAAGTCCGGAACTCGATCGCGTTAATGTATTTCAAACTTTATGATTACCAAATTGGGTATTGCCAAAAACAGACTCCGTTGTTGCTTGCTTTGGGATTCTTTTCAACTGACTAATCGTTACTTTATTTTATTGCTGAAGACTTAAAAGCCAAAAAATGTATTTTCAAGCAGAGTATTTTGCATTCATAGACCCAAAAGTACCTGGTAAAAAAATGGACGCTCCAGCAAGAATCTGATTTAGTACACAAAATAAATGTCGACAAGAATGATAAAAATCACACATACCACACTTCTTATCAGTTTCAGTAGCAAAGATTTTGTACTCATAATATGCTGAAATGATTGACTGACACCAATATTTACAACCAACTATATTTGAAAGTGAGAAAAACTTTTCTTTGTGTACTTCATGAAAGAAAAATTTGGATTTCATAATTCTGATGTTAGTGCACCATTTAGGGGTAAAAAGTAAATTATACAAAAAAGAACCACCATCCTTGAAGGAACTAATGCATGGCTGCCAACTCTTTCGACTTCTTGGACTAGAAAAATTTAACTGAAATTTTTAACTTATTTAATAGACGCATTACAGCAATTTCTAATGATAAAATTTACTGTAAAATTTTTGGTCCAAAAAATCGGACTATGATAGCAGCTGTGGATTAATGGAATCTGAAATATTTGTAAACGAGAAAAAAAATGTGCTTTTCTGTTAAAAGAGGACCATGTAAAATGTTTGTTTTTACGCCAATCATTTTAATGCTGAATATGTAAAAAAACCTTATTGCAAATTATACAAAACTTTGTGATGTACTATATACGGAACGTGAATCATTTTATTATTATGTAAAGTCTACAGGTTACAAAATCTTGAATGCAAAATTTCACATTATTTTAGCAGCTTATATATACAAAATTTCTATCATAAGTATGGTAACATTTTCTAAATGTTTATTTTTTGTATAAAATGGTCCGGAAATATAATCAATTTAACTTGACCGAAATTTATTTAGGTTGACACAATATTATAGAAACAGAGGGCCTGACTACTTCAGAAATCAACTTCCACCAGTAAAACTAAATATCTGATTTTGGCCATAATTGTGGCTAAATTTTGGACTAATTAGGCTACTGAAGCGAAAATGCTGGCTCGGGTTTAGTGGTGAAATTTTTTCCAACTGCAGCTCAATCGGCACAATTTTAAAGATATGTAAATTACTCGTTAGTCACAGTTGAATGGTTAAACACAATCTGTCGAGAGAAAACGTGGAATCCACAGCTCCCTTGATACTTGCCCTGAGCGCTTATACAAAAATGGTTGCGATCGTAGCCTTTTTTAGCGTATCTATGATCTCTTTAATCAGAATACCAAAGCTTTCAAATAGCTACCAACTTGTAAGGATTTTTCACAACATTAAAATTAAAAAGAAATTTTTGTTTTTTTTCATCGTTGGAAACCGTAAGATTTTAGCGAGTGTTTTAAATAAAATTTTCCGTTAAATTTTTGTGGTAGGAAAAATCCGTACAAGCCTGCAGTCATGCTTTTAACAGCTCTTCCGCTTTATACTTCTAAATTTAAATAGACCAAAATCACTTTTGGAAAATACTGATGGCTAATTCCATGAAAACTTGTCATGTCTGTCACATACAACGGTTTTTGTCTACCAGTATTTAAGAACGGAAAAATATGACTTATTTTATCGGAGCGAATTTGAACAAACTTGAATGGGGGCAAATTTGAACGGTGAATTTTATCGGAACAAATTTGAATGGGGCGAAGGAAACTTTTCAAAAATAACGGTGGCGAACAAGCATAGCGATTTTTAGCTGTGTGACAGGCATGACAAATTTTCATGTAATTAACCTGATGTCTAAATTCCAGAGGCCACATAAGACTTAAAATAATCCGTTTACGACAGTTGCCATTTTTATGTCAGCACTTAGGCCTAGTATTCAAGGTATGGTGGGACATTTAGAAATGACATCATAGCTTTGTTCATTATCATTTACAATCCTCTCTCAAAATTTATATCGTAATTGCTTTATTAAAAAAACATAAATGTTTACAACAATGCTAAGAGACATTTAAGATTTCATGCCCGCAGTTTAAAATAAGTTTTTTTTATTGTTGTACTTACTTTTTATAATATAATATTTTTCAAATGTTCTTTTTATTACCAAGAACAGTGCTTTTTTAATGTTTCATTTCTCGCGAATTTCATTTTGCGCTAACTATTATCTTGTTAATACCCTAAAATTACCTCCGTGTTGGTATAATGAAATCTACTTTATGTAATTTTTAAATATTTAAAGTTTTAAGAATGCCATACATATATTTCTAAAATTTAATTGTATAAACTGTAAACATTAAGCCGCACAGACTGAAGACAACCGCAAAAGCTAAAATGTAACAGTAAATTTTGCCACAGTAAATTTTGAATTAGTTACAAAATATAAATGTTTCTACTTTTCTGAATAAAGGAAATGAAATTTTCTACACGCAAAATTTTAAACATAAACAAATAAAATAAAAAAAATTACTCTAATAAAATTAAGATTTATTTTTACAATTTTTAATGTTTGTATTACATATTTTTTTAACTTTTTTTTTTACAATTTTTGATGCATGAATAAAAACAGCGTAAAAAGCAATATAAAGAGGATAGAAAGCTAAAAAATATGAAGCATGCATATCAATATTTTGCAAAACTAAATTTAAAAGGCTAATCTACCGAAAAATATTTAAATTTTCATTGTATAAAATTTAATAAATATTTATTAGTTCTAAAAATCTTAAATCAGTAGATGAAAGAAAAAGCAATAGTTTAATTTTCTTAAAACTTCGTAATCAATGACCAAATTTTTGTCAAATTTTGTCCTTTCAAACAATAATGGTCCCTTTAAAAGTTCAAGAAAGGTCGTTGTTAGGTCCGTTCGTAATTACATAAATACGTAGCACCTATAGTTGTCATTCAGTCCGTCTGTCTGTCCGTCTGTCTGTCCGTCTGTCCGTCCGTCCGTTTGTCCGCCTGTCCGCATATAACAACGCAAAAACTATCCAACCGAATCGTTTAAAATTTAAGATATAAAATTTTTAAATAATTTTGTGGAGTCATTTCAAATTTTATGAAAATCGGAAGGATAGAATGATTACAGGGACAATCAAAAGTATTACGTTACATTACGGTCAAAGGGGGAAAAAGTTTCAAATGCATTTTAATCGTTTGAAATTTAAAATATGTAATTATCGCATAATTTGGTCGAGTCGTTTTATATTTTATGAAAATCGAATGCATAGATCAATTACAGGGACAATCAAAAGTATTCCGTTACATTACGGTCAATGGGCAAAAAAGTTTCGAATGCATTTTAATCGTTTTAAATTTAAAATATGTAATTAGTAGATAATTTTGTCGAGTCATTTAAAATTTTATGAAAATAGGATACATAGATTAATTACAGGGACAATCAAAAGTATTCCATTACATTGTGGTCAATAGGAAAAAAAGTTTGAAATGCATTATAATGGTATTACATTCCTTTGAACATAATAAAATTGATATGCATCTATGAAATATATACTAAAATATATATTCTATACAATCTATGGAGCAAAAAATATATATTATTTATTTACAGGGACACTCAAAAATATTAAATTACATAATGATATACGGAGAAACATTGTATGGGGGGGTGTTTTAATTATATTAAACTATTTCGCATTTTATGAATATGATATACGTTGCTGAGGTGTAATAAAAGTTACTTCCTGTATATTTACAGGAACACAAAAAAGATCTCGACCACTATACTATATCCGAAACGCTGTCTGCTTTAACAGCATAATCTGAATACTTCTGAAACTTCGTTATTGTACGAACGCACCTTATTTGCTACGCTTCACGTGCCATTTCCAACTTCTTTTCTCTAGATCTCGACAAGGTGGATTATGCTGCATGCGCATTTTATATAGAAGATAATATTTAAGCCTTACAAAAGTAATTTGTTTCTGATGCCACATCTCTTTCGGAAGAAAGGAAAAATAATTACAGCTTCTTTCTGAATTTGTTTCTAAATTACTTTGCTTTTTTTTTAAGGGAAGGAAATATTTTGGAAACCTTTATTATCTAAAAGTTCATTTTTTTAAAGATAAGCTCTTAACCATTTGAGAGGCAAAGCACTTCTATTCATAAAATGCTAAAATGATTGAATGGCAGCAGAAATTAAAAACAAGTTTATTTCAAAATAGATAAATGCTTTTCATTACGTACTTGATAAAATTAAAATTTTCATTTCAAAATTCTGGTGTCAATGCAGCATTTCGCAATTAAAATTAAGTGGTATATATTTTATACCACCGCCCTTCAAGGGGTCAAAGAGACCACGTGTATTTTATGTATACTACTTAATTTCAATTTCCAAATCCCACATTGGCACCAGAACTTAGGAATTAAATTTTACACACGAACAAAAGCTTTTACTTATTTTCACATAAATCCCGATGTCATTCAATCATTTTAATAATAATATACATACTTTGCTTCTGAAAGTGTTAAAAACATAAATAGTTCAGTGCACGGTTTGTACAAAATGTAATTTTTCTTTTCTAATGATAGTACTATTTAACCATAATTGATCCTATGTGACCTCCCACGTGACATCGATAATTTTCCGAATCGTTTGTTTCGCACATGTGAGGTGAAACGATTAACACGTTCAAGACCAGAATCTCTTAAACAAATTTTATTCCGGTGATATCCCTTTATAACGAACACCCTTTATTTGTACTTTTACAGAAAATGAAAGTAGAATCTACTACAAAACTCATTTTAAAATATAGTGGTGCAGATAAATTATAACAATAGTCATCTGTGGCAGCCCATCGAATATTCACTGAACAGTATTACAAATATTTAGCGAATAGTGTCTGAAAAGCTAGCGGCAGATAAAATTTAAGTCTTACAATGGCGGTGATTTCAAGAGTCGACTCCCTAATTTTTTATTCCCAACAGTCAAGGTTTCAAAATAATTTTTTATATAAATTAAGATTAAAAAGTACTTTAATGTTACAATGTACGTGGAGAAAGATTTTATTTATTTCCTAATAAATTCGTTCGCGAATTCTGGAAGGGAACTAATGTCACCATTTTAGATATTGGATTATTTTGCCCTTAACCCCTTAACAGTGTTGCCCGAAATGTATTCGGACAAGAACATTTCACTTGCTTCGGTACTAGAAACTGTTTGATATCAATAATTTGTAACTGTAAATTTATCTTTATTGATTGTCAAATATTTTTCGATTAAGTAAGGCAAATATTTTAGTATGGAAAAAGTGGTGTTCAGTCTGTATTTTTTATTTATGTTGTCAAAAAAAAAAATCAGTTAAGGGGTTAACCCCTTGTTCTGCCAATGGGCTACTTTTTTCCTAATAGTACTACTTTTTTGAAATTCTAAATTTCCCTATATTTTTCGACACATTACTATGAAATTGAATAGGGCGAATTTTACCATTTTAGAAAAGTAGTGCCAATCAAGAAATCTGTAAAAATTAGCCCACTGGAAACAGTGTGTAGCAGTGTTCAATTGCGTGAAACATCTAACTCGATTTCCAAATAGCACAATGACACTAGATATCTGGTGCAAATAATTTCCGTTTACTATGAATGGGAAAAATAATTTATTATTATTTTCAAATAAATTTGTACGTAAATTCTTATGCCAATCATACATTTCAACATTTTCACATAGAAATGCCCTGCGCGGCAGAGGGTTAAAAGATTAATAGTACATTGTTTCTTGAAGATTTATCTTGCAGTTGGTGTACATTTTGGATTAAGTGATGAAAAAATACATAGATAATATAGAATAAATTATGACTGCTAGTCTCACCCCTAAAATGAACAATCTAGATTAACTTTGTGGGATTAATTGTATAATTAAAAGATTAACTGATTCCTTTTTTACGTACAATAAATTGAAAAGGTGAGTAATATTATTTAGCCTCAACATTTCTGAAATCGCACTAAAAAAATGAGTGGTGTCAAAAAGCTTTAAATGATGAATTAAGCAAATTCGGCGTACGGGCAAATCAGTTAAGCGGTTAAAAGTCAGCCGTGTTATTTGTTGGCACACTGTTTCTTCAAATATTAGTATGTATTTCAATACTTACCTATTATTTAACGGTGCCAATTACATGTTTTTAGGGCATTGCATAGAAAATTCAATAAAATTAATGACAAAAAGATTTCATGGTTGTCAACAACTACAATAATTTTTCACCACTATTCTAGTATACTAATTTTCGTTATATTTAATTGCATATTTCTGCAATTAAATAATGTAAAAATTACAGTACTGAAATAGCAGATAGCAATGTAACATAGCGTATAAATTAAAAATTCATCTATACGATTTCTTTTTTATCATTTATCAATAGTTGTTACTTTAAAAGTTAGATATAGAGTTTATTTTTTTCAACATACAGAGAGTCATTTACATCAAAATAATTTTTTCTCGTAATCCAAAATTTGATTAGAATACGTTTCCTGTATCGTATATGTTACGCTGAAAAAACTTTTTGACCTTCTAACAATTAAAACAATAACAATTCCATTTTTGTACCACGAAAATTTACAGAATTATGAACCGAACTTTGAATTTTATGAATGATAAGCTTTTCCTAGAGCTAAAAACTTTGAATGCTTTTATGTTTTTAGTGTCATAAAGGCTTCCAAAATTTATTTCTACCATCGCCCACTGAATTCTATACCTGAGTCCTCACCGATAAATGACGACTGTTGTAGGCCGATTTTTTTTAGCTTTTTTACTGAAATTGAAAACGAATAATTTTTAAAAGATTTTCTACTTTATTTTTTTAATTCTTCCCATATAATTCTCCACTCAATTCTTCCCATAGAAAACTTTTAGAAAATGATGATGTCAAAATTCAGATGACCGTAGAAATACTTTTAAAAATCTGCTTATGGTAGCTGCCTGTTTCAGCGCCCAGACCTGGTATTCAGGGGGCGATGGTTCTACATATTAGCGCGTAACTAAAATTTCTCTTCTTAAAATATTACGAAAAAATCTTGAAATGTTGACGATTACGATTGTTTGGACGTTGTGATTTCAATGAGTCAAATCACTGTATTAATACCAGAGTCTTGATGGAGTTTACGCTTTGTTATTAATGTAAATCTTAAAATATACACATAATTACTTAAAAGGCGTTGAAAAATAGATATTATTTATTTATTATATACCTTAGATCTTTCGGATGCACTCGCATCCATTTTCAAAGGACGAAAAAAGATAATTGACTAGAAATGGAAAACGTAAAAGACAAAACAAAAACAGTCCGCGTGCGCAAATATTCACTTGTGTTTTCATACAAATCTGCTGCTCTCTCGATTGGCTAATGTTTTTTATGAACAATTAATTATGCAATTTATATAGGACAAAAAGGAATGAACTGTTTGAAAATCTTTATAAGGGATCCAATTCAGTATTTAAAGTAAATTTCGAGGAAAATGAAGTTTTTAATGCAGAAGGTACTAACAATGAAAATTCGATATTAATGAGAGTAATCACATGAAATCTGGAAACATAAAAGAAAAGATTCGGTCAGTAGATCTTTCATAATTTTTACAATCAGAAAATTCTCTTTAGCACTACTAGAACACCATATTTCTTTCTTCATTAAATCTCCAAAAAACAGGGGTAAGCTAGGTGGGAAGATCTAAAAATGGATTAAGCGCTCACAAGCCCTACCCAATCCTTAAAAGCTTCGAGACGGCAGTATTTTACGAAATTTTTAATGTTTTGTCACTGGTTTTTAAAAACAGAAATTTATGGCTTTTTAAATTAAGAAAATTCTCCGATTAAATAAAGCAAATTTTATAGTAAAATTTTACTGGTGAGGATAAACAAGACTTTTGCGGCAAGTATACGTTTCGCTTGTCCCCAACAGGTTAATCACTTAATCGCCGCGCTCGAGACATTCACGGGCTGCAAGCTTCAAGGCTTTTATCCAGAATTGTTTGATTCAAACCAGTTTTATAAAAAAGTGCAATTGATTTTATTCTGGTATCATTTTACTTGTCATTAAATAATAAGATTTTTTTTTCAAAAAAGTGGTGGGAATATTGAATTTGAATTTTTAAATAGCAATTTAATGTGACCATTAGCCCATTAACGCCCGAATTATTTTTTTCGCTAAAATTTAAATTTTGTATTTCCCACCACTTTTAAAAACAAATTAACTTTTATCTAAATTTATCAAGCATTTTGTCTCGTGAAATAAGGTATACATTTTTCTTCCTCTTTACTGGTGGGAAAACCGCTTTTTTGCTGTTTTTGTAACCGTCCTCAAACGAGGATGCTGGGCGTTAATGGGTTAAGTGGTTAAGTAACAGTCATAAAGAGCTGCCATCTGTTTGAATACAAATATTAGTACGACGTACGCAGCATACGTCCTGTTACTTTGGTGTTTTCCGACAATGGCATACGCAGCTTACATCCTGATATCTTGCTGATTTTTTAATTAGATATTCCGAAGTATCATCAGATATTTCTAACTCTTATTATTTTTTTAACCCTTTGAGGGGCAAAGCACTTCTATTCACAAAATGGTTAAATGACTGAATGACTCAGAATTAAAAAAATTGTTTCAAAAAGATAAATGCTTTTCTTTACGATAAATACAAAAGATAAATACTTTTCCATCGCCTCGGAAGAGGTTAACCCCATGAGCTCTGATGGTAGAATTTTCTACCACATAATTTTAATTCCGAAATGTCACAATAACACCAGAAAATTCGACCAGATTTATTTGAAAAAGGTTTAATGCATTTTTTGGTGTTTATCGTTAACCGGTTTTTTTCTTTGCAAAATACTGGTGCCAATGTGACATTTGGAATTTTGAAGAAATTTACACCCCAGAGCTCAAAGGGTTAAAGAACCATTGATACCCATAAATAATGTAAAAGAAAATTACCAATTTCGGTATATCAAATTCAATACTTCATTAAAAAACCGGTAGATTTGGCAACATTGGTAACCTGTGACACAAACCCGCTAACAACTCTAAAGTTCAAGGAGTTAATACGGAAAATGTCCTTTTATTTTATCTGTACATTTGATAGATTAAAATTGAATGCGTTTTCTCTAAAATAAAAAAAGCCGAAATGTGCAAAAATCCGAAGTCTTGGCAATTCTGAATATGTAGTATTACTAATTTAGCAGATTTTTCATACTAGGAATCTACCACTATTTACGAACAATAATATTTGCTTTATTATATGTGTTAATCAATAAGACAAATAATACTAATCAGTACATTATTAGATTTATGAATAAAATAATTCGCAAAATTAAAAATAGTTCGGGAGTTTTCGGAATACCAAAAAGCCTATGTTGCTTCATGAACATCTTTAACTGCTTCCCTGATTTGCCCGTACCTCATATATGAAACGTGTTTTTGACAATCATGATTTATTATTCTCACCAGTAAAATTTTACTATAAATTTAGCATTATTTAATCGGAGCATTTTTATGATTCAATTTGGCAAACATTTCTGTTTCGAAAAATAGTTGGTAAAAAATTAAAAATATTGAAAATATCATGAGAAAAATAAACATTGTTTGACATTTTTTCAAAAATGTTAAGTTATTAAATTGAAGAATAAAATAACACTATGTAACACAACTTTTGTTTCTGGTTAGGCATTATCATTTTACAACAGTTTTTGTCATAATAACATTAAAAAAATTACTTGCCTGAAAAAACCTTGCATTAGTGGTCAGGACAGCGAAAAGTTGAAATTTGCGCATTGTTATTAAGGAAATCAGGGTTGCCAGTTTGGCCCCCATTTTTACACCGAAATTGAAATCGGACATTAAATAAATCCGAAAATACTGTTTTGCACTTACTGAATGTAAATCTCAATTTTTTTTATAAAAAAGGAGATCAAATTGGCAACTTTGAAGGAAACGTTTGGAAAGAGCTTTTGGTAAAATCTCATTGACGGTGGGTAGCATAAAAATTAATGAAAAAGCTGCATGAAAAGCACCAGACTAATGGAACAATCAGTAATTCGTATTCGAATAACACTTTTTAAAAATACATTAAATTGGAAGACTTTCTATGAAAAATTGGTACCAAAAAATAAAGAAATTTAATAGTTGGCAACCATGTAAATACACATATGACAGCCACTAAAGTGAAGTTTCAAGGGTGTAACTACAGTATTTTCTAAACATTCGCGAGTTTTGATTATTCGCGAAATACAAATTTTTCAACGTGTCAACACTCGCGAATACTTCGTACTTCTTTTTAAAAAGAGATATCTTTTACATATGCGTTGCAATCATTAAAAAAAGTATAATAGCAAATGATTCATTTTTAAATTGTGGTGCAGAAAGAACATAAAAATAAACGCATGTGGCAGTTTTTCGGTCGCTTTTTTGATATTCGCGGAGATTTCCGTGAACCTAATCCCCGCGATTGTTAAAGGGTTATTGTACTCTTTTGTATAATTTTATTTTGTCAGTTTGATGGTCGGTTAAATAGAAACCAATCATGTCAAACCAGCAACAGAACTTTTTTGGAAATTTGTTACATAGCGTAATTCATCTAACATACAAGTGGTAAGCCCGAGGCTTGCGATTGAACTATAATAAGACAGAATAGTACTTTTTTATGATGAACACCTTACGACTAAATAGAATTTATCTTCTTGAAATCGCGGTGGCACTTAGATACAAAGTTAAAAACCCCAAACCTAAACTTCGCTTTCGAAGTTGCAAAGACAACTTCATTTCACGAGCCGAAGCTATAAAATGAAAACGGAGCATTTAAGTAAACCAAATGTATATTTTAATGTATAACAATATACAATATGTTTCTGGTGACGATGTTCCCAAAATAAATTTAATACATTCGATGCCACTAAAATGATATTTCCATCCACAGAAGCTGGATTACAAAACAATGTTTTAATGAGAGACTTTTGCTTAGTTTTTAATCTATTACCACTGGTTCTTAAAAACATGAAATTTTCTGTAGTTGAATCGCGCAAGTTCTTTGATGTAATAATGTAATCTTTATAATAAAAAATCTGCCGAGAATAATGAAGGATTCTGACCACCTTAACCTTCTAAGTTTTTGGAACGTAATATTCCGATCACTAAGCTCCAAGTTTCACTGCAATGTAAGCAATATTTAAAATAATATAATTCGATAGATTTAATCAAGTCTCCCAAATGGTTCGCCAACTGAACATCAATATTTTCTTAGAAAAAATTTCTTATTAGATTTTTTATAAAATTTGCACAGAAAAACACCTTAGGAGTTTCATTCTAGAGAAAATTCTGTAGAAATCTACCATGAAATTTTCTGTTAAAAATATTGTTGTTCAGTTCGCGGACCATTTGGGAGCCCTGTTTAATGAATTTTCAATGCATTTTACAATGATTAACCCATTCGGGCCCAGCATCTTTTGCGTAAATTTTATTTGGTTGGCACCACTATTTTTGGAAGATTTAAGTTTAGTTCATTAATTACGAAAATGCATCATTTAAATAAAATAATTATTGCTTTTCTTTTTTTACCGGTGTCAAAAACTGTGCTGAATGCACCTTTTGAAGCGTCCCTAAAAAGGGACGCTAGGCACTAATGGGTTAATGCTCTTAAATAATACATTCATATTTGGGTTTGTCCATGATAGCACGTTGTGTAAGTCACATACTATAATATTTGATACCAGTATATTTGAACGGAAAAATGTGAATTTTGTATCAAAGGTATTTCATTAATTGAATAAGACCATGCAGACATTTCGAAAATAACGGTGGCCAAGAACTTAGCAGTTAATGACAAGCATCTTTTATACTTCTTTAATTAATTTGATACCAGTTAACTCCTGTTTTCCATATTGTAAAATTAACTCAATTCCCAACATTACTTTAAATACTAAATAATATAATCTAAATATTACATTTTATAGCATATTTCGCTCTTGGGAGTATTGTGAAAGCAAATGTAAAAGATTTTTGTTTTGAAAAAATGGTAAGAGTAGCTTGTGGCATTGCTGACACAAATTTATTTGCCCACGCAAATAAAGAATAGTATTTTATATATTACCTAATAAGAGACATTTAGCAATCACTTAAAGTAAAAATTCTTCTTTCAAAATTTCAGGTAAGAATTTGGAATTTCGGATTAAAATTGGAGACCAAACTAGAAACCTGGTTTATACCATTTAATTTCACTTACAAAATTCCCGTATAGCACAAAAATTTTGATAACTACATTGGTCAACAAAATGGCTATGATGGTTAAATATTTGCGTGCAAACATTCTTTTTATTTTAAAATGTTTTGAAAAAGAATTTCGAATTTTCAAATTTAATGTAATTTTCACTATTAAATGCTTTTCAAACCCAACAATCTAATTATTATTCACGTTTAACCCTTTAAGGGTTGGTGATATGCTTATGAAGCCATTTGTTTTTAATGACCAAAAGATAGAATGGCACCAGAATTTCGGTAAAATATTTTCAACTTAAGGCATATATGAAATATATATATGTGTATATATATATATATATATATATTTCTTTTTCCAAATAAATTAGATGGCAAATTCGGGTGCTGAACATTTATTTCCGAACTTTAGTATTAACACATTCGCTACCGATCACGCGCCAGCGCGTGATGTGGGGCGATGTCCAATAGCCAGTCACGCGCGGGCGCGGGAAAATCTTTCACTGATACGTTTTTATAAAAAGTAGATCGGCTTCTGGGTAAAACCTATTTCTACTGCATTAACTATCATCACATCTTCATGTAAGCAGCAGCGAACGTGTTAAAAATGCTTTACCTTTGAATATTTAAATATATTTTTCAATTGCAAAATGCTTGGAAATATTATTTCATTTTACTATTGTTATTATTATTTGACAATAGTAGATAAGAAAACATTATTTTTTCGAAATTTTATCAATGCATTTCTGTTCAGTTTAGGGAATTAATCCTACAAAACCTTCTTAAGCGAACAATTTCGACCGAATTTACAAGATAGTTCACTACTGTATATACTCGCGTATAAGCCGACCGCAAATTGGAAAGGAATAAGAACCTGAATACCAGTATTTAAAAAAGTTATTTTCGCCTTATTTAACTGCAGAATTTAAATCTTTTTCTGATATTGAATATTATATGCCGTTTTGTGTAAACTGAGCCCTGAATTCGAGTAATAATTATGTCGTATACCAATATTTTTGCGTAGCTGCGTTCACCTTATATATTGTCAGTAAAATTAACATTTAGACAAGATGAAGAAAACATTTTGGAAGTACTGTCCTGCAATCTGTTACTTTTCTGAATTTTGGAGACGGCCTATACACGAGTATATACAGTAAGGTGAACATACACTTGTCGAAAATAGTGATATTCAAAATATTTTTTCTCCAATTTACGAGGTCGGTTTATACTTGAGTATGTATGGTATATCCTTTTACAAGAAGATTTTTTAATACCTTGAACGTATCAGTTTTTTGTTAACACATGCAATAAATAAAATACTTTCCTTTTACTAAACTACAAACACACTTACCTTCATTTGCTTTTGAAAAAGGCTTGGGATATTTAACTCCGGTGCTTGATTTCTTCCAGATTCTTCTGTTATTATAACAAATGAGTGGAGTTCAAATGTTGTTATAACAGTTTTTAACAGCATACAGATACATACTGTAGCTGCACAAATTGTCAAAATTAATTTGCAGAGTCTCTTTCTTTTTCTTCGCACCATTATATCAAAGAATCCCAATGCTTTCTTGTATTAATAAGACTAAAAATATTTTTTAGTATTCTTCATTATTTAGTTGATATTAAAACGCAAGAATGTGAACATATCTGTTCAATTTACCAAACAAAGGTTAAGATATATTTCTTAATAGCATTCTTAAAATTTCAAAAAACAATAGTTTATATAAATTAGATGTTATTTTCTATTTCTACTTAAAAAATATGCATCTCAATTTTTAATTTTGTGTATGTAATTTTCCAGCTAAATTATACATATCTTTATTTGATACCATACGATTTTCTTGAAAATCTTTGTCGAAGACTTTTCCTGAGTTCTTCAAAGTATGAAATTACCTGAAAGAAAAAGAATAAAATTAAACGTCGTAAAAAATAAGAAATAAATAGCATCATTTAAAAAACTTTCGTAAGAAAAACGGTGTGAATCAGTTTATCATAGTTTGGTTCGCCAGGAACCATTAATTTCTTACACCAAAATTTCATACTATTTAATCGCATAATATATGAAATTAAATAAGATTAAAAATTGTGTAAAAGCAAGTTGGTGATTCCTCGCCGACCGAAGTTGAATCCCAATAGTTTATCAAATAATGAAATGTGTAGCATAAACTTTAAAAATTAACTGTTGATCTCCCCAACCCCCCCCCTCCACACACACACACCACCACCCCACAAACACACTTAGAACGCTTTTTAACACTTTCAGGGTCAAAAAAAGTTTCTTCATAAAATGTAAAAATGAGCGATTGACACCAGAATTAAAAAACAAATTTACAATGATAAGAAAATGACAAAAAAAAAAAGGCTTTTGATCACATATTTAATGAAAGGAAAAATTTCATTCAGTTATTCTTGTGCGGGTGTGTCATTTTGGAATAAAAACTATGTGGTACAAAAATAAACCACCGCCTTTGAAGTAGTTAAATAAAATAGGACTGTCTCAGGCGACTATTTTTTAATTCTTTCTCGCACTATTTTTTTTAAACAAAACTTTTTCAGATACCCTTCGACAACATTTGCAAAAGAAATAAAATTCAATTTCTTAAATTAATGGTGCAAAATGAACATAAAAATAGTCGCCTATAGCATCCTTGATAAAGAAAAAAAATTACAAAATCTTCTAACAAAATTTGTATATAATTAAGTATAAAATTAAGTATTTTCAACAAAATGAAATGTAATTATCATAGCTTCAAGCTGTTACGGTTTTTTATTACTACTAATATTTAAAAGAATCTTTTGCTCATTGAATCGTAAAGCTCACCGATTAATTACGGAAATTTTGACTTTTAAATTTTAGCGGTAAAAAAAAAGCGTGAAAGCTTGCTGCTAGAAATTACTATAGCACCACATTTCTCAATATGCAGTGCGCGTAAAAACTGTAAGGACAGGAAAAAATTTTAATTTTTTTTGATACGCTTAAACCAAATGAAACATTTTTTCTTATATTATGTATCATCAAAATGAAAAGCTAATAAAAACTTCAACAAAATTCAATTGCGAGTATTTTATTGCGAAAATAAAGTAATTGTACAAAAAATATCATTAATTTTTCCCGTGTGAAAACTTTAAGGACAGTACAATAATTTCTATACAGTAACCGAAGAAACAAATATCTTATATATTATGCACCCACCTATGAAATTAATGATTGCAAATATTTCATCATTCCCCGACATCATTATTTTTTTCAGTTTGGGACAGTGTTGCCAGTAGGCTACTTTTTTAAAATTCGGATTTGTTGATTGGCACCACTTTTTTGAAATACTAAAATACCTTTTCTTTTCGGATTAATTATCATGTCAATAATAAGGCACATTTTATCATTTGTAAAAAGTGGTGCCAATCAAGAATCTGAATTTAAAAAAAGTAGCCCATTTGGCAACACTGGTTTGGAATTGTACTATTCCTGTTCAGTTATAGATCTGAGTTCCTATGCTGAAGAAAAATGCCTTCCATTTGTATAAACTCGTCTCCCTAGCTCTCCTCATATGCTTTTAATAGGAATTAAATCAGAGTTACTGAGCGGCCATTTCAAAACTTCAATACTTTTCTTATAGAACTAGAGTTTTTTGTCACGTCTTACGCGGATAGGTGCATCATCTTGCTGTTATATCTGTTTTTTAACTGTCAGAAATGTTGCAACAAATAAAAGATGGTCATAAAATATTTGTATATGTGCCTATGAATTAAATTTTCCTGAAAAATATACAAGTGACGCTGCGTTGTTGAATTAAAAGCAGCCCCATGTTGCAATAAATTTGCAACCTAACTGATTTTCTAATAAAATCACTTCTATTCTCAAAACATCTCAATAATATTTCTCCAATCAAAAGAAGTGAAACTTAAATGGTCTTAATAGCTGGATATATTATTGGGATGATTTAAAATAAGAAAAAGAGAATATTTTAAAACATCAATTTGGTGGCGCATTCATTGCATCATGAGGTTGTTTTCGTTCAACGACGTGGTGTCACTTGCATATCTTTCAGAAAAATTTAAATCATAGACGCATATACAAACTTTTTCTAATAATCTTTCTTCTGTTGCAATACTTTTGACAGAAAAATATTTATATAACAGCAAAAAATTGCATCTATCCACACAAGTCATGCGAAAAAACTTTAGTTCCATAAGAAAAATATTGAAGTTTTGCAATGGCCGCTCAGAAATCATGATTTAAATCCTGTCGATAACTTATGGGAAGATATAGCAAGAGGAGTTTATGAAAATGGAAGGCGCTTTTATTCAGCATAGTAACTCAGATCTACAATTGAAGATGAATAGTACAAAAACAATCCCAAACTATGCCAAAAACTAATGATATCAAGGGATGTTGGAATATTTGCAATCATTAAACTCATATGTGGGTGTATAATATTTAAATATTTGTTTCTTTGGTTACTTATGGAGTTTATTTTGCTATATTTAAAGTTTTTACACAGACAAAAATAGTGACTTTTTTGTACAATTACTTTATTTTCAAAATAAAATACCCCGTTTGGATTTTGTGGGCGTTTTTATTAGCTTTTAAGCTAGATGATACGTATTATAAGGGAAAAAAATTCAATAGTTTTATATGTATGGAAGTTTTATATATTTCTAGGAAGTGCATTAGTACAAATATTGTTTAACCCTTTGAACTGTGATGGATGAATTTCTTCAAAATTTCCAAATGTAACATCAACACCATGTATTTTGCAAATAAGAGATTCCGTTTACAATACACACGAAAAAACGCATTAACATATTTTTAAATAAATTGGATCTAATAATACTCCGAAGTCACGGTGGCATTTTGAGATTAAAATTAATGGGAAGAAATTTGCCCATCAGAGTTCAAATGGTTAATCCCTATAACTGCGTTCGTAATTATGTTAATACGTAGCGTTTTTAGCCGTCGTTCAGTCCGTCCGTCTGTCCGCACATAACAGAACAAAAATTATCCATTCAAATCCTTTCAAAATTAAAAAAGGGGGAACTGGGGCACATTGATACAGTTTTTTTCTATGAATGTTTTGGTGTGAAGAAAGTAGAAAATTCAAGTTTTTTTCCATGTGGTGACAGAAAAACTTGTGTAGTATGTTATAAAAATGTACAATCATTGTTTTATATAGCATTTTTGCATGTAATTTAAAAAAATTTAAAAAAAGTCATTTGTATCAATGTGCCCCATCCCCGGGGCAGATTGATACACTTTATGGGACAGTTTGATACGTTTGAGAAAAATGGCGACAAAATAACACCAATGCATATTTTTCATAGAAAATGAATTAGCAAACCATTTTATATTTTTTATAGAAATTCAAATCACCCACAATTTATTTTTAAGCAATATTAAAGTAATCAAAATTAAATGTATAATGACCTGATGTTCTGGCTGTTCCCTGTCTGATTGTTGGCTGTGGTAACTTTGTCATATCTAGCACTTAAACCCCAGCATTATCTTCTTTCTTAAGAAAGATGAAAAAATTACCAGATTTTCTGTTTATAAATAGGTTTATAAACAGAAAATAAAGGATAATTATTGTAAAAATTCTGTTTATAATATAATTATCCTTTTCTGTTCTGCAGTTTGTTTCTCTTACTTAACATTTCTCATGTCAAAAATACTTTTTTCTCTGGAGAATTGATATAAATTCCAGATTTGCCAGGCTGTCATCCTTTTCTTTTATTAGTTCTACTCGTACCAGCTTTTCGGTAAGTTCGTACGTTTTCTGTTTGCAAAAATACTATAAAATGTTCTAATATAAAAAAATAGAGCTATTTCACTTCAATAAAAATTTAATATTAGAAAAGTTTGGTGAAAAATGGTTGGATTAAGGAGTGTATGGTAAAAAAAATAATAATAAACGGTAATGAAAAAATGAACTAAAAAAGGATTTAGGTTGTATCTTTAGGTTGTTATTAGGTTGTATGTGCCCCGACATAGAGTGTATCAATGTGCCCCATACAGCCATTTTTATTAAAATGAGTCTCAAATCCAACTCTTCATAATTTACCTAACAATAAAGAATGAGGAACTGATAAAGAGTTGTTTTGCTTGCCAGGGAGAGTATTATTTTCGATTGAAAATACTAGAACAGTTGTATAATGCCATTGCAATTGTACAGCTCAAACTTACTTTTGACCTACAAAAACAATAATTCACCCGCCCCATTTCACCAAACTATTGAATCATGCCAAGACATTCTGTATGTATTCACGGTGTACTCTAGTATCACCGTTTGGAGCTGTTTTGGAACCTCATGTAATGACCCTGTGAGTTGTACTGGGGGTGTATCAATGTGCCCCACATCCCCCTATATAATTTTTGCATATTTTTTCGTATCATTTCAGATTTTATAAATCTGATATATAGTTTAATTACAGGGAACATCAAAAGTATTTCGTTACATGACGGCCTATGGGAAAAATAATTTCAAGTGCATTTTAATGGTGCTACACTCTTTCGAACATAATAAAATTATTGATATGCAATATTGCACTGTATACTAACGTATACGTACAGTAGAATCTGTGTGTCGCAAAGAAAATTTTATATTAATTTACGGGGCCGCACAAAAGTATTTCATTGCATAATGGTATAGGGGGGGACATTGCTTGGATCGCGTTTAAATAATACTAAATTATTTCACATTTTATGAAATTGATAGACGTTTCTGAGGTTTACTACAAGTTACTTTCCGTATAACAGAAAGCAGATAGTATTTACAGGGACACACGAAGATTTCGTACACTCTACTGTATCCGAAGTACAGTATACTGATACACCACTATTTGAATATACTTCCTTATAGTACGAAAGCATCTCATTTGCACGCTTGACGTGCTATTTCAAACTTGTTTAAAGCAATTTTTATTCATAGTTTTTTAAATGAACGGTTTCAAGAATTAACACATTTTTTTTCAGGCAATTGAGTTATTTTTTAAGATTATAAGAATGAAAATTTTTTCGCCAATTATGAAGTTGTTTTCGACAAGGAATTATTTTAAGGTAACCTTTAACTCCTTCCTCTCGAGAGCCTTTTGTTTAATTTTTTAATCTTTTTCCACCGCATTTTCAAAGCAGAAAATTTTGAATAATTGAATCGCAAAAATGCTCTCATTAAATAAGGCAAACTTTACAATAAAGAATAACTGGTGAGAGTATTGCAGGATTCCGAGCTCCATTAGCGGCAGGTATACTGGTTCGTTCGTCTCCTAGGGATTAAAATCCATTTTCCTTACAAACTTTTCGAAACATTTTCACTTGCTCATCATACGTAGTATATGGTTAGTCTTCAATCGTTTCAAAAGTCGAAACAAAATTGACGAATTAACACATTTCAGATGCATGAGATTCCAAAACAAACACACATATATATATATAATGCCATCCGTCTGTCTGTGTGTCTCCCGAACAAATTGAGATGAAGACTTGAAATTTGGTGTGTATTTAGTATGTAATAATGGAAAGTTGCATATTGAATATCAATTACTTTGATTATACGGAACTATTTTTTTTTTTTTTTTTTTTTGATTTTCGAGATATTCATTCTGATGAAAAGTATACACGGCTCCAAAAGGGTCCGCGAAATGAATACCAATATTTTTTAACAGAAAATTACATATTAGGTTTCTACAGCATTTGCGCTTAACCCTTTGAACTCTGATGGGTAAATTTCTTCAAAACAACAAATTTCGCATTGGCACCAGTATCTTCCAAACAAAATTTTCGGTTTATGATGTACACGAAAAAGCGCATTAAATCTTTTTAAAATAAATTGGTCGAATATTCCGCTGCGATTGTGACATATTGAAATTAAAATTAAGTGGTAGAAAATTGACCCATCAGAGCTCAAAGGGTTAACTAACCTTCGAAGGCAGTTTCTGCCCAATTTGCTTGAAAAATATAAAAGGAAAATATTTCTAAGAAAATATTGATTTTCAGTTGGCGGACCATTTGGGAGCCCTGGGTATATGAAAGCTTTCGAATTTGTTTATATTAAAATGTGAATATAAAAGAAAAGAAAAAAAAAATAAATTTTGCATAAAGAATGAATTCGATAGGATAATTAGTTACCGGATATTTTTAATCCTATTTTTCGTACTCTTCGATTATTCATGACACTCTCTTTTATTCAAACTTCAACTCAAATGTATATTTAATTTGTAAATGAGACGCTTAATCCGATGCAGTGAAATGTTAGTTAATATTATTATTATGTTTGGAATTGAAAGAATGCTTTTTTGCGCCATTCGGTACTATTTGATTAATTAGGAATTGTAATGCATTTTATAAATTCTTTAAACATGTTTTATTTCCATATTTTACATTATGCATATCTATGATGTGTAAGTATTGCGGTAGCTTACTGGTTTTATTCTTAATTCTTATTTCGTTTTCTTTTTTGACGGGAAATTCTTGCAATATAAAATTAAGTTTTGAACAAGAATGTTTTATTCAGGGTTTTAATGCTAATCATAGCGTCATTTTTTATATGAATAATTTTACAGTACACATCATCGACATTTACTTTCCATTTTATTTAAAAAATGTTTAAAAAAATTTTCCATATTAAATTAAACCTTTATATTATCCGTGAGCAAAGGATAAATCATAATTATAATACAGAGATTAAGTAGAAAATAAAACGTGTTAGTGTTTGCGAATGCGAGATAAATATGAATTAAAATGTCGATAACTTTAAATAAAAGCAGACTGTAATTTTATTATTAAATGCGTGCTCTGAGAGCTGCAACTAGCCTTGACGGCGTCCATACAACTAACTAAAGGAATGATGAAACATCTGTGGGGGGGGGGGGGGGTAAATGCGATGACGTCATAAAACAAAGGTGGCGCCAACAAAACGTATCAACAGGTTTATTGGTATCAGTTTCCAAACCAAACGTTATGATTGACGTCATATTGAAAACATCTATTCTTATTTTACATATACATTTCATTTTTCTTTCTCACGTAAAAATTAATAATTGGAGTAGAATTTATAATTGCAGGTATTAATTCATTTGTATTGATGTTGACTTCATTCAAATTTTCTGACACATATTCGAATTTCTAATTTTATAAGGGTATATGACAATACAGGAGTAGTGGGAAAAGGAGAGTTCGATTCCGGCGGTGGTGGGTGGTGGAAGTGGGACACAGAGCGGTGATTAGGACCACCACCACCTGAATGAGAAACTTATCTGATGGAGAGTGTATCATGTATCATAATATAGTAGGATGATGCGGAGGGCTTAAAATTGAGGGGGCTTAAATTTTTAGGGTTTGAAACTTATAAGATCATACTATAGCAGAGGGGTGGATGTTTTCAGTCTGTTTCAGTATGAAAAGATTTTTAGAGAGAGGGGAGGGCTTAATTTTTTTAGGGGCTTAAAATTGTGGGGGGCTTAAAAAATTTTTAGGGAGTTTAAATTAAAGTAGATATTGGAATCAACTTAGAGTAGAAGTATATTTAAAAATGTGTGGTGAATGTTTTGACTCTGCTAGAGCATGATAGGATTTTTAGGAAGGGGGAGGGCTTAATTTGTAAGGGGTTTATTTTTTTGGGTTTGAAATTTATAATATCATACTATAGCAAAGGGGTAACCTCCCTATTTTCCACCCCCCCAGGAAGATTTTTATTTTGGTGCTGCTCTCTGTTGGTTGTTAATAGAATTTTTATTGAAAATTAATAATTAAAAAAATTGAGATTACTAAAAGGTTTGAAAGGGGTTCGAACCTGTAAAAGAATTTCTTGACTTGATAATTTGTTGTGAATTAATCTAATCAAGCCAAGAAGATCTGTTTTTAAGTAGAAAATTGTTTAAAGGTCGGTAAAATCATACTTTAGCAGTGGGAATTCGTTCCCCCCCTTTCAATTTAGATCTTTTTCTTTTATTATTATTCCATGAAATTATTTCCAGATTAAATAGGAAGTTAACAAACAATTTAACCTTCTGTAATCACTATTAATGTTTTATATTACAATGGAAACGTTTGCAACTTACAATAGTATCTTATCAGCACGTATTCACTGCCTTGCACAAACATCCGATAACAAAACAATTTTAACAGGAACTAGCTGATATATGAAAAAATGTCAACAGAGGAACTTAGTTTAGATATCACTTATTTACAAAAGTCAAGAAAGAGAATTTTGTTTGATGTTACAACTAACTAAACTTTTTAAAACGACAATTTAATCCCATCAATCCATATCATATGATGTTTTTTAGGGGTTCCCAAAAACTTATTTTAATCAATTTACATCAATGCTAGAGCAACAATGGAAATGTTTTCTTAATTTATTATATATTTTTTAATTAATATTGTAAAGTATTAATATTATGTTTTAACTGTAGTTTACCTAAACCTTGATTATTCAAGCACCTTTATTTTTCCACCATTCAAAATATATAAACTACTTCATTATTAATTATTTTTTGATGTACAATTCTAATAAACTGTTAATTGGCATGTATTCATTTTAGTAAGTTTGATGTATTCACATAAAAAGTTTTTATACAAGTTTCCATCTATTAGCCGGTAATGACGAATTTAAGCAATATATTACTTTAGTGTAGTATTATTTTATCACTGTGCTGAAAATAAGTGATTCATTTTCATTAATTTACACATGAATTTTATAATCAATTAGTAAAAAATTACAACAGCATGAGAAACATCGGATAACAACAATGAGACTTACTATCAAATACCATCATATTATCAGATCACTTTGTAAACCAATCCTATTATTTTTTAATAAACAGTGGCGCCTCCTAGAATTTAACAGATTTGTTTGAATCAGTATAAATTTATCACACTGTTTATTGTTTCTGTCATATGAAGACATTAAGTGGTTTTCTTTAAGTGAGTGCTGTACAAGTAATTTCTTACTTCAAGAATATGGAATCGGATTTACCCAGCCAAGAGGTACAAGTTTCGAATAGTGAAAGATCACCATCTTCATCAACCCAACCATCCTTTTCGTGTAATCAATGTCAAAAATTCTTCTCTAGAAAGATTGCGTTAACCAGACATCAAAGATCCCACTTAGATAAAAAGCCCTTTAAATGTGAAACTTTCATTCAAAGTACTGATTTAAAACGACATAGTGTAACTCATTACAAGACATCCACTTCAAATAAATGTGATGAATGTGCAATAGAATTTTATAGAAAGTATTCGTTAAGAATTCACAAGAGATTTCCTAAGACATATAAATGTGATGAATGTCCAATAGCATTTTCTAAAAAATATTTTTAAAAATTCACAAGAGATCTCATAAGAAATTTCATGTTTATGAAAAATGCTCTAACTCGTTTCTATCAAAGTCTGCTTTAACTAAACATAAAAAAATTCATTCTCGAAAGGAATATAAATGTAAACATTGTGGTGTTATATTTTACTCTGATCTCGATTTTTTATTTCATAAAAGAGTTCATTACCGGAAATTCGAATATAAACACTGTAAAAAAACATTTGACGTTGACACCAAGTTTATTCAACATTTAATTAAAATGCATAGGTGAAAAAATGCAAAACTTTCTCAAATCATGTGAAATGGTGTATTTTCTGTACAGTTTATAATTTTTTTTGTATTTTTATAATTATCGAGAATGATGAATAAATAAAATGCAAATGAAAAAAAGCTTTTGTCTTTTATTTTTTTGTTTTAACAATTCATGAATTTTAATAATTATTTCACGATAGTGTAAAAATTTTACTTAAATTTTAACATTTAGAAAAAAACGTTTCTTATCAATTAAAATACTGAATTTGTATTTATATTGAATTAATTTTTAAAATACTTTTAATATATTAAAATTATTTACCAAGTTTAATTTATCATTTATATTAACAATTGTTATTTACATAATCATGATGGATATTACTTTGTGTTTCCAAACAACTTTTCAAAAAGAGCGAAACTGTTAACATTATGTATCATTCATTACTCAGATTAAAACTTTTACCTAGTGTTGCCACAAAAATTTTTAAAAATAAAGAAACTGTTAACATTATGTATCATTCATTACTCAGATTAAAACTTTTATCTGGTGTTGCCACAAAAATTTTCAAAAATAGAGAAACTGATAACATAATTTATCATATACTCGCTTAAATTAAAATCTTGTGTCGTCACAAAATTCTTCAAAGAGAAACAACGTAATATATCATTAACCACTTAGATTAAATGCATTATCTTGCGTTGCCACAAAATTCTTCAAAAATAGTAAAATCATTGACCTAATATATAAACAACCACTTATGTACAAAGACTGGTTTTTTTTAGTTTATTAAAAAATGATTGACTTAAACTAATGGCATTACTAATTTTCTAATGTTTAACTGTAACCGACGCTGATTTTTTAACATATACAGTCGAGTCTCTATATAACGAAATCCATTGTACCAGTAAAAAATTCGTTATATAGAGAAATTCGTTGAATAAAGAAAGCCGTTAAAATTTCTGTTTAATGTGCAAATTATGAACAAGTATTATTTTTTTATACGTTTAATTAAAAATTTGTAGTGTTTAACTATAAATATTAACATAATATCCTATTTCTTAATTATTTGAACAGTTTCAAAAAAGAGAATAGACATTTATTTAAAAGCTTAATAAAAATCACACAAGAAAAACGTACGTTAATTTTTTTGCCATTTAAAACACAACATCTCAAGTTTTCGGGGGCAATCTCATTGCTCCGGGAGTAAATGTTCCTCTTGCCACCCTCTGAAATCAACACTCACTTCAATTACCACATTGATGCACATTGTTATTTTATATGTGTAACAATTAAATTGACACTGTTTCTCGAAGGATGTTAAAAGATGTGGTGGAATGAATTCGCTGGACTTAAAGATCAAGGAGATTCAAGGTAGAGAAGCAATATAAAAAAACTCGGCCTTGAACGATAAATAAAAAATAAGCGATGGAAATTTAATTTAATGTGATTTTGAAGCTTTTTTAAAACTGAATAAATGAAGAACATTTTATGAAAAAATTCGTTATATGGAGATAGATATTTCGCTACATAGACAGTTTTTAATGTAATCATGAAAAAACGGCTCGGTTCTTGCTAAAAATTCGTTATATAGAGAAATTCGATTTATGGAGTTTCGTTATAGAGAGACTCGACTGTATTAGGTTATGTGTTGTTTCTAGCATTCAGTTTGCAACTGATTTTCGTTTTAACTTCATCAGCTGCTATTCTTATTTTTTGAAAATGGAATCTGTAGTAAATTTGTTAAAAAGACCTCTCGACGAAGTAATTTCTTCTTCAAAGTATCAACGTTTAGAAGAATGTAATGAACCTGCTTATGTGAATGAATTAAACTTGCCGAGATTAGAAGTTCCCAATACATTAAACACTAACAATGAGACAATATCATGTGATTTTTCCACTACTGATTACACTGGTCAACAGCTGTTTTGGTGCCGGGGTATTTTTAGTTGATTTTATATGAATTTGATGTCCTGAATTCAAATATGGCATTAGTTTTTCTCTATCAGCTCAGTTTTTTAAGATAAACAACTTTTTGTGAAATATATGTTTCATTATTTTAAGGTAAATCCATGTATTAAAAAATGTATGTAAAAATAAAATAAATACAGGATTTTTATTTTTTATAATACACAAATGTTAGTTTTTATTATTATGATGTACACATATTGAAATAATAATTTTTTAATTATATTGTACAAATATTTTTACTCACAAAAATAGAGAAAAACGTCACTGATGAAACTAATACTCATTGAATGCTTTGGAAGCTTCTTTTCCGTGACATTCTGAAATATATTTTAGAACAGTGTCTTTTTAAACTCAAACTGCAATCTGAAATCCTTTGCATATCTCATCTTTTTTGGTAGCTGTCCTCCATAGTCTTAATATTGTGGTGAAATCTTTCGGGATGTTTATCACTTGTGCCTTCTTTATTTTCAAGAAAATTCTCTAGGTGGCAATGTAAATAGTGCACTTTAATGCTTCTAGTACACCCAAGAGATTTAAAACTATTATGCTTTTCATTTACCAGGTCTACATAGATTTCTCCTGTGCATTTGCCCGGAATGTTTTTGTGAACTGCCACAAAAAAAGTCCAGGCTTTTTATTCAGCCTCATTCGTTGAATTTACGAAAGCAGGATCCTTAATCAGTTGTCTTATTTGTTGTCCGTTAAACATTCCTGCTTTAATATCTTCATAACTCAATTCGGGTGTTTTTACCTTATATATGCAAATCATAACCCGTTTTTATGGAGAATTTACACAAACTGCTTCATAGGACAGAGCTTGTTTTGCAGTGCAGAAAGTATGATTTTCAACTAAAGTGTTATTAATGACATTCCTTTCTCCAACATCCATGTTTTCTTTCTTAGGCCTCTCTTTTCTAATCTAGTGGTGTGTTTTATCCCTGCTATCCCAAAAATAGAAAAACAGTAGTATTTTGTGTAACTTCTTTGCTGTCCAAGGACAATCATCTGGAGAATATTTAGGAAGAACCAATTTTTCTAACAGTCCTCTAAATTCATGACAAAATACAAGATATTTTTTTAAGAGAAGTAGGGTAGTAGACAATTTTGTCTTGTGTGATAAAATGTAAGTTTGGCTCTTTGTTTTACTAAATTTTTGTCTTTTAATCTTGAAACCAACCAGTAATTCAGAAGCTTCTTTTAAAACATTGAAATCATTTAAATCAACCTGATTGAAAAATTTAGGCATTGATGACGTCTCCTCATAATCACTGTTACCTTCACAGCTATCTAAAAGATGATCAGAAGGACAATATTCATCCTCACTAAGCTCTGGTAGCTGATGAAACGTTGGGATCGGTAGTTCCTCTGAATGAGGAAGTGGGGGTCTTGAAGACACTAAATCAGGATAAGTTTTCTTATTACAATTGTTTCGATTAATTCAAATAGTATTCCAGTGCTAGGTAGAAATAATAGTCATATAAATGGTTTTGGAGTTCTCTTCAAATCATTGGTAAACCGAATTTAAGACTTATTCTCTTCCGTCAGCTCACTGTCATAAATGCTCTGTACAAGTTTTACAGACCTGTTGCGGTGCGCAGACTTTATCCTGATCACCAAGTCTAACCCCAAATTATCCAATATAAGCTCTCTTTACAAAGTCAGTAACATATTTTCTGTGTTCTTTCAACTTTTATTCTCCGCATATGTAGCAAAACTTATCTGGATGATTTATACAACTTTTTCTACTTGAACTCATTTAAATTCCATTCTACAACTCAAACACAACAATCTACAACACTACGAGTTTTACGTTAAATTGATACGAATTCTACCTTAAACAGAAATATCATGGAAGTTCAAAAACTTTAGAAAGTCAAAGAAAGCTAGTTTTGTTTCCATGGAGCGAACTCTGAAACTAACCTTATCTCTTGGAGGCTTTTACAATTGGCTTTATGGATGAGCTGCGCGAAATCATAAGGATGCTCAGATCTTCAGTTTTGCTTGCACATTTCTTTTTTTCAAGATCTTGTGGCATTTCAACGTCCTTCTAATCGCCTTGAGCGTCGTTACAGGGCTATGTATCATAAGGTCAGTTTAAGTGTTCAAGGTCACTTTAGTTCTAAAAAATCTTTAGTTCGCTTTGCATATCTAAAAAAGTAGAGCTGATAGAGAAAAACGGATTGCATATTTGGAATCAGCGTCCCAAAAATATCCAAAATCAGTTGTAAAATCTCAGGCACCAAAAAAAATTTTTTTTGTAGGCCTGTGTTATCCACCGAATGTGAAATCTGAGATTAATACGAATTTTTTTAACTTAATTTTCCAAGACGAATATTTTCAAGAACCCACTACTAGATGCGAAGAGACTGTGTTTCAAGCAATCAACCTTTCCGAAGCAAGTGATGAAAGTCAATGCACCACTTCATCCAAGAATGTCACTCTACGAACTAAAAGGGGCAAATCCTGTAATCGTGTTATATTTCGAGAAGAACTCAGTGATTGTATCTTCTTAATTTTAAAACTGTATAACAGACAATTTTATATGCATATTCAAGAGTTTAATCGTAGTGGGCTTACTAATGAAGAAATTGTAACGAAAAATGCAATTTTTATGGTCCCGTATGGATCAATCGGCTGGTCAGCTGACTTTGTCACTGGCTTGAGGGATCAAGTGATCGAGCAAATACTAGTCATCTCGTTAAGGGTGGAGACTGACATAGGTTTGTCTTGTGACCGTATGGGCCCTGGTTGGCACTGGTGCACGAATGTGCATTCCCTTGCTGGGCTCGGTAGTGGGTGGTGCAGCCGAAGCCTGAAATTAACTTTTTTTATAATGGATGGAAAAGCTTCATTTCCTTCTATCTCTCTCCCTAGTAGAAAGCAACAAACTGTCCAGATTTCCTCTTCCAGATTTCCTCAACGCCGCTTACCTGAATTGTCCTGTCAGACCTTACATTCCTAAACCTCTCCGTTGCTTTAAATGCCAACGTTACGGTCACACTAACGGTACATGTCGTGGATCCTTTACATGCGCACGTTGTGCAGAAGTCGGCCACGACAATAAAGATTGCGAAAAACCCGAACATTGTGCAAACTGTAAAGGAAATCATACTGCATATTTCCGTACTTGTCCTAATTGGAACAGAGAGAAAGAAATTATCGCAGTTAAAATTACTCAAAATTTATCTTATCCTGGAGCCCGCAAACTTCTAGAAACCAGAACCCCATCTGTCGGAATTTCTTACTCCAGCTTACTTAAAAAACAATCAAAATCTGTAAGACACATAAGTACCCAAACTGATTCCTCATATCCTCCTAATAAATCTACTAAAACTCAATAAACTAGCACGCCAATTAAAGAAAGCCGGGATATCTGTCTCCCTACTAAATGTTTTGTAAATCCGCCATTAGAACGCAGGCTACCATCCACAGAACCTGTAAAAATAACTTATCTTGAAAAACTGAGTCATAAATCTCAAGCTCAATCTAAGGGATTATCCAACCCTCTAAATGAGACAAAGGCTGTTACCCCACCAAAAAATAACCCGAATTCATCTGCATTAAACTCGAAAAAACTCAACTCTAATCAAATAGTGAAAAATGGCGTTCAGAAAGAAGGGACCAAGGCAGGGACCCAAACTGTTACAAGTTCAAAAACATTACAGAAATCACATAAAAAACGAACAGAAACAATAAAAAACCCAACTCCAGCATCCCCACGGTGGAAAACTGCCGTTAAAAGATTGAAAAATGCATCGCTAAGCCCATGTGAAAGAAATTTTAAAGATCCCAGGCAACTTCAGCATTATGTTCAAGAAGCAATGGAATCCGAGACTTATGGCAGTGGCTCGGACTCCGAAGAAAATACTATGTTTGAGGAGTATGAGCCTAGTTGAATTAATTTTTTTATTGGTCTTTGTTTTAGTTATATTTTAGGTTTTCTATAGTACTTTTCCAATTTGGTTTTCGTGTCGTTATCTTATTGTTTTAGAATTTTAACTAGTTTTAGAATTTTATCTTTTTAAACTTTAAATATCTTTGTCTGGTTTTAATTGGTTTTAATGTCATGTATCACCGCGCTTTTATCCATTTAATTCATATCTTCGGCAAGTTTTTAATGTAACTTTCACTTTTACATTTTATGTTAAATTTTAACTTTATTTTATTCCCATCTTGTTCTTGGCGCAGCATGTTCTACGGGGGACCTTGCGCCATAAAACCCATTCAACCAACCAACCAACTGAATAAAGAACTTCTTCAGCATATATATGTAAAGTATTTACCAAACTTAATAAGACAGAAATGTATCGTTAGTCACACATCTTTAGAAAATGAACGCATGTGCCAACATAAACTTATTTCGTGTATTGAAAATAGTATGTCGAGTATACTAAAGCGCATTTTTGAATGCAATGGATGTATTTTTACTCAAGAATCAGTAATCTTTCATCCCTGTTTGATATTAAATAATCGACAAAAATTTGAACAAATAGGAGAAATGTTATTAACTCTAATAGATTTCGACTTTGTTATTTCCTCGTTTTTAACCCTTTCCGGCGCAGTGTTACCACTCCGGCAATACCTAATTTGAATTCCATACTTACAAACGGCACCAATAATATTTTAGTAAAATTTTACTTTTACAATGACAGCTTACACCAGGGAATTCTTAATTTCTAAAAAAGTCTTTTGTAAATTCCGGTGTCAGTCAAAATTTCTCCTTTTAGGAACAGAATTTGTCCGCGCCGGAAAGGGTTAAACGAAGTAGATTGTATTAGTGAAAACTTCTTATACAATATTAATGTAGAAACCATTCAAAACGAATTGTTTAAAATAATGAAATAAAATGTTTTACTATTCTCTTTAATATGTGTGTTTAATTATTTTCAAAATTTATGTTTATTTCGTTTAGCTTTTTCAAACTATTTATAAATTGTTTCAATTTGTATGAGTATAAAAAAAGAAACATTTCATCATTAATAAAAAATATATAAACTATCTTAAAAAATAATAATAATAATCTTAATATTTTAATTCATTCTTTTTAAAAATTAGAAAGTTAAAAAGTTAATAAAAATAAATAAGTTAAAAACTTTATACAAAAATTAATATCAATAGAATTTTTTTTTCAAATGTTTAAAATATATTTTGCAAAAGTTTAAATGTATTTCATCTTATCAAAAATGAGTTTACTGATTTATATGTGTACATATATTACTTTCACTCTATTATCTTACTGTGACTTTACAATAAGTTCACAGTTAAACACATATAAACATTAGGATGTGTATAAAAACAATGCATTTATGTACTATCTTGTTTTATTAAAAGATAAAATAACTTCATAAAAATCTTTTCAAAACAAAAGAAAAGTTTCATAAGTTTACAAAAAATAAAAAAATAAAACTTTATGAAAAAGTTAAAAAAATAATTCATAAGATTAAAAAAAATATTTCATAAATTAAAATATATATTTCATAAGTTTGAAAAAAAGGAAGAAAATCATAAGTTAAAAGTTATTTCAAAAGTTCTATAATAATTAAAAAATTAATAAAAATAAATAAGTTAAAAAAACTTTATAGAAAAAATAATATCAATAGAAATTTTTTTTTCAAATGCTTAAAATTTATTTCACAAAAGTTAAAATGTATTACATCTTATCAAAAATGAGTTTACTGATTTATGTGTGTATGTATATTATTTTCACTGTATTATCTTACTGTAACATTACAATACGTTTATAGTTAAACACATATAAACATTAGGATGTGTATAAAAGCAACGCATTAATATACTATCTTGTTTTATTAAAAGATAAAATAACTTCATAAAAATCTTTTCAAAATAAAAAAAGTTTCAAAAGTTTACAAAAAATAAAACTTTATGAAAAAGTTTAAAAAATATTACATAAGATTAAAAAAAATATTTCATAAATTAAAAATATATATATGTATATTTCACAAGTTTACAAAAAAAAATCATAAGTTAAAAATTATTTCAAAAGTTCTAAAAGTATTCTAATATGTGTAAAATGTTCCAAAAGTTCAAACGTTTAAAAAATACTTTCCAAAATTTAAAAAATATTATAACTTATCAAAAATGAGTTTACCGATTTACTGATTTATGTGTGTATGTTATTTTCATCATATTATCTTACAACCGGCATTAAATAACGTTCGTAGTTAAACATTTATAAACGTTAACAAATGTATAAAAGCAATAGATTAATATAATGTTTTGTTCTATAAAAATTAAAAAGTTAAAATTAAATCAAAGTTAATTCTTTTGTTTTATAAAAATTTAAAATTTTAATAAGTATTAAAAATATTTTGTAAATTTAAAGAATAAATTTCTTCCAACTTATTAAAAATGAGTTGACCGATTTACCTACTTATATTTTACTTTCATTATATAATTTTTCTATCGACATAACATTTCATAGTTGTATAAAAACATTGATTAATATACTCTTTTGTTTTATGAAAATTATAAAACTTTTTTCATAAAGATTAAAAAATGTGTTTCGTAAGTTAAAAAATATATTTCAAAAGTTTTAAAAAAAGATTTCATAAGTTAAAAAAAATCAAATGTTTAAAAAATGATTTACAAGTTTTAAAAAAATATTACAACTTATCAAAAAATGAATCTACATATTTATATTATCTTACTACCGACATTACAGAAAGTTCTTAATTAAACACTTATAAACGTCAGCAAATGTATAAAAGCAGTTGATACTCTCCTGTTTTTATTAAAAGTCATACTAACTTTATAAAAATGTTTTCAAATAATAAAAAAAGCTGTTAAATTATTAGATTCTCCCCTTTAATTACATCTCATTGATAAGTTTTAATCAGCTATCCAACCATTTTCAGAATCAACTATTATGTGAGTTAGGTTTTCACTTTTAATTGATAAGCTATTACATCCTTCTTTCAATTACATCTCATTGATAAGTTTTAATCAACCAACCAAACAACTTTTTACGTAACCAGCTATTTATTTTCCCTAGCAATCAGCTATTTATTTACCCTACTAACCAAAAAGCTTTTATCGACATATGAACAAAATTTTAAGATGCAAGACATGTCCTTTTTAATCGAAAAAACAATGACTTATGAACAATTTTTTTTCTTACTTAAATGAAATCTTCGCATGTGCATGGTAAAACTTGGAAAAATTCATTTAATACATACATTTAAAGTTAACATACAAGGTCTTCACACTTCTTTTAGTATTTTACTAACATTTTACCAAATATCTTTAGAAATCAACAAGGTTTTAAATAATTAGTTTAATAAAAATTGTCATTTGTAAGTAACATTATTGAACTAACTTGGAAAAATTAACTTGGCAAAGCAGGTTTTTACAGTTCTAACTTAGTAATATTCATAAGCTTATATGTTAATCAACCTGTTTGGTTATGTCCCAGCATGCCTTTATACAGTATATGTAAAAAAACCTTTAATATTCATGTTTAAAAATATGCAGTTAGTCTTTTATAGATAATTATTTTCACTTCTTTTATTTAAAAACATTTTTAAATAAAATTAATACAGTTGCCAATTTAGCTGAGTGTTATGAAATGTGCAAGCAAAACTTTTAATTATAATTTTCACATTTTAGTATTTCAAATTATTGTTTTCCAGGTGTACTAAAATTTGGAAAAAAATATTTAATTTTCATGCATAATTAAATTAAAATAGTTTAATAATAAAGACACATTTAACATTCTGTACTCATCTAATCCATCGCCATCGCAAAAGCACGTCCAACGCAGTCAAGGGATTGGGAAGAAATGAAAAATTCAAAGTCCTTATCAGAATATGTTATCAGATAACCATATCAAAAGATCTGTGACGACACAGACCATGTGTCATCAACTGATCACGTGATATATACCACGTGATTTATAAGATTATTATTATTTTTTAAGATAGCTTATATATTTTTTATTAATGATGAAATGTTTCTTTTTTTATACACATACACATTGAAACAATTTATAAAGAGTTTGAGAAAGCTAAACGAATAAAACATACATTTTGAAAATAATTAAACACATATATTAAAGAGAATAGTAAAACATTTTATTTCATTATTTTAAACAATTCGTTTTGAATGGTTTCTACATTAATATTAGATAAGAAGTTTTCACTAATACAATCTACTTCGTTTAAAAACGAGGAAATAACTGAGTCGAAACCTATTAGAGTTAATAACATTTCTCCTACTTGTTCAAATTTTTTTCGATTATTTAATATCAAACAGGGATCAAAGATTACAGATTCGTGGTTAAAATACATCCATTGCATTCAAAAATGCGCTTTAGTATACTCGACATACTATTTTTAATACACGAAATAAGTTTATGTTGGCATATGCGTTCATTTTCTAAAGATGTGTGACTAACGATACATTTCTGTCTTATTAAGTTTGGTAAATGCTTTACATATATATGCTGAAAAAGTTCTTTATTCAGACCAAAGGCTTTTATTTTTAACTTTTCTAACTGATACTCGTTCAAGTCAATGTGAGAATAATTCTTTAAATGTTTAATTCGCATGATAGAATTATTAAAATTTAACACTAATACCATGTTATTAGTAACAGACGAAGAGCTTTTATACTTCAAATTAAATGAAAAAATGTTATTGCAAAATTCGTACCAACTGTTAACATCCATAAAAATTATATTTTTCGTTACAATTTCTTCATTAGTAAGCCCACTGCGTTTAAACTCTTGAATATGTATATAAAATTGTCCGTTATACAGTTTTAAAATTAAAAAGATACAATCACCGAGTTCTTCCGAAATATAACACGATTACAGGATTTGCCGCTTTTAGTTCGTGGAGTGACATTCTTGTATGAAGCATTGACTTTCATCACTTGCTTGGGAAAGGCTGATTGCTTGTAACACAGTCTCTTCGCATCTACCCAGCAAACAGAAAATTGCTGGCCAGCAGCAAGACAGGTGCTGGCAATGATGGAGAAGTGCTGGCTAATAGCCTACCATTGCATGACCACTGCTGGACAACCGCAGTCAACTTTGCTGTTTGAAACCATCAGATAAAATTCTGATCGACCTCCACTGATCGACCAAGTGCTGGCCCACCACGCCATGGAACTGCACGAACTTTTGCAGTATTTCTGCTGGTAATCCTTACCCTAGGTAGCGTTGGGAATATCGAAGACATTTTGTATCTTGCTATTCATCGTTTGGCAACGCTGTGATTATTTGGAATTTCATTTTGAAATAAGAACGCGGCAGCATTGTGTTGTAACCTATGACCATGAAAATGTGACAAGACAAAAATAAAAATAAAAGCTTGACAAAGAAAAGTAAGTATATAGTTTCATATATCTTTTGTAAACATATTCATTTCGTAAAAATATATCTTTTGTAAACAAATTCATATATCGCTTGTAAACGACATCTTTTGCTAAGAATTACGAATGTTTTGTTTCGGATAGAAATGAAAAATTTTAGCTCTTTGGAAATTTTTATTTTAAGTGTGTTTAAGCTTAATCACAACGATATTTTCTTGCTTTTACCATTTAATTTTGGAATTAAATAGCTTTTTTACTGATATTATCAATTATTTTTGTATATTTAAATAAGTTTTATGCTTAGAATTAAAGTAACAAAGTTTTAAAAAAAAATTAAATATTCACAAAAAACTTATCCTAGATTGATCTCTAATATGCAATTATTAAATCTGGTTGCACTTTTAAAATAACTTTAAGCTAAATATATGTGAAAATTATTATAAAACAGGAATATTGTGCTTGCATAATGTTTTAAGATGTAATACATACTTGGCAGTCTTTATGGTTGTACGTTTATTGATAAAAATAAAATGCTTTTAAAAGAAAATAAGTTTTAAGAAGAAAAAAAGTTATTTTCTTGTACTATATCAGTGAAATATTTTGAATATTCTCCAATACTTGCCAATAAACATGGTATTTGTGTTATTTTATTTACATGTTCATTAGTCATGGAAACTTTTAGCTTTTGACCTGTAATTTTAAATTAATTGATCTATGCTTAAAAAGGATCAGTTTTAAATTTTAAGTTTTAGGCTGTATTGATGAATATAGTTTTATTTTATTGACAATGAAATCATTCAAATGTTTCATTGCAATGTTGACTCAACAACAAAACAAAACTTTATCTCTAAGCTGCAAAACAATATCTATATAATCTCCCTTTTGTTTTGTTCTTATTTTTTTCTCAATCATCTCTTTGTATGTTGGTTATATTTACCATACAAAATAATATATTTGTGACCTTAATACAACATATACTGAATGCGAAGCTTGAATTTCAGAGTGGGATTCATATCAAAAATTTTAAAATTTTGTCCAAAAAATTGTAGGCATTCCCGTTTAAAGAATTTCACTGTTTTCCGGTTTCACTTTAGTGAATATAACCATATGTTTTGTACAATTTTCAAGTTTATGAATATTGCTTGTATGCTGAACATCACAATTTAGCTTGTGAACGTGTATTAGCATGCAAATTCAAGTAAAACCAAATCCAGCTTAGAAATTAATTCAATTTCGCTGTTTAAGATCCAATATTTGGTGAAAATTGAAAAACAGAAACCGGATTAAAACTTACCTTTTTTTATTTTAACATATACATAAATATAATAAGTATTCTGAGTTATATTTAAATTACTTGAATAGCATATTGCTATGTATATTAAAGTTAATTTTTTAAAAAACACACTTGATAATAGTGAATTAAGAGAAACTTCCCCCTTAAATATTTGAAGTCTCCTTCTATTTATAAATGTGAGGAGAGTCTCGTCCCAACAAAACTTAAATTTCAAGCATTGTTGGGTTTTTGATGCTAAGAAGTGTTTTTTGACATGACATGTCAAAAATTGTTGCAAAGTGTCTAAAACCTTATGCACATTTTTTAAGCCATCAATAGTGTTATTAAATCAAGCAAAAAACTGTTGAAATGATAATTTGTTATATAAATTATATTTAAGTTGTGACTATATTTTAAGTTGTAATAAAATTATGTATCATAATTCAAATTATATGTCAGTTCTCATGCTTTGAAAAATAGCTAAAAATATTCAAAGCTATTCAAAACTATCAATATTTAATGCTTTTTGAAAGTATTATTTATAGTTTTTTGCTGTTGTATGTTCAGTCTGTTTTTAGAATATATATATTTAAAGCAATATGATTTTATGCTTAAAAAAAGCTTATGCAAAGCTAAATTGTTTTGACTATTCAATGACTACAAGGAAAGTTAGCTTAATTTTAATGGTTCCAAAAATGTTTGTTTTTGAATGCAAACATAAAATATAAACTTGAGTTCCTACACACTTGTTCTCTGAGTAATTAAATCATAATATCAAATCAGTATAATTAAGCATTCTAAAAATCGATAACTTATACCCAAAAGAATATCGTGGACAAGAGCCCCCCTTCCCCCCCCAAAGAAAAAAATCACAAATTTTCTGAATTTTTTTGCATTTTGAAACTACGATCAACTCCCGACCTTTTTGCGAGTTTTATGATATTTTCGTGCCACTGAATGACATATTTTGCAGCAAAAAATCGTTAAAATTAAAGGTTTTTTTTTCCAAAAACTGTTTGACAAATTTCACAATTTTTTGCCGACTATCGATTAACACAAGTTTCTTACTATTTTCTGCTGCAAGAACGGAGTCATTTCGTTTTGAATATTCCTAAAAATTAACACATTTTATTCCAAAAATTATGAAACAAGTTATCTGCCCGAAAATTATGTTTGAATTGCCGGGCTGTTAACCAATTTGGTATAAGTTTTGAACCGAGCTGAGTCGCATATTTTCACAATCAATTTTGTTAGAGGATCACGATAGAAATTTTGTCGAAGCATTGTGAAAAAAACTCAAATTTTCTCAAGGAATAGTAGGAAAAAAGTATGACCTGTGACCTTCCTCAAAAGATCGAGATAAAATGTGAATTTCTTAGAAAGATTGCAGAGTAAACGTGAATTTCGTGAAAGCATCACAGAATAAATGCAAATTTTGTGAAAGGATCGCCATATAAACCCAAATTTACCAAAATTCCATTTTAAATTCACAAATTTCATGAAAAGATATGAAAATAAACGTGCGTTTCATTAAAAGATCGTAAAAGAAACAAAAATTTTGTTAAAAGAGCGCGAATAAATGCAAATTTTGTCAAAGGGTTCTTCAGGGGTGATTCTGAGTAATTTTTTTTTTTTATTTCACAGCAAATTTTCTGAAAAGTTACAGCAGAGTGTGTGAGGATAAGAGGGAAATGTACTTTGACACTGTATTTTTTCTGCGTTAATTTGACGAAATTTACTGATTTTTTGCAATCTTTTGGTGAAATTATTGGATTTTTAGATTTTTTGATGAAATTTGCCTTTTTTACGAAATTCGCAGATTTTTTAAGTTTCTTGTAAAAATTCGCTGTTTTTTGACGAAATTTGTGAGTTTTTGCGATTCTTAGATGATATATGGGAGTTTTTCGACACTGTTTGGCGAAACATACGATTTTTTCATGATCATTATGTGAAATTTGAAAGTTTTCAGCAATTTACCTTTTCCTGTGTTTTATATATATATATATATATGTATATATTTGCATTTTTACTAGTATCCCTGGCCAAGATTAGCATTCTTCTGTGAATCTGATGAAATTTGCGGATTTTTTGCACTATTTTTTGACAAAATTTACGTTCCTTTTGATAATATTTAATTTTTTTTTTTTTTTTTTTTAGTGATTAACTGACAAAATTCACGTTTTCCTCGCAAACCTCTGACGATATTCTCGATATTTGTTTTTCAAATTTATGAAATTGATTTTGTTTGGGAAACCATTTGTTGAAATTCATTGTATACTTTTTCGCTGAATTTCCAGATTGATGACTATTTTTTTTCAGCATAAAATATCTTAAATTTTAAGAAAATACAGAACAGAATCATCCCTGAATCGCTTAATAAATGCAAAAATGATCAAAGTATCGCTTTATAAAAGCAAACTGTGTCACAGAATCACGAAAAACATACAAATCTCGACAATGCATTGTGAGAAAAAATGTGAATATTGTCAAAGGGTTGTTAATAACGCTAATTTAGTCAAAGGGCTGCTAAAAAAATGCAAATTTCATTGAACAATAAAAAAAAAGATGTGAATTTCATCAGAAAACGCAAATTTAATTAAAAGGCTAAAAAATAAAAATTTCATTAAAGGGTCGCGGAAAAATGCAGCTGTCTCTTTGGAAAACAACACACCCATGCAAATATATCTGTTTATTGTTATAGGTATAACTTTAATCGAAAATTAGGTTAACCCAATCCCAACTTGCAGGAATTTATACTCAGTCTAAAATCTACATAAACCAAAAACAGAGTTTACAAGACCTGTAACAAAAGTAATTAGTACAAGAAGGGATTTTACCCCTGTAAAGACAAAATGGACAATACCAAAGCTTGATTTACTTTATCTTTTAAATAAAAAACTCATTTTGCATAATTATTCTGAGTTGTTGATAAACATTGCTTCAGTGGTGTTTTGTCATCTATGTATTCGTGTAATTCTTTAAATAGCACATAAAATGACAGTAGGTTTTAAAGATTTTTTTCCTCTCTCTCAAACAGTTAAACTTCCTTCCCCTGAAAAATTGAATTTCAAGCTCTGACATTGGAAGTATTGGAAAATGTTTGGGACCTCATCCAATGATCACTAAATGGCGAGGAGTCGCTAAATTCAGAGATGGTAAAATCCTGAGTCTTCTGTATATTCTTTTATATAAGCCATATATTGTTATTAGGTAAACAGCTTATTTTTTTACTGTGAAATAAAGATAAATCAGTTTGTTTTCATTTGAACTTTAATTTATAGTGAACTATTGCTGTTAACTATTTAAAGTACATAGCTTTATATTTTATTATAATGCGCTTAATTTCAATTACAAGTGTGTACAGTACAATTTATTACCATTGAGTACAATGTATAATAAATATGATCTCTATTATTCATATTTTATACAGATTTTAGAAATAGCTTGAAAGATTTTGATATGAAATCTAGTGTTCACTCTAGAAATAAAAAGGGCAGGGTGCTATTCGCTAAAAAGAGCAGGGTGCTATTCGCTAAAAAGGGCACTGCAGCTGAAAAGGGCACTTTTGCAAGAAAAAATTTGTTATTGTCTTTAGAAAGGAAAAAAAGCGGGAAAATACTTAATTTTTAAGTGAGATAAATTAATTTTGAATGATTTTATGATATAAAAACTAAATACAATTAAATTAAACCATGATTGAATAGTTTGATGCTCTTTTTCTTAAAGAAATGAAAAAATTCTATCATTTTTGGACACACAAATTTAGAAATACTACAGAATAAAATAAATATTCATTATAAATCTCTGGGTAAAACCAGTGGTGCATTTTGCTACTTTTAAAAAGGGCAGGGTGCATTTTGGAAATGTGAAAAAAAGCAGGGTTCTGCACCCTTCAAAAATGGCCTAGAATGAATACTATGAAATCCATAATATAACTAGTTTTGATTTCAAGTAAAATGCATATTTGAAGAATTTTTGATGTCCATTCAAACAATATTATTTAATTAGGAGAATGTGTAGGTAAGGTTTTAGTTAAAATATTTAAAAATTTTCCAGGTATTATTTTCATTGGTAATAATAATAATGTAAATATTGTAGGCATATATATTTTATATTACATATGTCATGTGTACATTCATAAATGTCTAAAATAATTTTTAACATATTATGTATGCAATATCTGTTGTCTATTTATTCTTTTTTTAAGTGGGAAAAAAAACAAATCCATTAATTTTCTGAAATATTGATCAGGAATTACTCCAGCAAACTCTAGTATAAAGAGTACCGTAATTTAGGGAATAAACGCCACAGCATTTACGAGTTTAAAAGTTAAAATTTTCATATGCTGCGTTGGCAAAAATTTTGTGCAAATTATTCAGTGTATTTATTTTTCCCCATGATCCCGATATTACCAAGCGTAAGTCAACAAAAGCAATTCACCATGAGTCACCCTTTTCCAAAAAATATGGTGACTGGAGTAATCAGAAAGGGACAATAGATGCTTGCTTTTATTGCACTTCATTGTAGAAACAAAGGATTAGAAAGCCAGTTTTTCTGAATTTCACAATTGAAATGTCTCTCATGGGTGCAAGTCTTTCCATCCTGAGACGGAAAAATCTCCAATGACAGAAGCGGATCGCGAAAAGCATGCGCTTTTCATCAAAGGATCGCGGGAAAAAAAATCTTGAAGTAATCACGGAAAAAACAAAAAAAAACATTTTGTTGAAATGATTACGGGAAAAAAATTTCTTGAAATGATCGCGGAAAAAAGTGCTATTTCTGTCAAAAGATTGAAAAAAAGACGCGTTTGCTGTCAAAAGCTTGTCAAAAAATGAAATTCCTGTCGAAAGATCGGAAAAAAAACTTGCTATTTCTGTCGAAAGATCGCGAAAAATACTCTAATATCATCAAACAATTGCAAAAAAGGCGCAATTTTCATCAAAAGCTTGTGAAGAAAACTCAATTCCTGTTAAAAGATTGCGGTAAAAGATGTCATCTCGGTCAAAGAATGTGAAATAGTGCGGTCTCTGTCAAAAGATTGCAAAAAAGATGAGTTTTCTGTTAAAAGGTTGTTGAAAAAAAAATTCTTGTCAAAGACTCACAAAAAAGATGCTATTTCCATCTAAGAATTGCGAAAAAGATGCTATTTCTAGTCAAAAAATACTAAATAGATGCAATTTTTGTCAAAAGATCACAAAAAGACGAATTTAATCAAAGGAAAAGACGTGAATTTTGTCAAAGGATTGTGGAAACGACGCAAATTTTGCCAAAGGATCGAGAAAAAGACACAATTTCCGTCAAATAATCACAAAAAATTCCACAATTTTCATCAAATGATTGCAGGAAAAGCGCGATTTTTGTCAAAGAATCATGGAAAAGATGTGAATTGTGCCGAAGGATCACGAAAAGACGCCATTTCTGTTAAAAGATCTCAAAAAAGACGATATTTTCGTCAAATAATCATGAAAAAGATGCTATTTCCGCCAGAGAATTTCAAAAAAAGACGCTATTTCCGTCTAAGAATTGCAAAAAGTATGCTATTTCTAGTCAAAGAATAGTAAATAGATGTAATTTTTGTCAAAAGATTGCAAAAAGACTAATTTAATCAAAGGATCGTGGAAAAGACGTGAATTTTGTCAAAGTATTGTGGAAAAGACGCAAATTTTGCCAAAGGATCGAGAAAAAGATATGATTTCCGTCAAATGATCACAAAAAATTCCACGATTTTCATCAAATGATTGCAGGAAAAACGCGATTTTTTTTAAGAATCACGAAAAAGATGTGAATTTTGCCAAAGGATCATGAAAAGACTCGATTTCTGTTAAAAGATCGCGAAAAAGATTCTATTTTCATCGAATAATCATGAAAAAGACGTTATTTCCAGTCAAAGAATACAAAATAGGTACAATTTTTGTCAAAGGATCACAATAAAGATGTGAATTTAATCGAAGGATCGTGCAAAAGACGCAAATTTTGCCAAATGATCGGGGGGGGGATGCGATTTCCGTGAAATGATCACAAAAAACCCTACAATTTTCATCAAATGATAGCAGGGAAAATGAGATTTTTGTCAAAGGATCGCGAAAAGCATGCGATTTCTGACATAGGATCACAAAAAATACTTTATTTCTGACATATGATCACAAACGACTCAAATTTCGTTAACAGATTTTATAAAATACTTGGATTTCATGGAAAAATCGCAGATTTCACCTGAAAACAGTAGTAAAAACACAAATTTCCGCTAAAAACAGTAGAAAAATCACAAACTTTGTCTGAAAGCTGTAGAAAAATTGCAAATTTTGGCTAAAAATAGTAGAAAAGTTGCAAATTTTGTCGAAAGATTGGGGGAAAAACACAAGTTATGTGTGTTTTTGCTCGCTTATTGGGTGGGGGGGGGGAGTCAAAATATTTTCAGTCCTGTCAAAATGATGTCTCTTTTGTTGGTATATTTTAGTTCAGTTAAAAAACCTACAATATTTTCCATCCGATTTATATTCGATCTCCTGTTCAAGCAGGATTTTCCAATTCTCACTTATGATTACTTGCATATTTATTAAATCTTTATTAATTATCCAACAATAAATGCAGGATTTTGTAATTTCCATTCTTATGACAACCGATAACACATTTATTGGTACACTTTAAGCATATTTCATTAACATTCGGGGGGAACATGTTCCAAGAAAATTTTTAAAAATTTCCACTAAAGAAAAAGTGAGAAATTATTTAAATTCTATTCTATTTATATATGCCCCATCAATGTGTCATCAAAACTGCGATGTTTGAGTGCGGAAAAAGAAATTAATGAGTTGCAAACAAATGTAAAAAAAACAGAAAGAAATGATAAGAAACACACGTTTTCTTTCTTAGTTTAAAAAAAAGATCTTCTCTGATAATTTACCAATTTCTTTCAAATTTTCAATTTAATAATAAATTTTTATTAAAGAATAATAAGTTATTCAAAAGTTATAACACCCTACAAAAAGGTCCACTACAAAGTAACTCCAACGAAAAACAAGTAGTCTGAGGTTTCTCGAAAGTCAATATTATCGGAATAAAGCTGCATTCAGATTGCAATGCTCTTTCCTTCAATTGAATTCTTGGAAAAAAGTAAGGAAGTCTTTCGTATAAGATCCATTTGCGGTTTTTTCATAATAAAACTGAAGGGAGTGAACAAAAGAATCGGGAGATGCGCAGTCCATCCTACTTGACGGAAAGATTTTTCTTTTGCCAGACATCTGTCTCTTTCCTACAAAACTCATTAAGATTAAAAACACCATGTCGCTACAACAAAGAAGCCAACATCAAACTTTAAAAAGTGGTCAAATGTGTTTGGGCCTTAAGACAGGGTTGTTAAATACCCGAGTTTTTACAGAAAAAACACAACCCACTGGGTTTTTTTGGGTTTTATCAGGGTTTTTCGGGTTTTTTCAGGGCTTTTCGAGGTTTTTTGGGGGTTATGGGAGGTGGTTCAGAATGCTTGAAAAAAAATGTACTTATTAATGAATTTAAAGTAGCTAATTGATTACAAATATATATAAATCAATGACAGTAATCAAAATTATGCTTTGCTTTTAGATAAATTGATTATTAGTAATAATTTATAAATTATTTTTTTGTTATTACTAAATAATAGGATAAGCCAAGTAATTCTACATGTCTACATAATTCAATTATGATTCTAAGCATATATGGTATTTTGTTATGAGTTTCTGTTGTATAGCATAGAACACATTACACATCAAAGTATTTTTTTAATGGGAGAAAATTTGTTTGTGTTTCTTACACATGCTACAGAGATTAACTAACAATTATTTCTTTAAAAAATTGTGATGGTATAATTAGGACATTTCTTTTCTTTGGGGTGGGGGGTGATGGTTATGAATTTTATGAGTTGTGTACTGATATTAAGAAATATATTACAATACATTATATATGTAATATAAATACATTATATATGTAATTTAAAGTTGAAATTTTGAAAAAACCCACTTGGGTTTTTTCAAGTGGGTTTTTTGAGCTGGGCAAAATCATAACAACCCTGCTTTAAGATCATCTTCTCTCCATAGATACGTTTACTTACACAGAAAGGAATTGTGTTTGAATTTTTTTTTCTTTTTTTATTATTGTTAAAGAAAAAATATTTTTGTTGTCAAGCTTACAAACTGATATACATTCGAAAAAATGAAATTTGTTCAAAATGGGAGCAGTGTTTTTTAGATTTTATTGTATGTATTTAAAGTAAAAAAAAATCTGGATCCTGAAGTTCCTGAAAATCAGTTCTGCAATATAAATATTTTATTCTACATATTTTTTGACAATTAGTTATTTTAATAATTTAATTAATCTAATAATCCAATTTTTTGCCATATTTATGCAACATTTGGGTAGTTAAATACTTCCTTAATAAGGCAAAATAATTCCTTTTGACTGCGGTGATTATGCCGATTTTTTTTTCCCAAGATGTCAATATTTGAGGGTGCGGGGTTTCTTCCCTAAATTACACTAATATTTTTTTTTTACCAGTATACCTATTATTTATATAATTTAAAACCTTGTACTATGTATAGTTGTTAAATGACATGAAACTAAAAAAAAATAATGTACCTTTAGGTATCTTAGTAAAATGTGCGATTTTCAGAAACAATCTTTTTTCAAGATGCTTTTGTAGCAGTTTGCAATCTATGCACTTGTAATTAATTTCCAGCAGAGATGAGTTTATTTTGTACACCTACACTGTATATGTAAAATCATAGTGAAACGACTGATTAAATGACTGTGTTTCACAGCTATTCTTCCTAAAATAGTGAATGTTTGACAGTGAAATTAATCAGTCATCCATAAAAAATTTAAAAATTTCAGAAATGGTTTTAAAATTCTGAAAAAATTATCTGTTTTTGAGATATATATATATATTTTCTAATTTAAATAACATTTTCTAATGATGGCAAAAAAGTAACTTCAGTTTTGTGGCCAAAAAAAGGGAAAAACTATAGGGATTATTTAATTTTTTTCCCCTCAATTTTAAACAGAATTAAAATTATCTTTTATTTCAAACAAGACCTTATGATTGAAATAAAAAATGCTGAATAAAAAATCATTCCCTCTTTTAACTAATGAAAATGTTTTGATTTAGATTCTGTTTTTCAAAAAGAAATAAAATATTATTTACACATATTCGATCTGCAGAAATTATAGTTTAGAAACGTAAAGATTGCGTGTCATTTTTAATCTTTGTCATAAATTCAATTAACTTAAAATAATAATTCCACCACGGTTTTAGTATTTTTTCTTTTTTAAATTTACAATGATATATACAGTTAAAATGATTTGATATTAATTTATACTAGAACTATCACTGTTATAGCATTGATGCATAGTATAAGTAATTATATTTGTATAATTATTGAAGTGTCAATATTTGTTTCTCATGTACATTTTTTCAAAATGTGTTTTTACTTTTTAACAATATGAAACTATTTTTTAGCTCAAAATATTAATATGCTGTCACAGAATTCAGACGAAAAGGGCCAGATATACTTAATTCCATGTGCCTGGATTGCAAAATAAAATGGCAAAGAAGGGATTTTAATTGTCTGAACTTATAAACACTTCAATATTAACAGTAACCCTATTGTTTACCATATTTTTGTTAATTGTAGTTCTTAATAATGTAGAATCATCCAGGGTAATTCCTGGTCACTGAATTTGAGGTAACTCTTGATCATTCTCCCCTTTATTATCAATATAATGATTGATCAAATTGTAAAAATTCTTATTGATACTTTCATCCTTTGCATTAAAATGTATGCTTAGAGTATTTATTTAGTTGAAATTTAATACTGATAAAATGTATTCAAAACGTCTATTCAAATTTCTGTAAAACAACATTAACCTTAATTCACTATATAAAACTATATATAACCTTGATTATTATAAAATATATTGAAAACTGTTACTCAAATTTCTGTAAAACAACATTAACCTTGGCTCACGACATCCGAATTCTTTGAAAAAAGTATTCTTTTTTCAAAAAGTTTTTTTTTGTGTGTGTGTGTGTGTGATATAGCATTGTTAAAAATAGTGATTGCAAATTATACATAATTTGCTTATAAATTATTTTATTAAGTAGATAATAAATCAGACATTAAATATAAAAATAGTTACTTTACTAAAATGATTATTTTATTTTTACATTCTATGGAAGTAACTCATGATTTTCGATTGAATACAATTCAATTTAAGGTAAAATTAATCGATTTTCTTAGCAACAATATTAAAGAACTCATGAAACTTTTGTAAAATTTATTTTATTTTTGTGAAAAATAACTTAAAATGATATATGAAACCAGTTACTGAAATTCGAATCAAGCATTTATTAATAACTCTAGATCTTTCTGCTGAAGCTTAATTTTCTGGTAAACTTGATTTGTTTGCAATTTACACATTTTAAAATTAAAAAATATAAAAATAATAAACACCATCTTTTTATGAAATAGAATTTTGTGATGGAGACGGTTTTATAACGAAGAATTTTGTGAAGGGGTGTGTTTTATTAAATGGATTTCCGTGAAGGGGTTAAAGGCCTTCAAATCTTACCTTTATTTGATCCCTGTGAGTGTAAGATATTGTATTCCATTTGATGAAGTCGTTCAACATTCATTGAAGTTAAGTTGGTTTACCCTTTTTTTTTTGAAATGGTACATTTTAAGCAAAAATTTAAATTATGTGGTACTATCATGTACTGTGTACCATATTGGTTTGGTTGTTATGCAATTACAGCATTAGTTTTGATGTAAATTAATATTAACATTTTGTCTCAATAGTGTGAAAATCTTTTGAATGCCAAAACCATCTATTTTTTCATTCAAGGTGATCAGTGCATTGAAAAAACATACATAGCTAGGAATTGCATGTATAAGCTGAAACACAGCGTTGTAGTTTCCATACAAAAAACAGCATTATAATATGCTTTAACCTCCTCAGTCCTGAGACAAATGCTGAGAGATGCCACACAAATTAGTTTAAAATTGATAAAACAATTCAAAAGATTTGTCTGTCATTTCATCAATGCTTATGATATGTACGTATCTACTAAAAAAAATCTAGAAGTAATTTTAACAATTCGAGAAACATTTAAATTAATTAAAGCAGTGTTTTGTGTCTCCTACAGGCGACATCAGTACTGAGGCGGTTATGCAGGAAACTGAGCCATGTTTGTTACTATTTTTGCTCGAAATGTTTTTGAAGGAAATCCATAATCGTTTGCAAAAGCTGCTATGTTAAAAACTTGCAATCTCAACAAAACTTTTTTTTTACTGTAATTTCTAAAATTTTTGCTATTGAAATCTGTATTCTTTTCATGAGTTGTATATACTGTCATTTTCCATTCTACATGCATTGTTCAATGATATTTATGGTTTTGAATGTGGGTCTATTTTTATCTTAAAACTTAAATATTTTTTGCGACACTAACGTATAGGATAAATTTTATTGCACATTCAATGTAACTTGCATCACACACAGTCATGGGATAAAAAACTATCAACTGTTTTTTCTCATTATCACTACCAACATAAACTTTTATTTTATTGAAAAATACTGACGGTAAAACAAAACATTGGCATTTCTGTGTAAAGCATGTGAATTCAATTGTAAAATGTTTAAATGCTCAAGTTTTAGCAAATCAGTTGATCCACTTTGTGTTTGAAATTCTTTTCTATCAGGTAACCAAGAAAGTTAATGCAATTTTCATCAGACATAAAAAAGACACACAAAAATCTCAAACACTTATTTTATTCTTTGAAATAATCACCATTGGCTTCTATTACATGTTCCCAATGAGAAACAAGCTTATAAATACCCTTTTGAAAAAGATCTTTTGGTTTAGAGTCCGAAAACTGGGTTATAGTTTTTGTGACTTAATCTTGGGTTTTGAACTGCTGTTCCTGCAAGTTATTATCCATGGCCAAAAACAAGTAATAGTCCATTGGGGCGATGTCCGGGGAGTAATGTGGGTGAGGCAAAACTTCCCAGCCCAATGGTTTTATCACGTCCCTGGTCGCTTTTGCCATATGAGATCTGGCGTTATCGGGGGAAAAAAGAACTCCTCTCCTGTTGACCAGCGCTGGCTGCTTTCTTAGCAAAGCAGCTGAAACCCTTTTCAACTGCGACGAGTAGATTTCGGCTGTGATTGTTAATTCATAGTGAACTATACCAGCGCTAGTTCACCAAATACACAGCATTATCTTTTTTTTTTTGATAGATGTCCCGTTTAGCAACCAATGAGACGGAACCAGAAGTCACCCAATGATGTTTTCTCTTTCGGTTTTTACCCATTCAGTCATTCCATACATTACCCATTTCTCGTCACATGTCAATATCTGATCCAAAAAAGAGGCTTTGTTGTGGCGCGACAGCAATGACAAGCAGATGTTCAATCGTTGGAGCTTCTTTTCCTTGGACGGGACATGAGGAACCCACTTATCAAGTTTCCACGACATCCCAAGGCTATGAAGATGCAATCGGATGGTTTTGTCAGATATTCGAAACCTTTGTGCAAGCTCCTGGCATGTTAGATCAGGATTCTCTTTGATTTCCTCTTTCAGCTGGACTTGGTCTAAGATGGATGGACGACCAACACGAGACTTGTCTTCAAGGCTCTCGTCTCAGAACGAAAATCTGCTGAACCCTTTTTGAGTGGTCCGTTTACTCACTGAAGTCTCTCCAAAAAAGGAGCATATTCTTCTAGCAGCCTCTGCAGCTTTGTTTCCTAATTTGAACTCGTAGAGCAAAATAGGCCTCAAAATCTCCTTTGTCAATGACATCCTTTTCAACTATTGTACTTCCTACAAAACTGATAGCGAAACATGAGATATGTTAAACAACTCTCTACTGATTGCAATTTAAAGGCAATATACAGAAATGAGTCATCAGAATCAGTATGACCACACCTACACTGTAAAAAAAAAATTTGGATAATTACAAAATTTTTTCTAGTAGAATTGTATTCCAAGAACTTTTTATGTAACGGCAACAATAAAAATTCATGTAACAGATACAGATTTGCACTTTGAATCAGACAAATTTTAAGGTTACTAAGAATTTTTTTGGGAAATCGTATTCCAAAAACTTTTTAAGTGACGATAACGAGCATTATAGATAAAATTTTAGTAAAGTTACCAAAATTTTAGTAAATTCTTTTGTAAAGTTACAGATGGTTTTAGTTTTGCTTACAAGTTTTGTAGATTGACATCATTTTCTTGTACAGTGTACACATAAAATTTTAGTAAGCATAAGAGATTTCGGTTAATTTAGATTACTAAGGTTACAGATTTTTTTTACAGTGTACGCAACAAAAGTAACTGTTCTCAAAAACCGCTTGAACTTTCTTGGTTACCTGATATTTTTAGATTATAAACATTACTTCAATGTATATAGGGATGGTTGTTTTCCTGTTAAACATTTTGATTTTTGTCCATTAGTTTTGAATATCCATGTTTAAGAATTCAATTTGGCAAAGTTGAAATCAGTCATTTAAAAAATTAAGAACACAGTCAACATAACAATATATTTTGTAGTTTCTAATTTGTTTGTCTCATTGCTGGTTTGTATTCATACATCTGCACTTAAAAAAAAAACCTCAATTCTCTCTTTTTTTTTCCAGTTGCAGTCCGTCAAATACCAACTACCAGAACAGTCTTACAAGCAAATGTGGAAGATGTAAAGTGTTGGTTGCGCTCAGCAATCCAGCTCAGCAGCGAGATTCATTATAATAATTTTTTTAATGTACTGTTGATTATGCAAATAAAAAAGTTAATTCAAAAAGTTTTTTCATTAAAGTTTTTCCCTAAGTTACGGATATGTGTGTGTAAGAAAAAGGTAATGTCTTGCTTTACACTGATTGATATCTTTAGATTGGGTGAATAAAACTTAAATATAATGCACTACAGTTTATCTTAGCTTTTAGGCTACAAAAACATTTAGAACAATATTTTTAAGATAAATAGGTTGTTTCAAATTTAACATTTTTCATATTTAATACTCATGATAGGACAGTTGGCCAAGCCAAATAAAGTTTTATGAGAACTTACATTGTTGTCATTGTATATATATTTTCATTAATATGAACCTTGTAAACTATAGTTTTGTTACTGAAATTGATTGTACTTATGAAATTACTAGAAAGTTTTGTCTTCAAATAAATTCCATTGGAGGGGGGGGGGCAGAGAAGCCAAGATCATTCAGCAAACCTTATTTTAATTTTGCATTTTGCTTAAACAAAAATTAATAAAATAATATTTTAACAATTTACACAATGTTTATCACAGTATAAATTCATTCTGCAATTTTATTATAACTAGATGATTTGTTCCATGTGTTTATTTAGATATTCAATTCAACAATCTAACAATATTTGCCAACAATAAATGATATTCGAAATATTTAGGAACACTGCACTAACTGTCACAAATTCTGGGATTATTTGTCTTAGTAATTACATAAAATTCCTTTTGGATGAAAACATACAACAGATGCATTAGATATCTCATTGAGATTTATTGTTTTGTATTCTCAATAAAATTATTGGTTTCAGTTTTTGTTTTGATGTTTTGGCAACAACCTTGCAAAAGGAATAACTGAAGTAAGTGAGTCTTGTAGAATTGGTGTTTCACTGTATTAAAAAAATGTTTAAATGAAGGCAGGATAAATGCTGCCCTTAAAAAGTCTTGCAGAGAAAATAGTATTAACATATTTGGTTAAACAATGCTTCTATTCAACTAGAAAACATGGGAAATGACAAAAACTCAAATAATCTGAAAAAATTGCGATTTTTTTTTTAATCTGAAAGTCTGATTTTTATGTGCTACCATTCATCAAGATTGCCCTAAATTTTGAGGCCCTTCTGTAAAAAAAATTCGAATTTTTCACGTAGAAGTAAAATTTTCACAAAAATCCACATGTTTATAACATAGATGTTTTAGCTATACATATTTGTCACCATATATGCCAGAGTTGAACCTTCTTGATGTGTGCCTATTACTGAAATTTTTCTATTTAATTTTTAAAAAAATATGAGGAACATACATGTAGGTATTTACTGTAATTATGGGGGAAAAATAATGCAATGCAATTATATTTCAATTTTGAAACTTAATATCAGGTTAACTATAATGCAAACTTGTTTGAAAAAAATTGGAATCATCAATTAGAATATTATATGCCACAATTAAATTTTTTCAATTTCCATTTGATTAAATTTTGAAAAGATTAATGGTGATTTTGTGTGATGTAACTTTATTTTGATTTAGAGAGAGTAATGTCGTGCCTTAGGTTCAAAGTCTCTTATATAGGCAGTATCTCTACGAAAGAATATGATGAAATACGAATAATTAAAAATTACAAACAAGCTGCCAAAATAATAATAATAATGATAATATTAAATAATAAAAAAAAACCCTCTAAAATTAAAAAATAAGATACATTGAAACCTACACACAACAAATTGCTTTTGTAAAAGCATAAATGATATAGCAGTACTGACTAAAAGTAAATAAATAAATGTTTAATGTGTATAAATTCGTATGTAAATATAAGCTTATATAACTTTTATTAATATATTATTATAGCTCAGCTTAATTACATATCTTACATGAGTAAAAGTTCCTTTAAATTCATTTTAATTGTATTTTAGTTTTATTTTTTTTTTTTATTTTAATCAGGAAATTTTGTTTTTCAAATAGAGTATGAACTCTGTTAACATATATAAAAATGGATTGCATGGAGACTTATATTCACAAGTAATACAAAATAAAAATAATTTTTTGGATAGATTTCATTCCTTTTTATATTTATGCCAGCGGTAATTATATTCACATATGTATCAAATCAATCCCAAATAAAGCAAAACTATTGTTCAGGGAGGATTGATTTGCATCCTACAGGGTTCTAGGTATTAGCGTAAAATGTATTCAAGGACAAAAATTCAAGGGAATTTTTTGGAAAAATAAAGAATTTATTAAATGAATATTAATTTAGGCTTCCACAGAACCTTAGTTATAAGTGAAATATTGGATATCAGAAGTTTTAAAATACAAATACCATGGAGCTCCAAAAATTGTTGGCCCTTGTCAGCGTCCCAGGTGCTCTGCTGCAAATCAAACCCTGAATAAATATTCTGTCCCAGCAAGTAGTAATTGCTGGTCATGGGAATAATAATGGTAGTAATGTGTTGGTCCAGCAAAGTGTAAAATCGTTATAGAGGATGTTACTGATTGAAAACTGCTGGTACAGCAAAAGTCCAGCAGCATAAACATTGCATGATGGCTGACTGATGGTTTACCCTTGTATAAAAATTGCAGGATAAGTAATGGTGGTGGATTAAAAGTGCTGACCCAGCAAAGAACTAACAGTAGGTTAGAAGCTAATACTGATTAAAAACCGCTGGTACAGCAAAGGTCCAGCAGCATATACACTGTATGATAATCTGCCGCTTTATAAACATTGTAGGGTAGCTGTTGGCTCATAGTAATAAAAAGCAGTCTGACGGTGTACCACTGTATAAACACTGTAGGATAAGTGATGGTGCTGGATTAAAAGTGCTGGCCCAGCAATAGAATTGCTGTAGGGTAGGTGCTAGCACTGCAGGAAAACTGATGGATTGAAGTAATGTGATGGCATACCAATGCTGGCTTGCTGTTGGCCATCACTGATGGGCCACCTACATTTCGGACGGACACTTTAGTACAGGTTTAAGTAATGGCACTATTGCACTTTACCGCTGATGGCACTGCTGGCTGCCATCTGTTTTCTAGTTGATGGCCCACTGTTTCTTTCTTTGCTGGATAGTAGTGGGTTCTTGAAAATATTCGTCTTGGGAAATTAAGTTAAAAAAATTCGTATTAATCTAAGATTTCAAATTCGGTGGATAATCAGTAGTGGATAAATCACATGATATTCTCTCATTGTTAGTGTTCAATGTATTGGGAACTTCTAATTTCGGCAAGTTTAAATCATTTACATAAGCAGATTCATTACATTCTTCTAAACGTTGATACTTTGAAGAAGAAACTACTTCGTCGAGAGGTCTTTTTATCAAATTTACTACAGAATCCATTTAAAAAAAATAAGAATAGCAGCTGATGAAGTTAAAACGAAAATCAGTTGCAAACTGAATGCTTGGAAACAACACATATCCTAATATATGTTAAAAAAGTCAGCGTCGGTTACAGTTAAACATTAGAAAATTAGTAATGCCATTAGTTTTAGTGAACCATTTTTTAATAAACTAAAAAAAAACACTCTTTGTACATAAGTGGTAGTTTATATATTAGGTCAATGGTTTTACTATTTTTGAAGAAACACAAGATAATGCATTTAATCTGAGTGGTTAATGATATATTATGTTGTTTCTCTTTGAAGAATTTTGTGACGACAGAAGGTTTTAATTTAAGTAAGTGTATGAGAAATAATGTTATCAGTTTCTCTATTTTTGAAAATTTTTTTGGCAACACTAGGTAAAAGTTTTAATCTGAGTAATGAATGATACATAATGTTAACAGTTTCGATCTTTTTGAAAATATTTTTGAAACACAAGGTAATATCCATCATGATTATGTAAATAACAATTGTTAATATAAATGATAAATTAAACTTGGTAAATCATTCTGATATATTAAAAGTATTTTAAAAATTAATTCAATATAAATACAAATTCAGTATTTTTATTGATAAGAAACTTTTTTTTCTAAATGTTAAAATTTAAGTAAAATTTTTACACTATCGTGAAATAATTATTAAAATTCATGAATTGTTAAAACAAAAATAAAAGATAAAAGCTTTTTTTCATTTGCACATTATTTATTCATCCTCCTCGATAATTATAAAAATACAAAAAAATTTATAAACTATACAGAAAATCAACCATTTCACATGATTTGACAAAGTTTGCATTTTTTCACTCATGCATTTTAATTAAATGTTGAATAAACTTGGTGTCAACGTCAAATGTTTTTTTACAGTGTTTATATTCGAATTTCCTGTAATGAACTTTTTTATGAAATAAAAAATCGAGATCAGAGTAAAATATAACACCACAATGTTTACATTTATATTCCTTTTGAGAATGAATTTTTTTATGTATAGTTAAAGCAGTCTTTGATAGAAACGAGTTAGAACATTTTTCACAAACATGAAACTTCTTATGAGATCTCTTGTGAATTTTTAACAAATATTTTTTAGAAAATTCTATTGGACATTCATCACATTTATATGTCTTATGAAATCTCTTGTGAATTCTTAACGAAAACTTTCTATAAAATTCTATTGCATATTCATCACATTTATATGAAGTGGGTGTCTTGGAATGAGTTACACTATGTCGTTTTAAATCAGTACTTTGAATGAAAGTTTCACATTTAAAGGGCTTTTTAGCTAAGTGGGATCTTTGATGTCTGGTTAACGCAATCTTTCTAGAGAAGCATTTTTGACATTGATTACTCAAAAAGGATGGTTGGGTTGATGAAGATGGTGATCTTTCATTATTCGAAACTTGTACATCTTGGCTGGGTAAATCTGATTCCATATTCTTGAAGTAAGAAATTTCTTGTACAGCACTCACTTAAAGAACACCACTTAATGTCTTCATATGACAGAAACAATAAACAGTGTGATAAATTTATGCTGATTCAAACAAATCTGTTAAATTCTAGGAGGCGCCACTGTTTATTAAAAAATAATAGGATTGGTTTACAAAGTGATCTGATAATATGATGGTATTTGATATGTAAGGCTCATTGTTGTTATCCGATGTTTATCATGCTGTTGTAATTTTTTACTAATTGATTATAAAATTCATGTGTAAATTAATGGAAAAAGAATCATTTATTTTCAGCACAGTGATAAAAGAATACTATACTAAAGTAATATATTGCTTAAATTTGTCATTACCAGCTAATAGATGATAACTTGTATAAACACTTTTTATGTGAATACATCAAACTTGCTAAAATGAATACATGCCAATTAACAGTTTATTAGAACTGTACATCGAAAAATAATTAATAATGAAGTAGTTAATATATTTTGAATGGTGGAAAAATGAAGGTGCTTGAATAATCAAGGTTTAGGTAAACTGCAGTTTAAAATGCAATATTGATACTTTACAATATTAATTTAAAATAAATTAAGAAAACATTTCCATTGTTGCTCTAACACTGATGTAAATTTATTAAAATAAGTTTTTGAGAACCTCTAAAAAAACATATGATATGGATTGATGGGATTAAATTGTCGTTTTAAAAAGTTTAGTTAGTTGTAACATCAAACAAAATTCTCTTTCTTGACTTTTGTAAATAAGTGAAATCTAAACTAACTTCCTCTGCTGACATTCTTACATATATCATCTAGTTCCTATTAAAATTGTTTTGTTATCGGATGTTTGTGCAAGGCAGTGAATACGTGCTGATAAGATGCTATTTTAAGTTGCAAACGGTTCCATTGTAATATAAAACATTAAGAGTGATTACAGAAGGTTAAATTGTTTGTTAACTTCCTATTTAATCTTGAAATAATTTCATGGAATAATAATAAAAGAAAAAGGTCTAAATTGGAAGGGGGGTTGAATTCCCACTGCTAAAGTATGTTTTTACCGACCTTTAAACAATTTTTCTACTTAAAACCAGAACTTCTTGGCTTGATTAGATTAATTCACAACAAATTATCAAGTCAAGAAATTCTTTTACAGGTTCGAACCCCTTTCAAACCTTTTAGTAATCTCAATTTTTTTTAATTATTAATTTTCAATAAAAATTCGATTAACAACCAACAGAGGGCAGCACCAAAATAAATATCTTCCTGGGGGGGTGGAAAATAGAGAGGTTACCCCTTTGCTATAGTATGATATTATAAATTTCAAACCCAAAAACACAAGCCCCTTACAAATTAAGCCCTCCCCCTTCCTAAAAATCCCATCATACTGTAGCAGAGTCAAAACTTTCACCACACATTTTTAAATATACTTCCTACTCTAAGTTGACTCCAATATCTACTTTAATTTAAACTCCCTAAAAATTTTTAAGCCCCCCACAATTTTAAGCCCCTAAAAAAATTAAGCCCTCCCCTCTCTCTAAAATTCCCTTCATACTGTAACAAACTCAAAACATCCACCCCTCTGCTATAGTATGATCTTATAAGTTTCAAACCCTAAAAATTTAAGCCCCCTCAATTTTAAGCCCTCCCCATCATCCTACTATAGCATGATACACTCTCCATTAGATAAGCTTCTCATTCAGGTGGTGGTGGTCCTCCTCAACCCTCTGTGAGGTGGTGGTGGTTCCACTTCCAACACCCACTTCCCACCACCGCCGGAATCGAACTCTCCTTTTCCCACTACTTACAGGGTATTTTACTACAAGACAGGTAAATTTGCAAGAGGTATAGGTGTGTCTCATTAATATGTTGTTGCTTGTCTTTTTCTCTGTTTCTTTGTACTAGTGTTATCAGATGGCTACCGTAATTTCCGGAGTTTGATCCGGATTTACGGGTCAAAAAAGAATTGTTTGTTCGGCGGATTATACGCCGGAAATTACGGTACTTTTTTTTAAATCCAGATTTCAATATTGGCTCCAATTCTCTTTAAATTTCTTATTTTTGCTTTAATTAATCAATTATTTAATAAATAGACTTTTACCATATTCAAAAATTCGTGCCAATCATGAAATCTTAATTAAAAGAGTGGCCCACTGGTAACATTGCTTGGTACCATAACTCGCAACTAGGGCATTTTAAACCCTGCATTGTTATGTAATATCCTGCTCGCACTGAGAAAGTTAAGTCACTTAACTTGAAGTTTTTTGAAGCGGTCATACCCGGAATCAAGATTCTTGCTGGAGCAAGTTTCTGAAACTCACTTAAGCCTTTGATACTCTCTTAACTATGCGTTGAGTGGAAATGAGCCTTCTGAATATTTAATTATTATTTCTGAATTTTAGAATGTTTAATTCTGATTATTAAATTACTGGAGTTAAGTCCTAAAAATAATAATTAATTATTTCAAATTGTTATTTGTTTACCCCAATTGCTTAACACGTGGGTTTGTGGTTTTTTTTTTTTTTTTTTTTTTTTTTTTTTTTTTTTTTTTTTTTTTTTTTTTGCAATCAAAGGTCAAAAATGGAAAATTTTGAATCTGTTATTTCCTGCTGCAAAGTAAATTGGGAGGATGACGAAATTAATATTTTAAATGAAATACGACAGGATAATTGCTATGTAAACAATAAAGCAGTTAGAAGTTGCAGTTACAAATTTCAGAACTTATGCGCATGCCCAGATGTTATTTTGGCCAAGTTAAGTCACTAATGTTTAGCAAGTGCGAACAGGTGAAGCCTAATTCCGGGTATCCCGCTTCAAAAAATTTAGGTGACTTAAAGTTAAGTGACTCAACTATCTCAGTGCGAACACGGTATAATTCAGGTCGTCTCTGTGCCTCCTACACCTCTTATGCAAGTTTATCGGTTTGGTAGTGAAACACCCTGTATATATACACATGTACCTAGGGTACATAAAGTTCTGCCGCAATTTTCGTACAGAATTTTGGTACAATATTATTTTTCAGACACAAATCCAAATTATATGACTAACTGTGGGGTAGTTTTCAAACTCTAAAATATATATCCGGCAAAGATTTCTAATTCTATATAGCGAAGTCCATCCTTCTTGGAAGTTATATGAATTGTATGTGCCTTGTACATCCATTATATTCGTAGTATAACGCGCAGATTAAATAAATATATCTTACCTCAGACGCTATAACTTATTAAATTTGGCTTACTGATATGTATTGCGTTTATTTTATTCATTAAGGGTAATTTCTAATTTTAAATTCATTTTTAAGGCCAGCGTTTACAACGAAATACACATGTTCATTCCATACAGGGTTCGTACAAAACCTGGAATCTCCAAACCAGGAAATTCCCCTGTAACATTACTTTCTTAGAAGTAAACCTCTCCTTAAAAAAAGGCTAGGTGTTATACATTTGAACTTGATTTACTTATGTGTAAAAAATAATAAAACAAAATACTGATATTACACCTGGAATATAATGGGACCACAACGAAGCTATTATTAGTACATAAAAATGAAATTTATTTCAGAATATTTGAAAGAAATTTAAATAAATGATTAAACTTTTAACAAAATTATTTTAAAAGACTGTAGACATGGATAATTCTTGAAAAAGGAGCAATTTTTTTCATTATTTTTCTCAAATTTTACGGTTTCACAACTTTAGACAATTCTGTACATTTTACAAAAAATATAGTGTAATGATCACACGGCAACATTCCTAGCATTCAAAGTCGGTACTTAAAAAAAGAATTGAGTTACATGATTGCTACCTCTTTTATGTAGAAGCAATTTTAGCTTCCTTAATAACAGATTAAACGATGAGAAAATAAGGCGAATTATAAAATTTCAAGAAGGGGACAGCAATCATGTAATTTGATTTAAAAACACTAGATGACTCAATACTGAACTATCGTAATTTTTCGCGTATAGGCCGCAGATCAGATAACTGAATTTCAAACAAAAATTTCTTTTAAATAGAATATGACTTGACGTAGTTTGCATTTATTCAATTTCATTTTTTAAATAAAATTTCTAGTATGAAAAAGAATTGATTAAGCCGCGGGAAAACGAGGGAAATTACTGTAAATCTTTTAATTAAATACTTAAATTTCCTCAAAAATGAATAACAAGAGAGTGAGACATCAGAATGGAATAATCATAAGGAAGTTCGAAAATGAATATTTAAGTGCTCGTGTTACACGAAAATTTTTTTGAAACAAAATTACACTATATAATATTATACATATTTCTGAAACTAGAGTAAAAAAAATTATTCAGTAAAAGATGTTAAATCAAATCCAGAGAAAATCGAATTTAGATTAACACATAGCGAACCAATCGTCTTTTGCCAGATTTAAGGTAATGCACATTTATAGCGGTATCAAATTTACAATAAATTTTTAACTATACATCTAGGCACACATATATAAATCTCTGTTAAATGTCATTAAAAAAATTCTGGTTACAATTATGTTTTATGAGAATTGTAAACCAGACTGTGATTATAAGGCAAAAACTACTATTTTTAAATAGTGATGATTACACCTAGATAAGACAAAAATTGCTAGTGTTAAATAGTGATACTCTACCTTCCTGGATATATCAACATAGAGATTATCTAAGAGAGTTCTGCGTTATTTTTGTGGCTCAAAACTTTTCGTGCTGATTTTTTTTTCTGGAAGAGGTAAACAATTTATGTTTCTGAATATTAATTATGAAAAATATTAAATTTAATTTTTATTATTTATTATTATTTTATTAATTCTGAATATTAAAATGTAGAGGGATCTGCTGCTACAGAAAATTTTCCTGCATATGCGTGACACTTTTCTTTATATAATGAAAGAGAAATTGCCTTAAAAAATAACTTCCTACAATTACGTCCTGGCGGTGCCTTTGTCTTCCCTTATCTTGATGATTACTTTCTGGTTTACTTTGTAGTTTTCATAAAACAAAGATTTAATTAACCTTACATAATAAGAGACTAACGTTTCGTTTTGATCTCTTCTACGTATAATCATAGTATCTTTACACACAGATTCCATGCATGACTTTATTTAAGAATACAATTTGCACTTTCTTTCTTCAGATAACAATAAACAGTTCGCTGCCTATTTATTGATATATATTGCATTTCAAACAAACGTTTTGTTACAAACATTTCTGTTTAACATTGCATTATGCATTATGTTAATCAAAGCGAATAATAATTTGCTCTGAATGACTTGCTCCAAAACTGTATTAAGTTACCGGAAAGTGCCTTTCACGTATATGACTACAAGTATTTAAACAGATATAATATTATTTTAGATATAAAATATACAGGGTGAGTCATAAATATCGAAACAATAGGTTAGCTCCTCAAATATTGCCCTTAAACCCATACTTCCAATTGCAAAAATTCATAAAAAAGTTGAAATTTCTGATAAGATAAGTTGCAACTCCATGGGGGGGTCTATTTGAAAAAATACGAAAATTAAATTTTTATACGGCCCCCGTAGGGCAAAATTCCCAATTAGGAAATTATTCCTTATCCATTCCTAAATTGAATAAAACAAATTTACACTCGGTATCTAAAAATCCCACAGAGATATTAAATCCCAAAATTCTCAAAAATTGCTGACTTACAATACTTTTCCCTGCCTCTAAACTGTGATTTTTTTAATCAATTTCAACGCTTGTTAGGGAACATTCACAAATTGCAATTTAATAAAAATCCGTTTAAAACAGCGCTTTTTCTTTGGACATAAAATAGCAGCGTATAGTTTTTATGCTAAATTGGTATACCAGACGTCTGCCCGGGTCAAAATATCTAGGTCAGGTCCCAAACCGACCCATAGGGGAAAAAATTCGGCGTGGCCTGAAAAAATGTCAACATCATAACCCGGACCGGTCTTAAAAATAGTTTAAATCATAGCCCGGTTCAGTCGCAAATTTCTATAGTTTTTTAATTCGGCGTGGGAAAAAAATGTTTCATATGGAGGCGTTCTGATCAAAAAATTCTTTTATAGCTTTTCGTTTTTTATAGTTATACTTTTTATTATTAAAGAAGCGTCAAAGGCTGTAATATATTTATTTTATCAATGAATCTCTATTTATATGTAAATGTTTCACTTATATTTTAATATAGTTAATCCATATCCCATGCGTTGGAGCGCCCCACCAGTGGCCGAGAAGTACGGACCTCTCAACTGGTAGACGGCGGGTGCTGGGTTCGAACCCAATCACGGCTGTCGGCCTAACCGTTCGGAGTTTTCGTGGTTTTCTTCGAACCTTGCGTAAATACGGGTTAGGTTCCCTTAGAAAGACCCCCACGAAGGGCTCTCCCCCCTGGTCCTATATCCCTAGCGCAGATAATCGGACGACAAAAATAAACCAAACCCATGCGTTGGAGACTCTGAAAAATGTTATACACTAAAACTTTTTAAGACGGAATCACATAGGAAAGAAAAAATACGTTATAGACAGATGCTCTCCATAGAAGATGTGATTGGAGCTTATTTTCTTTTCAGGTAGTATTGCATTTATTTTGCATGGATCAACATATTTTCCGTTTAAGACAGCCCAGCTAAAAATGAACTGCAGTTTTTTTGAAGAAGTAAAGTATTTTTGAGGTTTTTCCAAAGTTAACTATAAATTCTCTACATTGCAATCTCAACTACACTGGTTTACAAAAATTAAGGAAAAATCACAAAAAAAGCGATAACTCGTTCAAAAAGAAAGCAATCCGTATGAAATTTGGATATATTGTTAAATAAAAGATGCTGAATAAAAATACCAAATGCAAATTAGTGGCGCTGCAATCGCATTGCGTCATCCGTGAGACACATAAAAATCCACGTTAGAGAGTAAGGCTGCGGTTGTCGCTGTGACAGTGATATTATAAATCTAGGATAGCCAATTCATTACAATGACCTCGAGGCATCATTTGCCAGCAGAACTGAGATTTAGAGTTATTGGGAGAATGGAGGCAGGACAAAGTTAGGCAGAGGTGACTAGATGGCTAAATGTGAGTCTTTAGGTGTTTCATAAGCTTTGGTAACAATTTCAAACCAGTGGTTCGTGTTCAAGAAGGTTCAGCCAAGGACGGCCAAGGGTTTGGACAAGCGCCGATGACCGATATTTGCGGTTATGTGTACGAAGGAATAGAACTGCAACCCCATCTCACCTTAGATCCTGCCTTGTTGCAGCCACTGGAAGGTTGGTGTCAATATCTACTGTGAGTAGAAGGCTTCACGAAGGTGGATTTTACCATAGGTGACCAGCAATTTGTGTGCCGCTCGCCTTACTTCACCGGAGGGAACGTTTGATGTGGGCACGTCAACATGTCCACTGGAAGGTTGATCAACGGAGGCGTGTTCTCTTCACGAATGAGTCCCGGTTTATCCTCCGAAGCGATAGTAGGCGCTGTTTGATTTGGAGAGAACAGGGAAAACGCTATCATCCATCAAACATTCGTGAAAGAGATTCGTACGGAGGAGGCAGTGACTGCGTTTGGGGTGGTATCTCTTTGGATGGACGCACACACCTCCATGTCCTTCCACATGGAACCGTGAATGCTCACGTCTATAGAGATGACATCCTTGATGCTTATGTACGACCTTATGCCGGTGCAATAGGTAATGATTTCCTGTTACAGGAAGACAACTCTAGACCGCACAGGGCCTGCATCGTGGAAGATTATCTTCAGCACCAGACAATTCAGTACATGGAGTGGCCAGCCCGATCACCGGACTTGAATGCCATCGAGAATGTTTGGGATGCTTTAGGGAGACATATCGCTGCTCTCAATCCCCCTTCTTTGACCCTTGCCACGCTTACAACTGCTTTGGAAGAGCAATGGCTCTTACTTTCCAGTGAACTCATCGACCGCATAATTGACAGTATGACACATCGCTGTATGTGCTGTATTGCTATTAGGGGTGATCATATGGCATATTAAAGGTACTTTTCCTATATCAAACTGGCAAATTGATTTTGTTAATTTTATAATTATGCTGTTTTTTGAAACACCATAACTGTCTGGTAATTTCTTTTCATGTTGTTTTATACCTTACTATGCGTTGTATAATGTGGCTGAGTTTCATTAAAATCTATATGTAATATTTTGAATTATCGTTATTTTTGTGACTTTTCCTTAATTTTTGGAAACCAGTGTATAAAATCACTATAGTTATTTTAAAGTTAATTTGAGATGAATTTGCAGTAATTTATTTTAAATATTCTGTGAGCTGTTAACTTTAAAAACACTGTAGTTCTTATGAAGTCATTTTATAATCATAAATAAAAAAATATATGAGACTTTATAATCTCAAAAACACTGCAGTAAATTTGAAGTTTTTATCCAACCATTAATTTAGAAATACATTTTCTGATGTATTTCCAGTATAACTTATCGTCCGGTAAATTCATAGATTTTAATCGGAGAAAAATAAACTCAATTATGTTTCAAAATCGAAGGAGAGATTTTTCATCGCATCCACCCACTTCCTTAGTGAAAAAATTATTAGTTCCTACTTTATTTCGTTACTCAAAAAAAAAAAAATCATTTAAAAAAATTTAGGCCTGGGCGTATCTCGCTCTCCCACCCAACTGACATTTTTCAGTCCCTGTTTAAAGTATCTTTCAAAATCTAAGAAATGCAATCACTGCCCTCCCCCCCCCCCCATTTCCCCATTCCCCTCCGGTCGCCATTGACGGACGTGTTTTTTTGTACTCCTGCTCAAAGTTACTTTAAGTCGGTAATTATAACTATTTTATAGCTAATTAGCGTAGTAATGATTGAGTCTGTACTTTCTTTTCCTTTTTTATTATTTTAGTGTAAATATTAGCTTTTATTTTCATTTTGTTGATTTCGTAAACTTTTCGAAGCTTGTGTGGTCTCCATTTTCGCCGTGTTCTCAACGACTTTTTTTTTTTTTTTTTTTTTTTTTTTTTTAATTTTCTTATTCTGATGTTATTAGTTATTTTATTCATTTTCTGTATATATGTTAGTTATCCAGTTTTTGTGCTTTCTAAATTTGTAAATACTGTATCATTTTAAGTAGCTTATTGGTTATTTACCTTTTTCTTTCTGGCGGGCAATTTCCACTTCTTTATTTACTTCGCCTTCTTGTTTTTCGAATTGTGTTGAGGGGTTTTCCTGCTTCTCCTTGTCGTTTAGTTTTCTTGTTTGGAGGAGTTTGATGGTGGAGTTAGCTTGCTATAAGACTTTATTTTTCTAAAGTGGATTTTTTTTTTTTCTGATTTACTAAAAGTTTTTTCCCTCTGTAATCGGTTACTTACAGACTTTGTGTTTATAATCGGTTGCTTTGATTTCGACGGTGGTTTCTTTGTTAGTGGTTTTTTGATTGTTTTGAAGGCAGTAGATATTGAATAATGGCTAAAATAGATAAATTTTTGGAAGAGAGAGAGGAGGAGGACTATCCAATTGCGATTCAGAAGGTAAATGTTTTAATATATGACACTTTGGATTCGCAGAAGGATAAAAGTGGTGGTGGCAAGGTTACTATTGAAATTATGAAATTGTTAAAAAAAATGTTTTGATTACATAAATATTAGACTGGTTAAGGCTCACAGAGAGAGCGTGGCGAACGAAACTAAAGTTAGAACGATGATAACGGATAGTAAGGCCTATGAAGCCTTGGTGCGACGCGTGTCTGGGGATAAGCCTGAGACTTTAAATTTACAGGAGTTTCCTACTTTGAAAAAGACAAGTGATCGGCGTGATCAGGGTTTTTCGGTTATGGTTACGCCCAAAGAAGGTGATGATGTCACGGTGGTGAAGAAGGATCTAAGACAAGTATGGAGAGATAATGCTGATGCGCCAAAGCCGCATGATGTGGCATCGACCAAGTCGGGTCAACTGATTTTGAGAATGAAGACTAAGGAAGATACAGAAAAATTAAGGAATGTTATAGAGAAGGTTGATCTTATAAAGAATAAATTTACAGTTTCGGTTCCGAAGAGAAGGCGTCACAGACTTTTGGTTTTGAGTGTGGATGGTGATGTGGTTGATGATGAAGTGAGGGATTCGGTGAAGCAGGCTCTTGGGGATGGAGGTCAGGTTCAGGCTCGTGATTTTGATATTATTAGACACTATCCTACCCGTCAGGGTAAAGAGAACTGGATTTTGGATGTGGACGATGCTAGTGCGGAAAAGTTGCTTATGAGGCGTAGTATTTGCATTAACTTAGAAAGGTATCGGATTGTCAATTTTGTACAGATATTGCGTTGCTTCCGCTGCCAGGCTTTTGGGCATGTGAATTCCAAATGTGCAGAAGATCAAAAATGTGTAAAATGCGCCGGTAATCATGGCTTGAAGGATTGTTCTATCACAGTAGAATCATGTATCAATTGTATGAGAAAGGACGATGAAACAGATACGGCACATAGGGCCGACAGTTATGATTGTCCATGTTACAAGGAGTATAGGCGGGATCTTTTATCCAGAAGATTATAACAGAAGTTTCAAAGGCTTATCTTGACTCTGGAAAATTGGTCATAGTTCAAATTAATTTGAACCACTGCTCAGATGCGAACGATGCTTTGGCTTCGTATGCTGAGAGTAATGTGTACATTTTTTCTTATGTCAGGATCCATATATTCGTAACGGTACTTTTTCTGGACTCCCTCCGGGGTGGCTTTGTTTTCCATCTATTTCTCTTACTTCAATGATACTTTGTACAGACTCGTCATTGTCTATTGTGAAAGGCTTTTGTTCGAATAATTCAGTTTTTATTACGATAACTCTTAGTCAGGGACCTTTGATTATTGGGTCTGTTTATTCTTCACCTTCTAGTGATCTTGATAAAGATATGTCTTCATGGATTAATTATTATCAGAATACTACTCGTATGATTATCGGCGGTGACTTTAATGTTCCGTTGCGTATACTTGGCTATACACGTGAAGATAATAGAACAGAAATTTTTGCAGACTATCTCATGATGACGGATCTTAGACTTGTGAATACTTCAGATGCTCCCCATTCTTATGTTCACGACAATCAACTTGGAAGACCTGATCTTACCCTCTTGGGAGTTGATATTATTCCCTTTCTACAGAATTGGCGTGTTGATGATACAGTGTTCTCTTTCTCAGATCATCGATATATAATATTTTCGTTGTGTTTGAATCCAGTTTTTAGAACCTATGATAGGTTCAAAACAAAGAATAAATCAATGCACAAATTTAATAAATTATTCAGTGAAAAACATGATTTACTATGTTCATCACTTATGAGAGTGCATGGTCCGGCTTCTCTGGACGATTGGATTGAAAATTTCAATGAATATCTCCAATATGTACTTCAAAGGTCCTTTCGTCGGGGCAGTATTTCCTATAAACCTACCATTTCTTGGTATACTACTGAACTAAGAGTGTTGAGAAATAAAGTTACTGCTGCTTATAAACGTTATAGAAAGAATTTAGACAATCCTGTATATAGAGAATCCTATATATTATTACGTCATGAATATAAAAGAAAAATTAGAAAAGCGAAGCGTTCTAGTTGGTTAGATTATTGTCAGCGAACTAATGAAGCATATGGTAACGTTTTTAAGTTCGTCTCTGGTAAAAAATTTAACTACCAAGATATGGCTTTTTCTACCATGGAGAATTCATCCGTTTTTGACGCATATGATGACATAGCTCATCAACTAATGATTGAACATTTTAAGGTTGACAATGTACCTGAAAATACTTATAGTTATGAAAGCTCATCGGATTACACGGATGATCCAGATTTTCGCCCTTTTTCCAAGAAAGAACTAAATTTTGTTTTGAAACAACAACATAATAATAAAGCTCCAGGTTTTGACAATGTGGATGCGCTAATTGTGAAGAATCTATGTTTTAATTTTTTAATGTTGTCAATTTTTAACACTTGTTTTAAATATGCACATTTCCCGATCAGCTGGAAGAAGGGAGTTGTTATTTTCTTTAAGAAAAGAAATAAGCCAGAGGGTTCTTATCGTTCATATCGACCAATTACCCTGTTGCCTATTATAGCAAAGGTCTATGAGAGGCTGCTGAAACTTAGAATCACAGTAATGCTCGAGGCTGCTGCATACCTCGACGGGGACCAACATGGTTTTCGCGAGGGACGGAGTACTCTGACTGCACTCTCCTCTCTTCGTGAGAAAATTAAAGAAACTTTGAAGGCTTATAAATATTGTGCGATTGTGTCATTCGATATAGCAGGAGCATTTGATGTGCTTGACTGGAATGTGGTTGCTAACATAATAGATCACTTGCCTATCTACGATTATTTGAAAGAAGTATTCAAGAATTATATTTCATTTAGACTTATAGGTTTTAAATTTACCGATGGCATTCGATGGTTTAGACTGTTCTGTGGCTGCCCACAGGGTTCATGTTTGGGCCCTTTGATTTGGACAATAGTTGCAGACCGAATTCTTAAACAGAGTAAAGAAGTAGCATTGAATTTAATTTCTTACGCTGATGACTCTGTGGTTGTTGAAGGTGCGGACACTAGAGCGTCACTTGAGAATAAAATGAATAACACTGTGAATAATTTTTCTACTGTCTGTGCTCATTGCAACTTGCAGCTTAATAATACCAAGACGGTTTCTATGCTTTTTGGACGTAATACCATGAAAAAGAGACGTCCTATTTTTAAACATAGTGGTAGATCAATACCTGTGAAGGATAATATTCTTTATTTGGGTTTTCTTCTAGACAGTGCCTTCCATTGGTTAGATCATCTTGAGATGATTCGAAGTAAAGTTATGTCCTTTACTTGCAATATGAGAAAAGTGAGAGTAAGAGATATAGGGGTCTCTCTAGACCTATTAAAGGTTTGGTACAACACTGTATTAAAAAAGCAGATATCATACGGACATGAGGTCTGGTATCGTGACCTTCAGTCCCATGGTATTCGCAGTTTGTCCTCTTGCCAGCGAGTTTGTCTGTTGACCATAATTCGTACATATCGTACAATTTCAACTGAAGCATTGTGCGTTTTGGCTGGAGTTTTACCTATAGATATAGAACTTTCTAATTCTGCTCGTCTTTATGATATAATCCACGGAAATACATCAGTAGTGGTGGAAAATACTACTATTTATTCTGAGGATTTGGTTAAACGTGTGCCAACTTATTATTATCCGAATTACTGCGAAAGACATCATGTGAATTTTCTGAATCCAGAACGAAAATCAATTCCTGATCGTAATTATCCAATAATTTTTACTGATGGATCGCACATGCAAAGTGGAGTTGGTGCTGCTTTTGTAGTTTATTTAAAAAATGTAGAAATATTTAATTACAGAATCAAGCTTAATGTTAAAAATTCGATCTTTCAGGCAGAATTGGTGGCAATTTCGGAGGCTATACAGTGGTGCGGACGAACTGAGTTTGCTCGCTTCTATTTATATACTGATAGCCTGTCATCGACATGTGTTTTGCATCATCTATTTCCATGTGATCAGTTAGTATATGATATTTTCACGAACTTATGTGTACTTAAAAATAAAACTATTCATATAGGATGGGTCAAGGCCCATGTAGGCATTGTGGGTAACGAACGTGCTGATGAACTTGCCAAATCAGTGGTTCTGAATAATGTTTATGACAAAGTAGTTAACCTTCCATTTCCTGTGAGTTATTTAAAGAATTACTTTCGAAATAAGAATATTCGTGATTGGCAGGATCGATGGTCCTTTAGCGATAAAGGTAGGGATACCTACATGGTTATTCCTGATGTTTGTTTAAATTACATCTGTTATTCTCAAGTGGCTGCATATTTTGTTTCTGCACATGGTGCGTTCCCTACTCTGCTGTACAAACGGGGAAGGAGAAATAATGATAAGTGTATTTGTGGCAAACGCGGTGACGTCGCACACTATTTATTTGATAGTTGTTGTGTTTCAGCGGACAAGTTTAACTTAATTAGAAATAGAACCATAGAGTGGAATATCAGAAATGTTCTATTTTCACATTTTAATTATAAGAAACTTTGTGCTATTTATAATGATCTGAATGCACACTTTACATTCATTCGTTACAAATTCTGATGTTGTAACTTTGTTTTAATTGACAGGACTGTGAACTTTAAATCTTTGGACATGCTCCTGTTGTGTGACATAGTATATAAATTTGACCCTCAGCTAAAACTGTATTGAACTTTTCTGACTTTTACAATTTTTTTTTTCTTTTTTAAGGCTTGGTGTTTATATTAGTTTTATTATATCTTTAGTTTTTGTTTTGTTTTCGAACATGTATGATTTGTTCTTACATCTCACTTTATTTTGTATGTGTCTTGTTAAGTTTGTTAATTATTTTCTCTTTGTTCTGTCAGTCAGACGTTTGTCAAATTGTCAACAAGTGTTTTTCATTTTTATCATTTTGTATATTTTAGTGCCATTGCATATTACTGCTGTATATGTTATTTATGTTATGGAATGGCCCGTTGTTTGTAATTTGGCTGGTTGGTTGTGGAATATTTCCTCCGGGGATTAAACACCTATGCCAAGTTTTTTAGTGGGTGCCCCGGATGGGTGATTCCCCCCCCCCCATTTCAATTTTAGCGGGAAATTATTGATTCCTTAATTTTGAAGATACTCGCAAGTAATAAATTTTTCTATGCTCAAAACAGAAGAAAAAGAAAATTGTGTAACTTAACTTGAAAAATCTAGGAGAAGGGGGGGGGGAGAAATGACTTACCATAATCCCCCCCCCCCCTCATTTTTAACGAAAAATTCTTTCTTTCTTTTTTTTTTTTAGTCACTCGAAAGAATAAATTTTATTATGTTTTCAAAACTTAGGGAGGAGTAATTACTCTCCCATGTCTCCCCCCTCCTCCCCTTAACGGAAATTTCTCGTTTCCTTTTTTTAAAATTTCCGTTAAAAAAAAAAAAAAAAAAAAAAAAAAAAAAAAAAAAAAAAAAAAGTCGTTTGATGGACACTGGAACCCACTTTCCGCTGAAATGACTTCCAGTTTTTATGAAAATTATTTTTACTTCATAAAAACAAATAAAAAAAACTATAATTCTCATTAAACAGTTCATTTTAAATTTACATTTTAAAATTTTATTATTATTCACCTAATTGACGCTGATTTCTAACTTTCGTGGTTAGCGAAACGAGGTTGACCAATCAAAACTCTGCAGTTTTACCAAGAACCAAGAGATCATGAAGATACAGGCCTCTGATTGGCCAATCTCGTTTCGCTAAACAGCGAAAAAGCTCTCTGTTTCCCCACGATTATAGAAGACATAAAACTACTCAACTTACGATCTCTTGGTAGCTTATGTTTACATGACTAGCACATGTGATACTCGCGTCTCGTCTTTTCCCGTTCTGATTCGGCTTTCTTTAATTATTTTTTTCATATACTATCGCTTAATTACTGTTTGGATAGAATCACTTTAAGATACAATTGTAAATTTATGCCCTGAGCTAGATTTATCGGCGTATTATTAGTATTACCAACGTTCGTGTAGTATTTATTGTTCGTAATCAGTTTTGTGTGTAAACTTCTTTGATTTTTTTTAATGTGTATCTATATATATAGCCGTAAGTAATATTATGCACCGAGCTACATCTGTCTTTTTGTTTGTATTTCCTGATATTTTGTTTGTACTTCCATATTTTTAAATGATTCTTTATGCTAGCTGAAGTCAATCTACGAGGCTTATTTTTTACTTTTTCCACTTTGTTTGCAGGATTTTTTTTTTTTTGGTCTGAAAATAAGTATAAATACCTCATTCAAAAAAAAATCGATAAAGTAAAAGAAGAAGCTATTGTAGAGATCAGTTACCCAATGGAAACAAAATCATTTAAATTTATGGAATTGCAAATGAGATATTTAAAGAAAAAATTCTCCTAGATTAAGGTTAGCAAGTGGGTGTCTTTGCATAGGTGAAATAGCAAAGTGGATTTCACTATTTTGAAAATGGTAGGGGTGCCCATTTAAAGAAGGGTAGGCACTGCATATGGTAAAAAATATTCTAGAGGAAACACTATACATTAAATAATAAAATATATTTTTTATTTAAGAAGCGTTATAGCTTGATATAAAGTTGGATTACCATTTCACCAGTAAGTAATTTATTTTCTTTTTTCTCGATTGTTTAAATCAAAATAAATGTGTGGTGTTTACAATATGCGAGTCAAAAAATATTTCCTTTATTTATAAGTAATTTGCTTAGTATGAAACTAAAGTTTCTCTCTTTTCTTTCTTTCTTTCTTTCTTTTTTTTTTTTTTTAAACCTATGTATACTAAATTTCACAATACTTTAAGAATTGTGAAGACAGCTCTGTTTATTACTATTGATAAATTGAAGTGATAGAGTTAATTCTAAACCAAAAAGGTTGTACATACACAGAGTTATATAATATTGATGCATGCTCTGCGCAGAAAATTTTATGAAGTTTGCAAAAAATTTTAAGAAAGGAACAATTTTTATTTTTGTATTTTTTCTTTTTAGTACCAAAAAAATAAAAATATTCCCTCAATTTTATGAACAAATTATTTACTGTTAATGCGAATGTTGTTAAAAAACCTCAAAAAATTGTGAATTTTAATAAAGAATTTTGAAAACATGCATTTCGACAAATAACTTAATAAAAAATGTACCTCAACAAAAAATCGTTTAAAAAAAACAATATTTCGACAAAATACCATGCAAAAAACATGAATTTCGTCCAAAGGCTGAATAAAAAATGCGAATTTTGTCCAAAGACCGTGTTAAAAAAGAAAATTTCATCTATGAATCGCGTAAAAAATACGAATTACGTTTATGAATAGCGTAAAACATGCCAATTACATGCATGAATCACGTAAAGAACACAAACTACATCCATGATTCGCTCAAAAAATTTGATTTGCGTCCATGAATCGTTTAAAGAACGCGAATTATATCCACAAATCGCTCAAAACATGAATTACGTCCATAAAACATGTAAAAAAGTGAGAATTAAGTTCATAAATTGTATGAAAAACGCAAATTACGTCTATGAATCGTGTAGTAAAACGTAAATTATGTTCAAAAATCGCTCAAAAAAACGTGAATTTCATCGGCAGAAAGCTGAAACGCAAATTACGTCTTTAAATTGCATAAAAATAGCTAATTGCATTCATAAATTGCAAAATAAAAGTATAATAAAAGCGAATTGCGTTCATGAATCGCTCAAAAAACACAAATTATGTCCACGAATCGCATAAAAATGTGAAACATCCATAAATTGCTCAAAAAATGCGAATTACGCCCAGGAATTGTGTATAAAAGAGAATTACGTTCAAAAAATGTAAATTAAGTCAATAAATCGATCAAAACACGCGAATTTCGTCAACAGGAAGCTCTAAAAACGCATATTACATCCACGAATCGCATAAAAATAGCAAATTACGTCCATAAATCGCTCTAAAAACACTAATTACATTCATAAATCACATAAACGCAAATCACGACTATGAATTTCACAAAACATGTGAATTACACCCAACATGAAATTTGTAGAAAGTTTTTGACCCAATATTACGTGCACAGAAAGTTTTTGGTTTTACCCAAGTCTGTATTCACATACTGTTGTAAAGAAAAAAAAAAAGATGCTGATGGAGTGCATGTTGAGGAATGTAACTAAACTTACTCTAAATTAGTGGTGCACAACCTTTTCAAGAGAATTACCAATTACAAATATATCAGGGGGGACAAGGACCACATCAATAACACAGAGAAAATTCAATTTCGAATCTGTTCCTGCAATTGGATAAAAATATGGCTTCAGAGGAGTGTGTGAGAGATGAGGAGGGCGATTTTTAAAGAAGCTTGTCTGCAAAATTTGTGATTTTTATAACGCTGGTCTATGAAACTGAAGATTTTTACAAATCTGATCGACAAGATTTGTGATTTTTACAAAGCTAATCGACAAAATTCAATATTTTTCATAGCTTGATCGACAAAATTTGTGAATTTTCCAGGCCTTGATCAATAATATTTGATTTACAAAAAGGTGATTGAGAAAAGTCATGTTTTTTCCATACCTAAACAACGAAATTTGTAATTTATACTTAGCTGATTGGCAAAATTCACTATTTTTCGGCTTCTCATCAACAAAAATCACAATTTTTATGAAGCCAATTGAGAAAATTCACAATTTTTATGAAGCTGATTAAGAAAATCCTCTATCTTTCAGTGTCTGATCAACAAAACTCACAATTTTTATGAAGTTGGTTGAGAAAATTTGCGATTTTTATAAAGCTGGTCGAGAAAGTTCATAATGTTTAAGATGCCGATTGAAAACCTTCATGATTGTTATGAAGCCAATGAACAAAATCTACAATATTTCTAAGTGTGATAAACAAAATTGACAATTTTTGCAAAACCGATCGAGAAAATTCATTATTTTTACAAAACTGGTAAAGAAAATCCACAATCTTTCTGCATCTGATCATCAAAATTCAAATTTTTTGCAAAAACCGATGGAGAAAATTCATTATTTTTACAAAACTGGTAAAGAAAATCCACAATCTTTCTGCATGTGATAAGCAAAATTGACAATTTTTGCTAGACCAATTTTGAAAATTCATTATTTTTACAAAGCCTTTCAAGAAAATCTGCAATCTTTCCACGCCTGATCAACAAAATTCACAATTTTTGCAAAACCGATCGAGAAAATTCATTCATTTTACAAAACTTAGGAAGAATATCACAATCTTTCTGCATCTGATCATCAAAATTCACAATTTTTGCAAAACTGATTGAGAAAATTCATTATATTTACAAAGCGATGAAGAAAATCCACAATCTTGTTACAAAGCTGATCAAAAAGTTCACAATTTTTACAAAGTTGATTGAGAAAGCTCACAATTTTTTACAAAGCTGATCGACAAAATGCATCTACAACAAATCTTTCCGCACCTGATCAACGAAATTAGCAATTTCTCTGCATCTGATCGAAGAAATTCACAATTTTTCCATTTTTTATGTGATAAAACGAGAAAACATGCTATTTTTCTGCAGCCGATGAATTTAATTTGCAATTTTTTCAAACATCATCAACAAAACTGACAATTGTTTCTTTCCCAATCAATGAAATGTGTGATTCATGTCCTTCCAGCAAAATTTTTTACTTTTCCGTGTTTGATCGGCAAGACTCGTGATTTTCCTGTGTTTGTTTTTTTTCCAAAGTTTTTGTCAAAATTTGCACTTGATCTCTATTTTGCCATACCTGATGAATGAAGATTACGATTTTTCTGAACCTCATCGACAAAATTCATTTATTTTGTGCACTTGATCAATGAAATTCACAATTTCATCTTGCCCGATCAACAGAATTTAAGATTCTTGAGTGACTGACAAAATTTTATATTTTCTTGCAGTAAATTGACGAAATTTTATATTTTTTCCTGTGGCATATGTACAAAAATTGCAATTTTTTCTAATTGTAAATTGATGAAACCCATGGGCAGAAATGTATAATATAGACACATGCCGTGCACAGAAAATTTTATGAAGTTTCCAGAAAGTTTTAAAAAAAAGTTTTTATTTTATTTTATTTTTTTTTATTTATTTTTATTTATTTATTTATTTATTTATTTTAGCACCAAAAAATAAAAATATTCCCTCAATTTTATGAACAAATTGTTTACTGTTAACGTGAATGTCATGAAAAAATTGTGAATTTTAATAAAGAATCTCATAAAAACATGCATTTCGACAAATAATTGTGTAAAAAAACATCCCAACAAAGAATCGTTTTAAAAAAAACCAACATTTCGGCAAAATACCGCGCGAAAAAGGTGAATTTCATCCAAAGACTGCATTAAAAGCGTCAATTCCATCCAAGAATCGCATAAAAAACGCAAACTACATCCATGACTCGCTCAAAAAGCATGAATTGAGTTCATGAATCGCGCAAAAAAATGCAAATTTCGTCCACAAATCGCTCAAAACCTGGATTATGTCCATGAATTGTGTAAAAAAGCGAGAACTACGCAATTGTATGGAAAGCGGGAATTGCGTCTATGAATCGTGTAGTAAAACGCGAATTACGTTGATAAATCGCTCAAAAAACACGAATTATGATCATAAATCACTCAAAAAACGCAAATTTTCGGCGGCAGAAAGCTGAAACGCAAATTATGTCTATAAATCGCATAAAAATAGCGAATTGCGTTCATACATCGCATAATAAATGCGAATTACGTTGATAAATCGCTCAAAAAACACATTATGTCCATAAATTGCTCAAAAAATGCAAATTTTCTGCGGCAGAAAGCTTATGTCTATAAATCGCATAAAAATAGCGAATTACATGTTTTTTTTTTTTTTTTTTTTTTTTTTTTTTTTAGTGCCAAAAAATAAAAATATTCCCTCAATTTTATGAACAAATTATTTACTGTTAATGTGAATGTCGGGAAAAAATTGTGAATTTTAATAAAGAATCACATAAAAACATGCATTTCGACAAATAATTATGTAAAAAAACATCCCAACAAAGAATCGTTTTTAAAAAACCAACATATCGGCAAAATACCGCGCAAAAAATGTGAATTTCATCCAAAGACTGCATTAAAATGTTAATTCCATCCATGAATCGGGTAAAAAATACGAATTTCGTGCATGAATCGCGTAAAAAAATACGAATTTCGTGCATGAATCACATAAAAAAACGCAAACTACATCCATGACTCGCTCTAAAAGCATGAATTGAGTTCATGAATCGCGCAAAAAATGCAAATTTCGTCCACAAATCGCTCAAAACGTGAATTATGTCCATGAAATGTGTAAAAAAGGGAGAACTACGCAATTGTGCGAAAAACGGGAATTGCGTCTATGAATCGTGTAGTAAAACGTGAATTACGTTGATAAATCGCTCAAAAAACGCGAATTATGTTCATAAATCGCTCAAAAAACGCAAATTTTCGGTGGCAGAAAGCTGAAACGCAAATTCATGTCTATAAATCGCATAAAAATAGCGAATTGCGTTCATACATCACATAATAAATGCGAATTACGTTGATAAATCGCTCAAAAAACGCGAATTATGTTCATAAATCGCTCAAGAAATGCAAATTTTCGGCGGCAGAAAGCTGAAACACAAGTTATGTCTATAAATCGCATAAAAATAGCGAATTGCATTCATACATCGCATAATAAATTCGAATAGCGTTCATGAATTGCATAAAAAACGCGAATTGTGCTCATGAATCCCTCAAAAAATGCAAGTTACGTCCATGAATTGTGCAAAAATGCTAATTACGTCCATAAATCGCTCAAAAACACAAATAACGTTCATAAATTGCAAAAAAAAGCAAATTACGTTCAAGAATCGTGTTAAAAAAAGCGTATTGTGTTCATAATTCGCATAAAAATGCTAATTACATCAATAAATCGGTCAAAAATGCAAATTCCGTCGACAGAAAGCTCAAAAAACGCAAATTAAGTCTATGAATCGCATAAAAATAGCAAATTACGTCCATAAATCTGTAAAATGTAAATTACATTCATTAATCGCTTAAAAAACATGAAATACGTCCATAAATCGCTCTAAAACTGCAAATTACATTCATAAATCACATTAAAAAACACGAATCATGACCATGAATTGCACAAAAAATGCGAATTACACCCAACATTAAATTAATTTGCAGAAAGTTTTTGACCCAATATTACGTGCGCAGAAAGTGTTTGGTTTTATACAAATCTGCCTCGTGGGCCACAGGTTGTGTATACCTACTTTAAATTCTAAATGAGAGTGTTTGTTAAACTAAAATTAAAATGACAGAAAGTTAGGTATCGAATTTGAGAACTAAGTTTAATTTTGTGATCAGAATTGCAATAATTTAGCTGTATTTAACAGGGTTGCCGAGTTGGATTTGCTAGCAAGCAGACTCCATTTTTTTGTTTGACCGTTTGAAGTGAATTTAAACCTATTTGATGTAACTTTAAATCCATAAAAGAAATTATAATTAGTTTTAACTATATAGGCTATCCAAGTTAAAGATTCCCAATATACTGACCAGTTTACGCTGTAGATAAAAAATCGTTTCTAATTGAAAACTGTAATAGATCCCAAATTATTTCCGAACTAGTAAATTTTCAATTACATATAGATATTTTCTTTTTACTTTTCATCAAAATTTCCCCTTTTCTATACAACAGATCCGAAATCGTAAAATTCTTGTTTTGTTTTCTTCTTTAGTTTTCAATAGTTGGGTTTTCCGGGTTTGTGAGATGTGAAATTGAAAAAAAAATACTGTTTAACAAAACTTTTTTTTTTTGAAAGTGCATTCTGCATTAAAGAATCTCAGAATGTGATCAAAGAATCACGAAAAAATGTGATTTTTGTCGAAATATAGGAAAAAGCACAAATTTCATTAAAGGATCACGAAAAAGTTTAAATATGTGGAAAAAATGAAATTTACATGAAAAGATTGCAGAAAAAAACTGATTTAAGTCAAAAAATTTCTTAAAAACACAATTTATGTCAAAGGATGAGATTTACTTCAAAAGATCACAAAAAGACGAGAATTTCAGTAAAACATTATTGAAAAAAAGCGAATTTCGCAAAAAGATCCGGAAAAATACTCTAATTCTAGCACCAAAATAGTAGCTACAATTTTTTCGCTACTTTTTGGTATTTTTCCTGATCTTTCTATGAAATTTGCTTTTTTTCAATGATATGTTGCTGAAATTCTCGTCTTTTTGTGATCATTTGTAGTAAATCTCATTCGACATAAATTGTGTTTTTAAGAAATTTTTTTGCCCCGGCAATATTCCAAGTTGTTATTACATTATCATATGGTTGTGAAGTTAACCAAAATATTTTTTGGTTTTTTAGAAAACAATTTTAAGAAAACAGTTGACATGAAAAAGAAAGGAACCAATTAATATTGATTTTGTAAACCATAAAAGTATTTAGCTTTTAATAGAAACAAAATTTTCTTCCAGAAAGCTTTGCTAGAAATGAACTGCAAAAAAAAAAACTGCAGTTGGAAGACTGCGGTGAATTGGCCATTTCCACTGCGGATTTTTTGAGATTGATGCAACTACAAAATAACTGCAGTATTTTTTAGGTCGATACAACCACTAAATTACTGCAGTAATTTTGAAGTCAATACAACCACGAAATTACTGCAGTTTACAAACTAGAGTAATTTTGTAGTTGTATCAACCGCAAAAATTCTGTAGTGGAAATGGCCAATTCACCGCAGTCTTCCAACTGCAGTTTTTTTGTTAAATTTCTGCAGTTCATTTTTAGCTGGGAGAATTCCGTCATAGGCAGAATTTTTTTCACTGGTTTTATTGTATTTAATTTTTTTAGCCTTTGAATAATCTATTTAAAATATAAATTTTAAAGTTTTTTCTTTTTTTTATAAAGATTTTAAAATTTATATGTTTTTTGTAAAAAAAATCGATTGAGCCGAATTTTATTTATTTTATGCAAGTATTAAGTCAGTCAGAGACAGTGATTTTAATGCGGGTTTTGTCGAGACTGGGTTTGAAAATTTCATCCAGAGTGCACCTAAGTTGAATGAAGTAATTCCCTCCTTTATGAAACGTACGCTAGGCCCGGCCTGGCGGGTCTTCAGAAAAAAGTAACATCTCGGTCCTGGCCCTACCTGGGTCCAGAATACAGATTTTTTAACATCATCTGGAGGACGATAAAAAGGCTGAAGTTGTCAGAGGTATATTTAAAAAGAAAAAAAAAGACTTAATCTGCATCTTAGAAAAAGCATATTTTAAAATAACTGACGGACATTTAAAAAATACACTTCGTTTTCTGCATAATGAACTTTTTATCCTTTATTTCTTGCATTTAAATTATTAAATGTTAAGAATTTTTAAAAGAAAACAGAACTTGAAACACGTCATTTTTGATTTTTTACATTAGTTTTGTTTCGGCAAATTTGAAAAAATGTTTACTTTTGAAAAAATGTTTGCTTTTGAAAATATGATTTTTTTAAAAGTTATATTATTTTTTCAATAAACATTTTTAATAGTTTTAAAATTAATATAAAAAAAACCTTGGAACAAAACTAAAATAAGATTTTCATCTTTAATTAAATGGAAAGAAATTGAAATCCGATAAATAATGTTACGAGTTATAACGATTTTTGATTGTCCCATTTAAACCAGTACTAACCACATGAAACTTTTATAAATTGTATGAGAAATTTTAGAATGTGATTTTCTTAGCAAATTATAAGGCTAAACATCACAAAAAAAAGAAAAAAAAATCAAAATTCTAACTCAAGAAATAGATTTTTTACGCGTTTTCTAGAACTGTTAAAGTAACATTGTTTTTTGAATTGCGCGCATTTCAATTTGTGTCTAATCCCTTAAAACCTGATGAATTTTTTAAACGGCTATAACTTTGCGAATTTTGGAGATATGAAGATGCAACTTTTTGTGTCTTATTCAGGACTGAATAAGGAAAGTTTTCCTAATTGGAATTTTTGTCCTACGGGGGCCGTATAACAATCTAATTTTCGTAACTTTTCAACTAGACCCCCCCATGGAGTAGCCATTTATCTTATAAAAATTTCACATTTTTTTATGAATTTTTGCAATTGGAAGAATGGGTCTAAGGGCAATATTTAAGGAGATAGCCTATTGTTTCGATATTTATGACTCACCCTGTATATGTTTCATTATTTTAAAAATAAAACATTGTTTTAATTTTTAAAGAAGAAGATCGTTTGAACTGAAGGTGTCACGTATGGAGTCTGTATAAAAATATATATTTAGAGTAGTCTTCTGCTTATTTATTCGCATACGAATGCAATTAATTGAGGCAATCAGGTGAGGCGAATACTTTTCAACAATAGCTGTATTCATTTTCGTAATCTTTAGAATGTATGCATCTGATATGCTTGTTTCTGTACAATTTTTTCAGGCCAAAATATTTAAAAGTGAACAATTATTTTTTCAGGGTTAGCACTTACGCCAATTTTTGCATTTTATTAGCACCATTTTCTCGAAACAAAACAAATTTACACGTTAACAATATATGCAGAAAAAATATGCTACACATTTTTTTAATTAGTGGTGCCAATAGAGTATAAAAATTGGTGCATATAAATTACCGTAAGTTACTGCGTATAACCTGCAGCTCAAACAATTCTGTTTCGAACAAGAAAATTTATTTAGAAATTAAAGACAAATATATAGTGACCTGCAAAGTTACGTTTTATTTTTTTAATTATGGGTCGGAACAATGTAAATATGAATAAAGAAGAGGAGACATATAATGTATAGACATATATTCTATTAGTTGTTCTTTTAGTAGTAATTTACAAATAGGTTTTTTTTAGATATTAAGAATTCTTTAGTTTAAACTTTCATTATAAAAGCAAAATTTTATTAAAATATTCTTGATGCCGGTTACAAGTTTGGAATTAAAATTAGGTGTGCCCGGGAATGGGATCACTGTGCCGGAAAGGGTTAATGGACAAATGCTTTCCAATTCCTACAATAAGCATCATGTAATACCCCTCAGCAATACGCATAAAGTTTATTATGTTTGTAATAGTGCAACGTTATAAAAATACAATGGAAATTATTTTTCTGATCTGACATTAATGCAATGTTGTTGTATGTGTGCCCTTGTAAATGAATTATAAGATGCCATGCATTGCATACCATAATTTCCCATTGATAAACCGTAGCTCAAACAATTCTGTTTCGATCCAGAAAGTCCATTCAATAATTTACTATAAATTCATACTGCGATACAAAATGTTACATTTTATTTTTGAAAACTTCTGTGTCGAAACGAAAGTGTTTGAGCTGCGGGTTGTCTATGAGAAATTAAGGTAATAGCACAGAGTAAAAAGTGAAGTGTCAAAAATCGAAGATTCTTTAGGCTTTTTACTTATGATTTCAAAAATGATTTAAAAGTCTTTATGGCGTGGGTTTATCAGCTGTCTGTGTGGAGTCTAATATTTTTTTCTACTTTAACTCGTTTGAATATACTTGCGTTATCATGCGCTTATTATATGTTAAAGAAATTATCATTGAATATTTCCTAAGTGGATTAATTCTGTATCCAACTGTGTTATGCGCTTTCTACTTTTCAACATTTGAAATCTAAAATATGCTCATTTATTAATGAATTCCTTATGTCAAGAAAAGACCCCGTGGTTAACAGCGTGATGATTTCATTTCATCCACGAGTAGGTGATTTCGTTTCATCTCCTTATATGATATCATATTTTACATTTTTAAATCGAGAAGTTCTGTTCCAGTATTCTGGAATTGTCGTAAATCGTTTCATAATTATTTCGTGACTCATGATCATTTTTTATTATTTAATGTTAGAAGGATATAGATGCATAGATATTGATTTTCAGTCCCTTTTAAGAGCAAAAAAAACTCGTTATTCTAAGATGTTTATATTGTTTTAATATAATTTAAAATTCGCATTTACTGCCCTATCTGATAGTTTGCCTTTCATGCTTGTTTGAGTAATGTAATTCTTAACACTAAGAAGCGCCAACAGCAGTCAGTTTCCTGCTACCAAATAAGCAGAGCTGCCAACTCTTCCGACTTTTCGGAAAAGAAAAATTTAACTGAAAATTTTGCCTGATTTAATCGACGCAACAATAAGATTTACTCTAAATTTTTTGTGGTACATAAAAGCGGACGATGTTTGAAGCTACGAAATAAGTATAATTCAATTTGAATCAGAATTTGTTTTTAAAAAGTAGTTAATGCGTAAAGTATGCAAAAATAAGTAAAAACAGGATGATTATAATTAAAGTTACTTTGCTTGTACTTACTTAGGGTCCAATCTGATACACGGATATGGATGAAACTTCTGATATACATTAAATGGACCTTAGGGGAAAAGGAATTATCAAAAAAAATAGTTTGACTTTTCGATCACTAGACGGCGGTTGGCGGCGGAGAAAGAATGAGCGTTACAGGTGAAATTGCTTTATCAGGAGGCAGTAATTTGTCATGAAAGATGGTGTACAACCTCACAAAGCGAAGCAAGTGGAATCTGTTTATTTCTGTTCTATGAACCTTCAGAACACTCGAGTAAAATTATTTGAAGTAAAATTTTCCAGTCATACGAACTAGAGTCCCGTTAACACCTTCAAATATGCTAGCCAACAAGCCAAAATTATGTATGCAGTCAGCCTTCCAAAATAACTGATGCCTAGTTGATGAGGAATTTTTATCGTGTTTCTTGATTGTATAGACATTTCGATTTTTTTCGATTGCGTCAATTGTGTCTCGATGACGTTAGTCAACCAATTGCTAGTCGTATTCTATCCCATTTTATCAAGAATATTCTATGATGGACGAAGAAAGCTAATCTAGGGATCCGTCAGACTAAGGGCTGTTTCCCCCCTCTAGTTTCTTCCCATTCTGCGGTCTGTATTCTTTAGCGTGAAATTAAGTATTTTGCAGTTGTTAAAATACAGTAAACAAATAAACCAATAAGCAGTATAAACAAAGCTGAAATTATGTTATATTTGTTAAGACGAGTACCATTTGTACTTTTGAAGAAATGTATCTTTTGTGGAAAATAAAAGCAGTTATCCAAATGGCAAAGATTCATGTATATAGAAACATAAGGAATATGCCGTACACTAAAATCGAATGAATATAAATGTTTGAGGCGATATTATTAATTGCAGTAGGCTATGAAAGAATTTTTTAAGACGTGTGGAAAATGTATCGTGATACTAAGATTAAACAGACATAAAAAGTATTTTCCTTTTTTCTATTTGCAGAAAAAGTAAGAATTGAAATCGTGGATATTTGCGACTTCAGTTTTTTGATAGTGGCACAAATTTTCGATAACCTGAAAAGAATAAAAAATTTTTGGAAAGGACTATCTGTGACATATATTTTGTGGACGCTCAGACCCAAATCGCACAGAACATCAAGTAATTATATGTTCTGCTAGACAGCGACATGAATTAAGGCTGTTTATATCACCACACAGAGGAACGGTATGCTGTAGTCTTAATGATTTTCTTAATCGCCTATCTACCCATCTAGTGGAAGGATTTTTACACTGAAAAAAATTGGTTCTAAAAAATAAGTAAAATTTGTTTAAGTACGTCACGTACTTAATCCTTTCCCGCACACTGTACCCGGTCTGGGATACCTAATTTTAATTCCAAACTTAGGAGCAGCACCAATCAGTGTGACCGTTTTATCAAAGTAAAAGCAGGCTAGATTTGGACTCACAACAAGCTAAAAATAAATTCGATGGTCCTGCCATCTATCGATGGTCAGTATATCAATAGACTGACAACTATCTTTTAGCCTGAGTTTTTAGCTTGATTTAGCTTGTTGTAAGTCCTACAATAGTCTAGAGATCTTACAACAATCCAGAAACGGTCACACTGGCACCAATGATATTTTAGTAAAATTTTACTTTTTCAATGAAAGCTTAAATTAAGGATTTCAAAATATCTAAACAATTCGCTTGGGAATTCCGGTGTCAGTGGATAATTTCTCATTTTTCTCATGGATTTTGCCCGTGCCGGAAAGGGTATTATATATAATACTAGCTGACCCGCCCGGCGTTGCCCGGGTCCGTTATAATAATGTTAAACGAACTTGAAATTTTTATGATTTTATCTTCAACTCAAAATATGTGTTAATACACTGTTACGAATTTGACCCTTTTGCTGCATCGTCACTCCACCGCTTTTATAGAAAATGATTACTTCAGCCTATTTTGGAGCATTGTCATAGGTCAAAAGAGATATATTCTATAAAAGCGGGGGAGTGATGATACAGCAAAAGGGTCAAATTTTTTACAGTGTACATTATATTAAATACGTGCCCCCTGACTGTGTCAAAAATTGGTTTTTAAAAAAAACTAATATTTAGCTGCAAAAATACCTAAAATGACTGCAATGGGAAACGCAGGAGGGAATATGTGTCCAATGATTTCGTGTTGATATTTATCCTTAAAATTACTGTTAAGTGACTTAACTAAATACTTTTTCACATAGATATCCCAAGTGAAATATTTTGAATTTCAAACTAATTATATATCACTCTTAAATCTGACTATACCGTGAATGAAATCGATTCTGGATGATTCGCTAAAAGGTTAGTATATAATATTATAAATTCAGAGCCATTTTACAAAAATAGGTGTATATTTTTTATCAAACATGCGTAATGTTCATTCTATGAACAAAATCCTAACCGTAACCTAATTGTATCGGAATCATAACTTGTCTGTAACTTAGCTGTATCTTAACAGTAACCTAACTGCAAGTTAAATATACCATAAATGTAACTTGGCCGTCACCTAATCACAACCTACCCATAATCTAACCACAACCTAACCTCAAATTAACCTTAATCTAACTGTAACTTAACCATGACCTAACTGTAACTTAACCGGAAAATATAATAACAAAAGGGTCACCGGAACGTAATTGCAACCTAACTGCTATCTAACCGTAACCAAGTTCTAATTTAACATTAACTATAAACGAAATATTTTAACCATCTCGCGCTAAGTACTTAGTTTCACTTTCCACCGCTACGGAGCGCATTATGTTTTGTAGAACATCCGAATTTTAGGTTCGGATTGGATTCATGTTCATGGAAATTATTTTGTCTTCTTCGGATACGGTTATGATTGTTTGGAATATTTGTGTTCAGTTTAGATTCGGTTCAATTCAGATTTCGTGGGGTTTTTTTTTCCCTTCAAATGGGATTTTTAAGTTCGGGTCGGGTTGTACTTATATGGAAATTATTTTACCTAGTTCCAATGAGGTTATACTTCACTGAAATATTTTTGTTAGGTTCAGATTAAGTTTGGTTCAAATTTCGGGATTTTTTTTTTTTTTTTTACAAATTTTTTGGTTTGGAATGGGGATTATGTCCATGGAAATTATATTGTCTTGTTCATATCTGGTTATAGTTATTTGGACTATTTTCGTCGGATTCAGATTTGGTTCGATTCAGATTTCAGGTATTTTTTTTAAATTGATTTTTAAGGTTCTGGTGGGATTCATGTCCAGGGAAATTATTTTGTCTTGCTCGGATCGGGTTTTGGTTCTTTGGAATATTTTTTTCGAGTTCAGATGTCGTTCAATTCAGATTTCGGCTTTTTAATGGAATTTTTAGGTTCAGGTTGGGTTGCGCATCAACGGAAATTATTCTGCATTGTTCGAATAAGGATATGCTTCTCTGGAATATTTTTGTCAGATTCAGATTTAGTTCATTTTTTAGGTTCGGATTGGGTTCATGTTCATGGAAATTTTTTTGTCTTGTTCAGGTCCGGGTATGGTTCTGTGGAATATTTTTGTCGATTCAAATTTCAGGTATTTTTTTCAAATGGAATTTTAGGTTCCGATCGGTTTCATGTCCACGAAAATTATTTTCTCTTATTCGAATCCGGTTATGGTTCTTTCGAATATTTTGATCGGATTCAGATGTAGTTTGCATAAAACTTCAGGCTTTTTTTTCAAATGGAATTTTTTAGGTTCGAGTCAGGTTTATGTTCATGGAAGTTTTTTTGTCTTGCTCTTATCAGGTTATAGTTCTTTGGAATATTTTTATTGATTTCAGGTTTCATTCTGGTCATTTTTTGGGTTTTTTCAGAGAAAAATTTTAGGTTCGGGTCGGGTTGCATATACACGAACATTATTTTTCCTTGATCGGATTGGGGTATGCTTCATTTGAATATTTTTGTGGGATTCAGATTTGATTCGGGTCAAATATCAAATCCATAGTTTTTTTTTTTTTTTTTTTTCAAATGGAATTTTTAGGTTCGGGTCGCGTTTATGCTCATGAAATTTTTGTCTTGCTTGGATCGGAGTATAGTCTGTTTTTTTCTGGTTGGGATCGAGTTATGTGTTAATACGCCTAAACATTATGTTTTGCTACAATTCTTTTAGTGACTATTTTTTATATATAATTTATTTTGCTATTTGATAATTTATTACTGTGTATGAATCGTCTGCCTATTCGAACAATTGTACGTCAAAGAGCCATTTCATTTTTGTTTTAAAAACAAATTAAAGTCTTAATAAAATTTTAACTTAAATAAATGCATTCGAATTTAATCAATGATTTAAAGAAACTGCTAAAAAGCCACATATATACATATACATATATTAACTGCAACATAGCCAACCACAAATATATTCTAATGTACGAAGTACCAACGATCTGACGTAATAGCTATGTTCAAAAATCCTAAGTTTAACTGACATTTTGCCAGTCTATGAATTTTAAAGGTCTTTGGGAAAAAAACAGTCACTTTTGAAATGTCAAAATCTCAAATTGGTTTCTTTTATAGAGTAAAAAGAAATTCATAGAGTGGCGGTATTATCTCTGGAGATGATGCTTAAGATGTAACCCTACATTAAGTCCAATTAAGTACCAACAAAAGCACGTGCTTTGACACGCCTATCAATTGGCGAAATTTTAAAATGAAGGGCCAAAATCACAGTCAAGTGAAATCCAGCCACCCCATTGGTCGTGTGGTAAGGGTGAAAATCACGAACTTGTTTCTCCATTTGAAAAAGGTGAGGGGGAAAGTATTTTTTAAGCGATTGTTACCGTCTGTTCTTATTTAAGATAAACCATCGAAATTAACTCAATTAAGATATTTTGATGCCATTTTATAAAATGAGAGTGAAAAATTTAGATTATAAATGAAAAGAGATAAGATTTACTTCAAAACTGCCGCTACGATTTTTTCTCGGAAAAAGGAGTATGACAACATTTACCCAACTGCTAAGAGATTGTTCCCTGAAAAGGACGCGGCTCAATGACCAATGAGGTGTTTGGATTTCATGGGACTGTGATTTTGGCCCTCCATTTTAAAATTTTGCTATCAATTGAAACAGGTTTAAACCTGTATTTTTTTTTTCTCTCGTTTTTAAAAAAAGAACTAATTTATCGCTTCACCGGGAAAAATTTATTAATTGTTTTATCATATGTGTTTTAAATATCAATATAGAAAATTATTTTAACGTTTTGCTTGAAAATATAACATTATTTTGTTAGTACATTAAAATCGTCTGCAGTCAGAAATTTATATTTTAGATTAATATTTATTACTTAAGTTTTCATACATGATTTTAAAAGAATGTTTTCATCATTATATTTTAAATATTTATTTACATGCAATTATTAAGTCATAAACATTTTTCATCTACGTTATAAAGTACTGAAAATTACATTAATGAAGGAAACTTTTAGTTATACAATTTTTAATTCGTATCAAATGTTTTCAATATCTTATTTAATTTTAATTTGATATTTAATTATTGCTAATTTTCCAATTTCCTTCATTTTAAAAGCGAATATTTATTCTAATAAATAATAATAGAACGAAGACCATTTTAAAAATTTGCTATTTCCTCTTGAAATATGCTTCAACTGTAATTCATTTCTTTCAATTCGTCTTATAATACAAAATCTCTTCCACGTCCTTTTGTTTGCCACATTAAATTTGAGCGATAAATGGTTTCATATCGCAAACCTTTTTTGAGCTTACTTCACCTCCACTTATCTTATTCCTCCATGGGTTTCTTTAATTCTGTCTCAGCTTTCTTATTACTTCTGCGAAAATTTTTACACAACCAACCAACCGTAAACAAATGAAAGAGAAAAAAATTGGGAAAAAGATGATTTTTTATGAGAGTGACCTCTTGATTTTAATTAATTACTCAGTTAATAATTGGAATTTTGAAATTCTGAAGCTCAGGTGCATCAGGAGAGATATTGGGCTACTCTCAAAAAAATTTTGAGCTTTGTACGTGCTGTAGATTTTGCTAGCCATCGCAGACACACACACAGACACACACACAGACAGAGCGTTTTGTTCTTTTATTAGTATAGATTAAGGGTATATAAATAGCTACGATCCAAATGTACCGTGATTTCTGTCGTATAATCCGCGGATCAAACAATTCTTTTTCGACCCAGAATTTTTATTTAGTAATTGAAGCCAAATACTTACCGCAATCTAAAATGTTAGATTTCATTTCAAAAAATTTCTGGGTCAAAAAATAATAGTTTGATCCGCAGATTATACGCCAGAAATTACGGTACTCAACAACTAAGCACTCATAACAACATAATGTAATCTTACATGCTATAAAGGTGACGTACTAAGCACTCACAACAACGCAATGTTAAGTTAAAAGTTATAAAGGTGACGTGAACTGTAATTCTCTCCGAAGACAAAAAATTTAATGTCATCCCTTGATTTCAGGGTGTTGCATTGCTTTCCTCAAAATTTTGAGATCAGGTAAGCGAATTTCTTAAAGTTTATTTTAATCTCCAAAAGTCAGAGTGGCACCGGTATGTTCGACAAAATTTATTTGAAAATAAATTAGCTCTTTGAGCTCTATTGGGTACATTTCTTCAAATTCAAAATGTCACATTGGCACCAATATTTTGCAAAGAAAAAATTCTGTGTAAAATATGCACAAAAAGAAAATGCATTAAACCTTAAGAAAAAAAAAGACATATGCCAAATATTTCTGTGCCATTGGGATATTTCGGAATTAAAAATAAGTGGTAGAAAATTCAACCATGAAAGCTCAAATGGTTAGCCTTTTCAGGGACCGTTTGGATTCTGTAAACGGTTAATTTTACTGTTCCAATTGCGTACTGGCACCAGTAAATTTTTAGTACAATTCCGATCTCATAATATACATAAAAAAGAACTCTTGATTATTTCCAAATAAATATGTTCTTAAACTGCGGTGTGAAAAGTTATTTGAACATTTTTGGAGCTGAAATACTTTGTTCCTTAACCTTCCTACCCTATTCAAATTTTACTCTATGTTGATAAAAACATTTCACACCAGAATTGTTATTCGAAACATTTTAATATGTCTAATTGGCTTGAATTTCTGAATCTATTATTTAACTTTTTTAATGAAAAATGTTCTGGTTCGAATCGCATAAAATAAATTATAGGTATGGGTCGATTAGACCCATACAGGGTAGGAAGGTTAAAGGGTTAAAGCATTTAGTCGTACATATGGATGGATAACCTTTTGAGTTCCCGTGGGTGAAATTCTTCAAAACCCCCAAATGTCACATTGGCACATTTGCACCAGTATTTTCCAAATAAAAAATTTGGTTTAGAATATTTACGAAAAAATGCATTAATTTATTTGCAAATAAGTCTGAATGAATAATCCGGTTCCATTCTAACATTTAGCAAATAAAATTATGTGATTTTTTTTTTCCTATCAGAGCTCGAAGGATTAATGAACAAGTTTTATGTCACAATGAATAAAGTAAACCATTCTGTAATACAAAATTATCATTGATATCATCTACATTGATATCAACTACTATTATAGCTAACAATTTCTATCAATAATACAAAATGATCATTAAAAACAACGGTTTCATAACATGTGATATTTCAGAATTAAGAAACCATAGGTTAATTTTTGGTCCAAACATACTCAATTCGATTTGAATGCATATTTTTTTTAATACTTCATTACATTCTGTATACAAATTTAATATAAAAGTTGTTTCTAAAGAAATATTGATTCACATTTAACAGAAACCGCTGATATGCTACTTTTTGATATGGATATTATAGCTATATCTCACATTCTATTTCATTCAGCAAAATCAAATTTTAGATATGAAGTTTGCACTAGAATTTGAATTGTTGATATCTAACAAGCGAATTTAAATTATTATTTCAGAATATCATAAATTGCAATAATTGCATGTTGGCATGGGCAAAGACTTCTAGTTATACCTTTATATAATTCAGGGATGAGAGCGCTCCGACCCAAATGACCGATTACTACCACTACATTTTAAAAGTATTCTTTGCTTAAATAAATTTCAGAATATAAGTCATTTATCAATACAAGAAATACTGTTTATTAAAAGTGTATATGACATAGCTGCTCGCGTTTACGCATTACTTTTACCACTAACATTCTCTAGTAAGAATTTTCCATATTTAACACTTTGAGCTCTGGGGTGTAAATTTCTTCAAAATTCTAAAAGTCACATTGACACCACTACTTTGCAAAGAAAAAAACGGTTAACGACAAACATGAGAAAATGCATTAAACCTTTTTAGAGTAAATCTGGTGGAATTTTCTGGTGCCATTGTGACATTTTGGGATTAAAATTATGTGGTAGAAAATTCTACCATCAGAGCTTAAGGGGGTAACGGGCGAACTCCGCGATTTAAAAAGTCAAAAATTTGTTCTTAAATTTTAGTTGTAAGAAAAAACCTTAAAAATGGCAACTAATGCTATGACCTTAATTTGACTGGTCATCTATTCTTTGTTTTGCAAAAATAATCTGTCTACGTTATCAGAGAAGTTTCGTTATGTTACTTCCAGGAAAATCTTACATATATTGAATTACAGAATGAAATACTTGTAAAAGTTCTCATTAATGTATCTATTTCAATGAAATTTTAATGGGATACTGAGAGGTTTAAGTGTACAGAAATGCTAACTTAATCATTTAATGTTACATGTACATAAAATAAGATGTTATAAGTTATGCAAAATTCATGATATTTATTATTATTATTGTTATTAAGCTCATACAATGTGACTTTTACAGGGTTTTAAGGAAACATTAATATGCATACCTCATTAAGGAGATTTATATGACACATAATTTAAAGAATTTTAGCATTTAGAGTTTATTAGCGCCGATTAAAATTTAGTGTGATGCGTAACATTCGAAAGATAAATTCAATAGGAAAGATGGTACCATACTAAAGCAGTGTAAGGGGCCATCCATAAAAAATTTCACGCTTAAACGGGCTGAGTGAGTTCGTGATATTGTGTCAGTTTGTGACAAGGGGGTGGTCGGGGGTAAAAAGAAGTGTGAAATCACGCATTTTGATTAAAATAATAATAAAAAAAACATTAAAAGTCAGAAGATTAAATTACGAAATTTGTATTCATAAAACAAAGATAAGATTTAAAAAAAAATATATTAAATTCCATTTTAATTTCCAAAATACTACTGTTTTAAATTTTTTTCACATTAAAATTTTATTATTATTGCATATTAATTATGTTTTTTGTTGTAAACCTTAATTTTATACCATACAAAATAAGTATACGATTCATTTTTATTGTTAAGCTTACAAATGTCGTTGAAACACATGGTTAAAGATTAAAAATAAGATTTGATATATGATCTATAATATAGTGCTTTGTCGATGAACTGTAAGTATACGTTTACGTAATATAGCTTGATATGTGACAAGAGGGGGGGGTATGATAAAGTGTGACATTTTATGGCAAAGGGGGGGGGTAAAAAATACTGGAAAATTGTGTGACATCATTTATGGATGGCCCCCTAAGCTTTCTGACACTAATAAGCAGACAACTACTTACGATTACTGTTATCTGATATTCTCATTTTACTTATATATTGTATTTGTATCAGCTTTTGCGTACCTGTGGTTCATAGGCAAGTTTTTTTTAATCTTGAAAATAATCACAGATATTTTAGTTAGATCCTCTTGTAATGAACAAAGAATAGAAGTTCCTCTTTCTATTCAAAAATGCAATGTTCACATAAGGACAACAAAAGTAGCTGTCTATCTAATACGTAGTGAATGGCAGGGAAGAAAGAACTTTGATATGAAGAGATGAGGTCGATGTTGGCAGAGGAGAATCCCCATAGGTTGTTTGTAGAGGAGAATCGTTGAGAAAGGAATTCAGTTCTGGCCACCAAGATGAGTGGTCGATCTTTACTGAATACAGTTTTCGGAAGGAGAGTATATCATATTGCGAGTGGCTCTGGCGGATATAGCCGGTACAACTGGAAGATCAAGGGTGATCTCCGATTAACTTATTTTAATTAACGTAGTGTAAAAGGTATGTAGAAAATTTTAATAAGTAGACAGAGTGAACGGATTTCATTTGCTGTATGTAACTTAGTATCGGAACATATTGTCTATATCCCAGTTTTTAATTGTAAATAGTGATTTTCTGTATGTAAAAAAATGTATAAATCAATTTTTCGTTAAATTTAATTGAACTAAGTTTATCATGATTTTGATAATCCTTCTCACAACTTTCCCGATATCAGGGCCTGATTACTAACGGGGCACTCTCTAAACAATAAAATGTTATAGAAATTGCCACCTTGTTTAATCCTTTGAGCTCTGATTGTAGAATTTTCTACCACACAATTTTAATTCCGAAATATCACAACGACACCAGAAAATTCAATCAAATTTATTTGAAAAAGGTTTAATGCATTTTTTCGAGGATATAGTTAACCGGTTTTTTTCTTTGCAAAATATTGGTGCCAATGTGACATTTGGAATTTTGAAGAAATTTACCCACTAGAGCTCAAAGGGTTAAAAGCACTTTTCATTCAAAATTGCTGTCATGAATAGAAAAGTTTCTTTATTTATTTTTCCTGGTGGGTGGGTGCCCCGCTGATAATAAAGCCCTGTCCGATATCCCCTTGTTATATCGGTGTGGTAGCATACCAAAATAAAAGAGAATTCTTCAGAGTTGCGTGAACTAGGAAAGAGTGCAACAAGCAGTTTACTTGAAATAATGTAATCATAACACGTTACTTATCAAAATCCTGTTTTGTTTTATTACAGGTGAGAGTACGAGGAAAATTTTCCGAATTTTAACTTACCGTTATAAAAGATGTACCGTACACAAATTTAAATTTTGTATTTTAATATGATGCAACAATTTCTAAAACAAATACCATATCCAAAAGTTATATATGATTTATATGCCTTTTGAAATTGGGTTTGAGAAGAATAACTGAATCGTTTTAGGATCAATTTTAGGTTGAGTTTTGAAACTTTACTATCAAATCCTTATCGGATGCTTATTTACCGGGCTACCACAGGCGACATTGTTTCTATTTCTATTTTGCACTAATTCTATTTTGCACCACTTTTAAAATACTGTAAAAAAACACTTTTAAATGCCAGTAACACACTTTGCTCAGCTTAATGATAAACATTTCATGATTGCATAAAGTCAAACTTTTTCTTTTCGAATTTCTAGTGTGAATTCGAAATTTCTGAATAAAAATGGAAGCCAAATTGGCATCTCTGCTGTAAAATACAGAGTGCGTACTATTTATAACTCATTTACAGGAGCATACCAAATAATTTTTTTACAATAGCATCAATGAGCAATAATAGCTGCAACTGAGGTTTTAAGTTTAACTGAATTTTTCCATCCTGCACGGTGTTCATAAATTCTGTAGTTCCATACATAGGACTATGCAAGCAAAAATTTGAAACAATTACTGTCTACGTGTATGAAATGTATAATAGTTGTTTTCAATTGAGTAATGCATTTTCTTCTCAATTATATTTAGCACATTGAAAAATTTTCTTCGTTTAAGAATAAATTCCTTTTTAAGAATAATCAAAGAATTAGATACATTGTTGTCTACTGCCAGACTGTTTTGCGTTTCTAGCATGAATTAAATTTTACCTTAGTATAGAATTTTTGTATTGGCGCGTATAGAAATCCGGAGATGACACACAGACTGCAGCTTATTGGCACAAATATCTGATAAGGTTTGCACACTCCTTATATATTTTAAGGGCTCTGGCACCACTATTAAGGACAAGAAAAGTGATACTTAATTTTTCAATAACAGGATTTACATATATCACTTTTATTCTTGAATTTCGTGCTATTTTTCTGCAGCATTTTGAAAATACTATTAAAATTTAGCGGTAAAATTGTGCGAGCCCTGTCTGAAGCTGTATTTGTAACAAAGTTATGCATTTTTCTAAACAAAATGAACTAAGAAGTATAGATATAAATTTCTTGATGATCTCTTAAGCTACCTAGTAGATTTAGAGCAATTTTTGGACTATGGGCAATAATTAACGAAATTTGATTTCCAAATGTGTTACACGTTTTCTATTTCATTTTACTATACAGAGAAATTACGTTACATTTTTCTGAAAGAGCTTGAAAGTGTTTCATAATTTGTGCTTAAGGCATATTTTTTCTTTCTTGTTACGACTATAAAAATCAGATACATTCGTCTGATGGTTTTATCCCTATTTAAAAGCATTTTTCTTTTACGGCAGAAAGCTAGTTGTAATAAACACACATTCTAATGTTATTATCGAAATTCTTTTTTAAAGGGAGGGGGTTTAATTTGTCAGAGTGTTATTTAACTTTTCCCATTCTTTAGGCTAATCCACGGAATAACGAAATCAGCAGTCGGCTACCATAAAATTTTTATGTATTTTTTCTCATTTAATTCATACTTATTCAATTAGGAAAACCAAGATCACAATTCCAAAAGTTTTCTTCTCTGCCATTTTACTACGCTAATTTAACGCCCTCGAGCATGAATTATTTTGCAATTGTCAAAAAAAAAAAAAAAAAAAAAAAAAGCAATTTCGCCGGCAAATTATCTTAAATTAGATGAGAATATTAACATAAAACATTATTTTTTGATTTTTAAAAAATTCTTAAGGAAGTTTTGCGTGCAACCTCATGTGAGGCTTGTATGCAGAAATGTTACATTTGTTACAATTGCACATAAAACTTTTTTAAGAATTTTTAAAAGCTAAAAATCAAGTTTCTTCTTAATTTTCTTATCTATTTCAAGATATTTGCGAGCGAAATTTTTTTAGTTATTTTTGACTATTAATGGTGGTGTAATATTACAAACTTTACAATATACATATTTTTCCTTCTGGGAAAAATATTAATTGTCATGAAAATGTTCGAAACAGTCTGGATTTTAATGTACTTGACAGAGACCATAAAAATATTTTGTTTTACTCAAACAGCTTTAGTTTTTGCACTTCTGTGCAAATTTACCTTTAGACTTTTTTGGGTAATGTTTACTATTATCATATCTTAGTTCTTTAGCAACTAAAGACACTTTTCTTTTCTTTGCTGGACATATCAAAGCAAAAGATGATTTAGCCTATGGTCAACCCTTTTTCTTCAAGTTCGAAGTTGATGTTCCTGTATGTATTAGGCTGCTTGCAATGCTACTTTTGAACTCTAATAAATCATTAGCAGCTCTTCCATCTTTTCTCCAAAGAAGCCAGGCATTTACAACAGCAACATTTAAAAGATTTAAAAAAAATGCGCATAAAACTGCGCATATACCAACATATATTTATTTGACAGTGAAGATAAAGTGCCACAAGTGAATCCATCAAGTCCACACTTCCCATATGCTTGTTATATATTTGCACTGAGTGTGGCGTATCTATTTCTACAATGGACTTAGTTGCAAAATTAAAACACTTTGCTTTATCTGTTGGTTAAACTCCAGCCAAATGTTTACAACACGCGCATAATACCTTTATCAACCCATCCAGTCTAGTTACAAAAACTGATCCCCTTCCATCTTTCATAAGAGATTTGGCATTTTCTAACTTTTTCTCTACGTTCTTCATTCTGTTAGCTCGAATAGTTCCGACAAAATAAATTGTCGTGTTACTTATAAGATACACAAAAACTAATATATACATAGTCTCACTTTAAAAATTAATATCATTGCCATTTTTATAGTTTTCTGTTTTTGAAATTTGCATCTACAGCCTCAAATGAGGTTTGAATGCTGAGATAGCTGTAAATACTACAACTGCATGGAAGCCTCATTTGAGGTTTCAAACTAAAATACCCTTCAATCCCTCCAAAACATATTTAAATCTCAATTTTTTTCTTATTGTAATTAAAATGATGTGATAAATATGAAATATATTTTTACTTACATGTTATGTTCCTTTGTGTGGTGGAATACTCATTTTAAATTTGTTGTTTTAGCATACTTGACTTTTCACAAAAATGGAGATTAAAACCTGTACAAAATAAATGAAATGCAAGTGCTGCCATCTCTTTATTCTTTTCAAAGAGGACTTTGATCGCATACTCAACTACTATGCAATTGAAAATCCAGACAATTAGTATTATATAATTTTTTTAATGTTTTTTATTTGACAACCTCATATGAGGTTTCAATGCACAAGAGGGTTAAATATTGAAACACTTTATCAAAAGATTCATGCAATTAGAAATGGTTATATCATAATATATCTTTTTAAGAAGAAAAAAAAACACAAACATTAGCAGTCGCATTTCACAGTTATATTGAATCATTTTTTGAATAGCAAAAATTTTCGGAAAAAAAATTGGGGTTGGTTTTTGCTACAATTTCAAGAAAAACACAGGTCTAAACATGTTTCTACGAAATCTATAAGAAAGATTTTTTTTTCCTTAAATAAAAGTGGTGTTTAAAACCGAACAGAATGGGAGCCCCGAGTTAATCCACCGTAAATGCTCACATAAAATAACAGCTAGATTTAAAGTTTTGTTAATTTTTCAGAATTTAAATAGAAAATTTCTGTGTTTATTTAAAGATTTTGACAAAAACGAAGAATGCAAAGCGCGTTTTATTAGATATTTATATATCAAAAGACAAACCCCCTTTCCATAGAGCTATCTTACGGTATCATATACCATACCCCTCCCCCGTCCCCCTAAAATAATAACGTTACATTTGCACAGTCCCTAAACTGATCCGCTTTTACTGGGAAGGTGTTTCCGACCGGTCATTCCTATGTGATTCCGAGTTGTCTAGGTGTATCCTATCTGCTTTTGATGTTTTTTACATCCTAGCTGGGCCATATATACCACATTGATATCATATAAAAATACAGAATATAAGGTATATAAAATAGTATACAGGGTGATTCTGAATTCATCATCAATATTTGGTGGGGAGGTAGGGAATAGGAAAAGAACACTATTTCACATAGGAAAGCATAGGCGCAGACGTCATGTAGTAGGGCAATATGAATCCGGTTAAATGATGGAAAGAAAACATAACGAGAAAGTGGTAAGAGAAAAAACATTTATTTGTGCATCTTTTGTACAGACTTACAACAGGTGCTCGAAATTCTGACCATTTGCTAGATTACATGCCTCACAACGACGTTGCATGGACAACCGAACTTTCCGGAATATGCCTGGCGTTTCCCGGATGTTTGCGGCGGCAACCGATATGCGTGCTACAAGGTCCATAGCACTGGCAACAGGGGTCTCGTACACCATGTTTTTCATGGCACCCCACACAAAGAAGTCTATTGGAGATAAATCCGGTGACCGTGGTGGCCAACAAACCGCGACCAATCCATTGAGCTCCGAATTTTCTGGTCAGGTAACAACGCACATCATTTGCGAAATGTGCTGGAGCGCCGTCATGCTGGAACCACATTCGCCGGAGAATAACAGCAGGAACCTCGTTCATAAGACCCGGTAACACAGTCTGAAGAAATATGAGGTAGTTTGCGCAATCTAAACGGGATGGTAGTAAATACGGTCCCAGCAAACAGTCGCCGACGATCCCAGTCCACACATTGACGGCAAAGCGTTGTTGCGCAGCTCTAACTCTCGTACCGTGTGAATTCTGATTAGCCCACACATGCGAATTGTGTGTGTTGAAGCCACCTTCAAGAGTGAAGGACGCTTCATCTGTGAAAAGAACATATGTTGGGAAATTGGGATCAACGGCTGTTCTCTGCATGAACCACTGACAAAAAGTAACACGCTTGGGATAGTCCTCTGCTTCCAGTAACTGCACTCTTTGCAAATGAAAAGGATGTAAACGTTCCTCGTTTAGTATCCGCCACACTGTTGATTGTGAAACTCCAAACTGGCGAGCAATACCTCGTGTGCTAGAACTTGGCTGTTCTTCGATAGACTGTAGGACATCTTCCTCGACTGAAACTGTCCGTGTTGATCGGCGGCTGCCTCGATCAACATTAATACCAGCAAATGATCCAGTTTCGCACAGTTGTCGATGAACACGTGAAAACATTTGATGCTGTGGCACGCGCCGGTTGGGGTAGCGCTCTGCATACATTTGCCTAGCTCTAAAACAGCTTTCTCCTGCGGCACCGTAAGTTAGATGCATATCTGCAAGTTCTTGAAACGTATACCGGTTCATGTTACTTCTGCGAAGTCACCTTGTCGAATGACGACTGGCTGCACACGGCAGACAGCTATGCGCGTTCATGGGAGATGCGGACACAAAGCACCCTCTACACCGTCATGCGTTCGCTTGTGCCTATGCTTTCCTATGTGAAATAGTGTTATTTTCCTATTCCCTACCTGCCCACCAAATATTAATGATGAATTCAGAATCACCCTGTATATGTGCATTAACCCTTTGAGGGGCTGTGGTATGTCTATGAAACCACTTAATTTTATTTCTGAAAAGCCACATTGACACCAGAATTTTGGTAAAGAAATTAACGGTTTATTCGATGCGGGAGATATAGCCCCTTTTTTTTAATTTTTTGTAGGTAAAGTTGTTTTTAATTTCCATGTGTCATTAATTAATTTCAACTGTTAAACAATGAAAAAAGCTTTGCGCCGCAAAGGGTTAATCATTTAACTGATTCTTTCCTTTTACGTACAATAAATTCAAAATATAGGAGAACCATCACTTTTTTAAGCTAAAATTTTGTAATATTTAGTGTAAGTTTTTTTTTTTTTTTTTTATTAAATAGTATGATATTATATTTAAAAAATTTAGTGGTGTAAAAAAGCTTTAAGTGACGGGTCAGGCAAACTCTTCTTACCCATACGATGAACAGGCAAATCCGTTAAGCGGTTAAAATAATTTGCAGTCTGCTTTCTTATTAATACATTATGTTATAGCACATATATTGGTCACAGTGCTGTCACCACATGTATCGTAATTTGAAACAGAAAATGCTTAGATTGAAATACCGTATGAAAAAATTTAAAGCGATAATTTACGTTAAAATTAGCTAGAAAATCTATTTTTCTTTTTTAATATTAAACGAAAGCCTGTTTAATTGTAAAAATTTTACACCACATTTTTATCCACACGTTAATTATATCGCAAGATATTGTAAAATTTCTTATTATAATCAGCGTAATTATCCATGCAAATTAAAAGAACTTAAAATGACATTTTTCTCCGTATTCATATTACTTTCATGCTTTAAAACCTCCTTACTGACAAGAACGTCTATAGACGTTCGTGAAAAGTTCCTCTGAAACAGGCAGGCCCGACTGACTGCGTTTCTGCAAAACGGACTCAAAACAGGCACCGCCGACTTCAGACGTTCAAAGAATATAGCTTCAATAATGGCAAGGACGAATCTGGAAATGTGCCTTCCCCCACCATTGTTCACACCCTATCTTATGTACATTTGTGAACAATACTTAATTGTTACTCTATCCCCACCACCCCCTGTAGTGATTCGCCCGGGATCGCTCTTAAAAATTTTCCCGTTAGCGTCACAGCAGGATAGCAGACGGCCAGGCGAAGTTTCGCGAGTCGAAATTGTTTTGTAAATGTTCTGTCATACACTGTAAAAATAAATTCAAGAGGTTACTAAAAATTCTTTAGTAAATTTGTATTACACAGAATTTTTTAGTAACCATTACAAACTTTTTTTTTTGCAAGTGAAACAAGTATTTCTTTTGTAAACTGAACAAAAGAATTTTTTGTATAACTTAAAAATTTTTAGTATGAGCCACCAAGAAAATTTTAGTTATAGCTCCAAAATTATTTTTAATAACCTTTGCGTGCAGCCGAAGGACAAAAGCTTCCTTCAAGCTGCATCCAAACTTCTGAAGCGATAGATTTTCGGCAAAACCGTAATAGATGGCAGCACCAAACATTTCTGCCTACTCTGACAGGATTTTCATAATCCCTTTATTAACGCGTACTTACACTACATACTACATACATTCGGGACGCATTTGGCGCTGTCCGGTATCGAACCCGGGCCCTTTTAGCCTGGAGTCCGTTACTATAACCACTATGCTATCAAGGCCACACCAATTGAGTTTTAATGATAGCTATTAAAAATGTAAAACTATTAACTCTTATGCATTGCTAACTTTTTTCTAGTAATTCTTACAGATTTTCTAGTAACCGACTACGATTACTAAAATTTTTTTAGTAATTACAAGGATCACTAAAGTTTTTTTAGTAGATCGACCCTTTTTTTTTACAGTGTAGAGGGGAATTTATTTTTCCAGGCTATGGCTGCGTGCACACAAAATGTTTTTCTGCGGTTTGCAGGCGGCGCCTTTCAAGTCCGCAGGCGGCGCGTCTGATGTTAACGAGCTTTCCAGTTGACTTCAATCCAAGTGTAGGATGGGAATCTTTCCCTTCAGTAGGGTTTAAGATAGTGATCTCCCTGACCATTGTATCTCCCCCGTTTTGTACTGCCAGTAAACCGCAAGTGGGGAGTAACAAAAGGAAGTTCCCGGAAAAAAGTTTAACTTTAGAGTAGTTATGTTTGTCTAGACCTTATGGAACAATAAATTGTTCCATATTACTATTGTCATGTTTCATATTTATAATTATTATTATTTTTGTTTTGGTCAATAGTAATATCTCACAAAACTGAAGTCATCTTTGTAAATTTAAATATGCGTGTTCGATTTGTTTTTTGGGTATTTATATCAAAAATTCTAGATGAAAAACGTCAATTATTTCGAAAAAATAAAAATAAAAATGCAGATTACTGGAATAAGCAATGCTTTTTTCTTCTTCTTCTTCTTCCTTTTTTTTTCAAAAATTGTGCATTTTAAAACGAGGTTGAAGGTGGACATCATTTGGTAGATTTGGGCTTTTTCCTTTAAATCACCTCTTCCCTCCAGGTAAAATTTTGAATTACATAAAAAACATATTTTTTAAACACATTGCAAATTAATTGAAAAGAATTTATGATTTATGTTTTTCTGTCTGTCCGACCGTCTCTGATTCGTGTAAGTCTTTTATCAGTGTTTTTGTTTCATTTCTGCACATTTTATAAAAAATTAAATCTCAATAATTTTAAAATATTTTTATATTAAACGTGTATTTCCTTGTGTGCGTCGCACAGCAATAAGTTTTAAAATTCTTATCTGACATCAAGAGAACGAAAAAATATACATAATACCTAACCAAATGAAGTTTTTAAATCTTTTTTTTTATTATTATTTTATTAACTTAAGAAAATATTTCGTTCGTTTTATAATGGAATAAAAATTATAATGCTTATTATGAAAATTTATTAGTCATTTTTACATGCTACCTACATTATCAGCTATATAACATTCACCCTCCTCCCCCCCCCCATAAAATAGAAGTACTTCTTATGTTGATGCTTCATTGGTAACCTTTATAATGAGGGCTGAAATTACACTTTTATGCGCCTGGGTGAAACATGGATTATGCTCACGCGCATTGAAAGTTATCAAACGCAGATGCAGAAAGAAAGAAAAAGAAAAAATCCTAAATATAAAACTTACTTAATAATAATTAAAAACATCGGCAAGAAGACTGTAAACAATGCTCCCTTTTGATTAACATTAATTTGAGTGATAAGAACCTACGCTACTCGTGCGAGAAAAGTATATGGCGAATTTTAAATCTCAGCGTTTCTTTTTTTAAGTTTCCAACTTGCATATTAATAGATTGAATTGTTTTTTTTTTTTTTTTTTTTTTTTTTTTTTTTTTTTTTTGCTTAGAATAACTGAAATTGAATTCTAACCATGTTAGTATTTATTTTTTCGATTTTGGTTGCAGATTTTTTTTATGTGTAAAGTTACTTTCACTTTCACAAATTTGAAACGAATGCTTCCATAAGTTTAATATTAGCTTGCGAGCTCCTTCTTATTTCATACATATCAAAATTTTTATACTAAAAAAAAAAAAAAAAGAAATCTTTTGACTCTTTTTTTTTTCTGTTTGTGTTCTTTTTAAGGGCATATAACCCTTCTGAACCCCTTAGTTTCAGCCCTGCTTATAATAATTTCATCAGTATATTTAGTATAAAAGTATTTTTGTGTAAAATTTTCTGAATTAAATTATATATATGTATATATATAAATTATATTATGAGCATGGATGACCTTCCATTACTCATATTTACTTTATTTGCAAGAAAGAATGTATTTTAATTTTATTTCTTTTTGATGGATAACAGTGTTTTGCGAATTTAGTATTTTTAACAGTATTTTTATTTAATTTGTACAAATTTTATAAGAATTTTAATATTTCTAAATATTTTTAAATTAAACATCTCTATCTTTATGAGTCTCGCTCTGTTATAAGTTTTAAAATTCTTATCTAAAATTTAAAAAAAAAAATGAAAAAACGAAAAAATATACATTATACTTAATAAAATGCATTTTTTTTTCTTAACTGATAATGAAAAAATTTGGTTGTTTTATCATGGAATGTAATTTATAGTGCATAATATGAAAATTAATTAGTTGTTTTTACGTGTATCTACTTTAGCAGCTATAAAAAGCGTATTTTTCGCATAAAATAGAAGTATTTCTCATGATGATGATTCATTTTTAATAGTTATAACAGATTTATCGCTATCTTTATTGTTAAGGAATTTTTGTGTAAAATTTTCTTATTAAAAAAAGAAGAAAAAAAGAAAAATTTTATTATAGGCATGGATGATCATACATATTGATGAATCTAGGAAAAAAAGTGACCAGAAAAAAATGACATAAACTTAAAAAAGGGGGCGGTTGATTATTCTCCCCCTTAAATTAGATAAATTGTTTTTTATACACACTTATCCGATGTATTTCAAATTTTGGATATAAGTTCTTTCTAATAAAGTGAATCCCTAAATAGTTTTAAGGGCTTAAAGGATAAGAATAGAGGGGGGGGGATGGAGGACAACCCCCCCTTAAATTAAATAAATGGCTTTCTACTCAGAATTATCCGATTTGCTTCAAATTTCGGATGTAAGTTCATTATGATAAGACGAATCCCTGATTAGTTGTGGGTTATCCCCTGTTTTCCTTCTATATTTAGCCATGAAACTCTTTAAATTATTCAGGGATTCACTTTATCAGAAAGAACCTACATCCAAAATTTAAAATACGTCGGATAGTTGTGCAAAAGAAAAAAAAATGAACTTTTTTAAGGAGGGGGGATAATCGCCCGCTCGCCATTTTTAAGTACGAAAAGAATCCCATAACTAATCAGGGGTACGTCTAATTAAAATGAATATACATCCGAAATCTGAAGCAAATCGGATAATTCTGCTTAAAAAGTCATTTATTTAATTTAAGGAGGGTTATCCCATGCAATCGGGATCTTTTGCACAACTATCCGATAGTTGTGCAAAAGAAAAAAAATAAACTTTTTTAAGGAGGGGTGTAATGATTTCAATCTTTCCCTTGGTTCCGATGTGTAAGGCAGCAAAGATGAATTCGCATTTTCATGAGAATCATCTCTTTATTACAACACATGACATTAACAGCTATATAAAACTTGACACCTAAAGACTTTATACACATAAAAATCAAACAAATAAAACGTTCAAATCATCATTAAAATTGAGACACTGAAATCCAACAATCACAGTCCCATCCCTCTCCCCTCTCTGCTCTCTCGCTTCGTCTCCAGCTGTCTTACATCACAGCGCCGTCTGGCCAACATAGAAGCAACAGTCCGGATTCAGGACGCACAGCCAGGTCGCTTTTTTGCAACTATAGGCGAGAGTTATGTGCCAAAGTCAGATATTCGGGGTCGTCACAGACTCCTCCCCCCTCCAAATTTGGGGCATGTCCAAACAGAGTCCTAGATAAAGGAGTCATAATGTGACAAGTTCCAAGGAACACTAAAAAGTCCTTTTCAATTCATAGTGTTCAGGATTACTTGCAAATTTGCCACAGGCACATCTCCTGAAACCCATTACAGCATTGTGCCGCCCTGACCAAACTGCCACAATTTTACTAAATTTTTACAAATTTTAAATACTCGGCAATATAGCATTCCGCAATACCAGTCACAATATAAGTTCATTGTTCATTTACATAACACTAATTTTCTGTAAAATAAAAATACCAGGTTTTTCTTAGTATTATAACCAATGTAATTTCCTAATTACCTAATTAATACCAATGTAATTTCAATGGAAGTTCCTTCTTCAATGTAATCAGTTAATTTCCTTGTAAATACTATTACAATTAACAGAAAATCTTCCTATTTTTCTTATTTTCATTAAAACTTAACATTATACAATAATAAATTTTAAACAATGCATATCTTTCTACTTTTAAACAACTGAACTGTAATATACCTTTTTTCACAATTATAAAGCTGAAAAACAATACATATTAATCAAATTATGGACTACCAGATCAAAATTATCAAAAATATTTTTCCATGTTATTATGCAACAATAAATAACATTAAACATACATTTTCTGGAAACAACTATGATCATTAGTAAAAATGCACAAAATCCATAAAATTTAATAGCTACTAATGAAAGGATGGGTGCCGTGATAAAGTGTCCGCATTGTTGAATTTTTTTTTCTCTTCTTGTGATTTTTCATCATTCGATTTCTTCCTGGTTTAAATTCAACTGTTCTCTCCCCCTTTTTGCCAATCACTTTGAAACACTTTCTGTCCTCAAAACCATGGCTCCATTTTCCGTAAACTATCCGCCTGAACAGAACATAAACATTTCTGGTTCCCCTTTCGGACAATTTTTCAGTTTCTTCACATCTTTTAATCAACCAGTCAAGTTCAAGATCAATTTCATCTTCCTCTTGAAATGTCCTAACTAAATCAACTGCAATAGAGTTTTGTTTCATATCCGTACTCTCTCTCCTCTCCTTCGTACTTTCAGTTTCATTATCAGTTATAAACTGAAAATTCTCAACTTTAAGACTTTCTTCCTCTTGAACCTCATCTCCAGTCTTCCAATTGTCCTTAGTTTTCAAAATATTTGAAATTAGAGAGCCAATTTCATTTTCGCTACAGCATTCATCAATATCAGCCTTAGAAAGTTCAAGATTACCTTCAAACGTACTTGCACTACAAACTTCAGATACATCTCTCAGATTTCTATCTTGTGATAAAAGAAAACATTCTTCATCCCGTTCAGTAACTTTCTCATCATTTAAATAGTTCAGTTTTAAGTTCAACCTATCATTAACTCCACTTCCATCCCTTATCAATTTTATATTTTCTCTCTTCGCACCTTGAAGTTCCGAAAGTTCAAACACTTCGATTACGTCTATAATATCCACGATTTCCTTTTCAAGAGAATTACATAATTTCTTAGTCGATGACTCATTTTCCGTTACTTCACAGTCCAAAGATCTCGTATAGCTACATAAGTTTTCACCAGTGTTACTCTTCACTCCCTCTTTTACTCGATCAACATCATCAATACTTATTGTTTTTCTCTTCTCCGGAACCTCTTTAAACAAACACACAAGGTCTAACAAAATTTCCTCAATATGACACTTTTCCTCCACTGCTTTATCAATATCAGCAATATTTGATATATTCTTTTCTTTATCAGGAACTTCTAGCATAAACCTTCTTTCATCCGCCCTTTTTCTCTCGAAAGCTTTCTCACGACTTAAACTCTCATCTATAACAGTCTCAAGCATATACCTTACAAATTCTTCTTCATACCAAATGCTCTTCGTAATTAATTTATACAAGTCAGTGATCTTCATATCATCATTAACTTTCTCACCCAATTCCATTGCAACGATTCTCAAATCCACCTTTTGCCCTCTTCCAAGGAAAGCCATTTTCAACTTCAAGTTCACCGACGGGTGAGTCAGACACTTTATAAGAGCAACGGACACCCAACAAACTAACCAAAATTGGATCAGTGCACTATTAACCTATTTATTCAAAACTCTAAATAAATATTTTTCACAATAACTTTAAAACATTTATATAAATACTATTTTTATACACTTTATACAAGTATATACCATTACTTTCAATTCAACAGAAATAATACACCAGTTCGATAAACTTTTAAGATAATTTTCACTTTCTGAAAACTCACAATATTGACTAAACCAGCTTGGTTTAAAACACGATATGTTTCGATGCGAAATGTAATAACCTGAAATCAGTTTGACTTCATATATTCAATAAACCAGTTTGGCTTTAAACACGATAGGTTTCAATACGACATGTAAGAAATTTGAAATCAGTTTGACTTCATTTATTCAATAAACCAGCTTGGTTTTAAACACTATATCTCGCAATACAAATTATACTAAACTTGAAATCAGTTTGACTTCACCTAATCAATAAACCAGCTTGGTTTTAAAAGAACATTTCTCGATGAGAACTACATTATACCTGAAATCAGTTTGACTTCACTTAATCAATACACCTGTTTTATTTTAAAAGTACATTTCCCGATGCGAAACATATCATACCTGAAGTCAGTTTGACTTCATTTAATCAGTAAACCAGTTTGGTTTTAAAAAATATTTTTCAATACGAAACACATTAAACCAACATAGTTTTAAACATTCTTTTTCATATTTATACATTTTATGATAATCAAAGTACAAAATACAAAATCTGGTTATTGCGGCCGCTATATAATTTAAAACAAACCAATCAAGCAAGAATTTTAATCAAATGAACATCACCAATATTTTAAGCTTAAAAAAATAAGGCACGCTGTAATGAATTTTAAAACATACCTGTGACCACACATTTATTCTCGCCACAAACTCCAAGTCCAGCTCTCGGTGGGAAGCTCCAAATAACTAAGACTGTAATGATTTCAATCTTTCCCTTGGTTCCGATGTGTAAGGCAGCAAAGATGAATTCGCATTTTCATGAGAATCATCTCTTTATTACAACACATGACATTAAAAGCTATATAAAACTTGACACCTAAAGACTTTATACACATAAAAATCAAACAAATAAAACGTTCAAATCATCATTAAAATTGAGACACCGAAATCCAACAATCACAGTTCCATCCCTCTCCCCTCTCTGCTCTCTCGCTTCGTCTCCAGCTGTCTTACATCACAGCGCCGTCTGGCCAATATAGAAGCAACAGTCCGGATTCAGGACGCACAGCCAGGTCGCTTTTTGCAACTATAGGCGAGAGTTTTGTGCCAAAGTCAAGTATTCGGGGTCGTCACAGGGGGGATAATCGCCCGCTCGCCATTTTTAAGTACGAAAAGAATCCCATAACTAATCAGGGGTACGTCTAATTAAAATGAATATACATCCGAAATCTGAAGCAAATCGGATAATTCTGCGTAAAAAGTCATTTATTTAATTTAAGGAGGGTTATCCCATGTTCCTCCTCTCTTTACATAGGCATTAAACCCTTAAAACTATTCAGGGATTCACTTTATGCGAAAGAACCTGTATACAAAATTTGAAATACATCGGATAAGTGTGCATAAAAATCAATTTATCTTATTTAAGGGGGTGGGAATAATCACATGACCCCCTTTTTAATTAGCAAAAGTACTCCATAATCAATCAGAAATACGTCTTATCATAATGAATCCATGTCCAAAATTTCAAGCAAATCGGATAATTATGCGTAAAAAGCAAATGATTTAATTTAAAGGGGATTATATTCTATATCCCCATTCTATACTTAGCCAGTGTTCTCGCTGTCGCTCGCCATTGCACCAAATTGCTACTAAATTCTTCATTTGGCGAGTAAACAAACGATTAGTTTCGTCAAAATGCTAGTGTTCATTCTTTGCCTTGTCTTTTTCGTTTTTCATACATAATCATATATACATATTTTTAATATATTTGTAGGCGTTAGTTGAAATTAGATTAATAACAATCGTTGTCGCAGTTATAAAAAGTTAGGTTATTTTAGAACATATTGAAAAAAAGGGGGTACATTAAAGGATTAAAGATAATTTTTTCTTTGTACTACACGTCGAATCTATTTTGCTAATACTTTTTTCATTTGGCGAATGTTTTTTATTTTTAATTAGCCAAATTACTAACGTTGGTCAAATGTCAGCGAGAACACTGTACTTAGCCATTAAACCCTTAAAACTATCCAAGGATCACCTTATCAGAAAGAAACTACATTTAAAATTTAAAATGTATCGGATAATTCTGCATAAAAAACGATTTATCTAATTAGAGGCGAGATAATTGCCCGTCCCCTCTTTATTAATAAGCAAAAGAACCCCATTACTAATCAGAGATAAGTCTTAAAATGAACTTATGTCCAAAATACCAAGTAAATAAGATAATTCTGCGTAAAAAGCTATTAATTTAATTTAAGACAGGTTATTCTCCATTTTTACCTCTATACTTAACCATTAAACTCCGAAAGCTCTTCAGGCATTATGTACTATATATAAGCCTTATCAGGACGAACCTAAATCCAAAATTGGACACACGTTGGATAATTCAGCATAAAAACCCATTTATCTAATATTGTCCGGATGGGGGGGGGGGGTAATCGTCCCTTCCTAAAACTAATCAGGCAAGTGTTTTTTCAGTATGAACGTGTATCCAAAAAATGAATCAAATCAGTTAATTCAACATGAAAAACCCACTTACCTAAATTATGAACCTTATCTCCGATCCCTCTTTTATACTTAACCATTGAATCCCTCAAATCAATAATAAATCCCCAAAATCAATTCCTTGTCACTTTTTCCAGTAACTTTTTTTTTCTTGTCACTTTTTTTCCGTGTCACCTTTTTTCCGCTTTTGTAGTTTATGTCACTTTTTTCCCGATAACTTTTATTCCGGTCATTTTTTTTCGTTTATCCATTTTGATATTTACGTTATTTGCTAGAAAGATGATATTTTAATTCTTTTTCCTGACAAATAACAATATTTTGAGAATTTAGTAGGTTCTAACAATATTTTACTTTAACTTGACCGAATTCTGTAAAATTTAAATTAGAATAATTCTAAAATATGTTTGAGTGAATCATGCTTTTCATAGAATAACTTGTTTTATTTTATATAATTTATGGTTTAACTAATTCTATGAAAATATTATAATAGTTGATGAAAGAACTTTAATCAAGAATTTCTGAAGGAGATTCGAGTATCTTGATATAACTTTAAAATGCACTGTTATATTTGAACATATGCCAATGCATGATATGACCTGAAGAATGTCTGCTCAATATTCCATTTTTATAACAGAGGTTTTGAAATTGAGATGAATTAGTCTTTTTAAAAAATATATTTTATGTTACGCTATTGTTATCTTCAAAATTCTGTTTTTGAAAGTAATATTTTCCTTATGTAAAATGTATTTAAAAAATAAAACAGAATAATTCTTTTGTTATTGTTTCATTCTATTTAAATATTTTGATGCTAAATGTATGTGTTACGGCCAAAATAGAAAATCTAGTAAAATTGAATTATTGAAGGAAGCTTTTTAAGCCTAAATTTCCGGCTGCTTCATATATTGTAGAAACTTAACAGCCTTATATGACATTTATAACAGAATATGATACAAATAACTTTTAATCTTTCATTTAAAAAAAAAAAGTGCCAAGCATTTATTGTGATGCTTTTCTAACAGAAATAGAATAGCAGTAAAAGTTCAATGAAGAATACTTTTACAAGATAATTAAAATTCGAAATGTGTTCAGAAACAAACATAATTTGAACAATGATATTTTTGTAAGGTAAGTTTTTTTTAGGTATTTCCTTGGCGATGCAATTTTCTAAATTTTTCAAAAAATTAAATTAAAAAAATATTATTACAGTTATATTTATTTATTTATACATATTAATTACAGACATAATTAATATTTTTCTTTTTAAGCAGTGATAAATGTATATATATATGCTAAACCTATCACTGTTAGAGAAAGTTAATTTTATAAAAATTTTCTTTATGCTTCAAATGCTTACTTTTTCTATCGATTTTATATTTTTTAAATCCTTTGCTTGAATGGATACCGTATTTTTTAAATTTAACAGGTGAATTTGTTATTTAATTTACCAATTTACTTGATAAAGGAAATTAATAGTTTATACTAATTTTATAAAGAGGTATTTCTAGGGGATATTCTCTGAAATTATCAAACATTGACCAGTTTTATTCTGGATGCTCCCCACTCCTCCCTTTGGTAAAAGCTACTTGATTGCACAATTTTAGTATAATATCTCCCTCTTTTTTTTTTTTTTTTTTTTTTTTTTGGAGAAAAAATTTTAAACTTTTGAAATTCTATCTGTTACAGATTAAATACTGCTTTTCTAACAAATTTCATTTTTTTATAACACACTAAATTCTTTTTTAAAAATAGAAATAGCAGGACAATTACAAATTAGTTTGTCAAGAAAAAGTTGATTTTGCATTAAGAGCCTGCATCAGTCAAACCGAAACTCAAAATCCGATCACAAACCTATACGTGTTGCCACCAGGAAGGCGTATCCCGAACCCAACGATTGACACTTTAAAAGACCAATAAAATGACCATTTAAATGATATTTTCCAAGCTTGTAATTAATAAGAAAATGGTCATCTCACGCCACCCTTTACCTCCAGGCGATAAAAAGGGGATAAGATACCCCAGGAAGAAAAAAGTCATTAGCAAATGCTAAAAACTCTCGCACCTTTTCAATACTGATAGCCCGAGGAATATGTGCATTTGGATAGTTTCTTCGAGATCATTTCTGACCAAAACAGTCGGATCCGTTTTAAAACAAGTCGACATTGACCTTTTTTGTTAGATAGTTTCAAGTGAAATTTATATGTAATTTTAAAAGACAACATACAGATCGTGATTATTATGTCAGAGATTGCACATTAAACATTTTCCAAAGAATCTCCTCTACATTTTAATATTTTTAAATGATTTTTTTAGCATTGAATAGCTGAGATAATTGAACTGTACAAAGACCGTTTTATATTTTTTCGATTTTGTTACGAGTATTTTATAGTGGCTTTCATCAATAGAGCGAAATCCCAAGATAGGAATTTTTAAGATATCTCGTTTGTATTTTAATATTTTTAAATGATTTTTTTAGCATTGAACAGCTGAGATTTTTCGGTATAAAGACCGTTTTGTACTTTTTTTATTTTGTTTACAGGTGTTTTAAAGAGGCTACTTCAGTCAAGTGATATCCAATGGAAGAAATTTATAAAAATATCTCTTCTACATTTTTATATTTTTAAATTATTTTTTGGCATTCGATATCTCAGATATTTCGGTACAAAGACCGTTTTGTACTTTTTCGACCTTGTTTATTTAAAAAGCTATTTCAGTCAAGTGAAATCCCATTGTAGAAATTTATAAAAATATCTCTTCTACATTTTAATATTTTTAAATGATTTTTTTGTCATTGGATAGCTGAGATCTTTCCGTACAAAGACCGTTTTGTACATTTTCGACTTTGTTTAAGGGAATTTTAAAAAAGCTACTTCAGTCAAATGAAATCCAATGGAAGAAATTTATAAAAATATCTCTTCTACATTTTAATATTTTTAAATGAATTTTTGTCACTGGATAGCTGAGATCTTTCGGTACAAAGATCGTTTTGTATTTTTTCGACTTTGTTTAGGGAAATTTTAAAAAAGCTACTTCAGTCAAGTGAAATCCAATGGTAGGAATTTATAAAAATAAGTCTTCTACATTTTAATATTTTTAAATTATTTTTATGTCATGGGATGGCTGAGATCTTTCTATACAAAGACCGTTTTTTACATTTTCGACTTTCTCTAGGGGAATTTTAAAAAAGCTACTTCAGTCAAGTGAAATCCAATGCTAGAAATTTCTAAAAGTATCTCTTCTACATTTTAATTTTTTTTTTGGGGGGGGGGGTCATGGGATAGCTCAGATTTTTCGGTACAAAGACCGTTTTGTACTTTTTCGATTGTGTTTAGGGGAATTTTAAAAAAGCTACTTCAGTGAAGTGAAATCCAATGGTAGAAATTTATAAAAATATCTCTAACATTTTAATATTTGTAAATCATTATTTGGCATTCGATATCTCAGATCTTTTGGTACAAAGACAGTTTTGTACTTTTTTTTTTTTGTTTACAGCTGTTTTAAAGAGGCTACTAAATCCTATAGTAAAATTTTATAAATATGTCTTTTCGACATTTAAAGATTTTTAAATGATTTTTTTGTCATGGGATAGCTGAGATCTTTAGGTACAAATACCGTTTTGTATTTTTTTTTTTTTCGTTTACAGGTGTTTTAAAGAGGCTACTTCAGTCGATAAGTGAAATCCAATGGTAGAAATTTATAAAAATATCTCTACTACATTTCAATATTTTTAATTGATTTTTTTTTCTGTCATTGGATAGCTTAGATCTTTCTGTACAAATAACGTTTTTTTACATTTTCGACTTTGTTTAGGAGAATTTTAAAAAAGCTTCTTCAGTCAAGTGAAATCCAATGGAAGAAATTTATAAAAATATCTTTTCTACATTTTAATATTTTTAAATGTTTTTTTTTTGTCATTGGATAGCTTAGATCTTTCGGTCCAAATACCGTTTTGTACTTTTTTAATTTTGTTTACTTATGTTTTAAAAAAGATACTTCAGTCAAGTGAAATCGAATGCTAGGAATTTATAAAAATATCTCTTCTACATTTTAATATTTTTAAATGATTTTTTTTGGCATTGGATAGCTGTGATCTTTCGGAACAAAGACTGTTTTTTACTTTTTTGATTTTGTTTACAGGTATTTTAAAGAAGCTACTTCATTCAAGCAAAATCCTATAGTAGAATTTTATAAATATGTCTTTTTACTTTTAAAGATTTTTAAATGATTTTTTGGCATTCGATGTCTCAGATCTTTCGGTACAAAGACCGTTTTGTACTTTTTCGACTTTGTTTAGGATATTTTTAAAAAAGCTACTTCAGTCAAGTGAAATCCAATGAAAGAAATTTATAAAAATATCTCTTCTATATTTTAATATTTTTAAAATATTTTTGGCATTCGATATCTCAGATCTTTCGGTACAAAGACCGTTTTGTACTTTTTTGATTTTGTTTACATGTGTTTTAAAGAGGGAAATGAAATCCAATGGTAGAAATTTATAAAAATATCTCTACTACACTTTAATATTTTTAAATGATTTTTTTGTCATTGGATAGCTGAGATCTTTCGGTACAAAGACCGTTTTGTACTTTTTCGACTTTGTTTAGGGGAATTTTAAAAAAGCTATTTCAGTCAAGTGAAATCCAATGGTAGAAATTTATAAAAATATCTCTTCTACTTTTTAATATTTTTAAATGATTTTTTTGTCATTGGATAACTTAGATCTTCCTGTACAAAGACCGTCTTTTACATTTTCGACTTTGTTTAGATGAATTTTAAAAAAGCTACTACAGTCAAGTGAAATCCAATGGTAGAAATTTATAAAAATATCTCTTCTACATTTTAATATTTGTAAATTAATATATTTGTCATTCGATATCTCAGATCTTTTGGTACAAAGACCGTTTTGTACTTTTTTGATTTTGTTTACAGGTGTTTTAAAGAGGCTACTTCAGTCAAATGAAATCCAATGGTAGGAATTTATAAAAATATCTCTTCTACATTTTAATATTTTTAAATGATTTTTTTGTCATGGGATGGCTGAGATCTTTCTGTGCAAAGACCGTTTTGTACTTTTTCGACTCTGTTTAAGGGAATTTTAAAAAATCTACTTCAGTGAAGTGAAATCCAATGGTAGAAATTTATAAAAATATCTCTTCTACATTTTAATATTTGTAAATTATTATTTGGCATTCGATATCTCAGACCTTTTGTTACAAAGACCGTTTTGTACTTTTTTGACTTTGTTTAGGGGAATTTTAAAAAAGCTACTTCAGTGAAGTGAAATCTAATGGTAAAAATTTAGAAAAATATCTCTTCTACATTTTAATATCTGTTAATTATTATTTGGCATTCGATATCTCAGATCTTTCGTTGCAAAGACCGTTTTGTACTTTTTCGACTCTGTTTAGGGGAATTTAAAAAAAGCTACTTCAGTGAGGTGAAATGCAATGGTAGAAATTTATAAAAATATCTCTTCTACATTTTAATATTTTTAATTGATTTTTTTGTCACTGGATAGCTTAGATCTTTTTCTACAAAGACCGTTTTGTACTTTTTCGACTTTGTTTAGGGGAATTTTAAAAAAAGCTACTTCATTCAAGCAAAATCCTATAGTGGAATTTTATAAATATATCTTTTTATTTTTAAAGATTTTTAAATGATTTTTTGGCATTCGATATCTCAGATCTTTCGGTAAAAAGACCGTTTTGTACTTTTTCGACTTTGTTTTGGATAATTTTAAAAAAGCTACTTCAGTCAAGTGAAATCCATTGGTAGAAATTTATAAAAATATCTCTTCTACATTTTAATATTTTTAATTGATTTTTTTTGTCACTGGATAGCTTAGATCTTTTTCTACAAAGACCGTTTTGTACTTTTTCGACTTTGTTTAGGGGAATTTTAAAAAAAGCTACTTCATTCAAGCAAAATCCTATATTGGAATTTTATAAATATATCTTTTTATTTTTAAAGATTTTTAAATGATTTTTTGGCATTCGATATCTCAGATCTTTCGGTAAAAAGACCGTTTTGTACTTTTTCGACTTTGTTTTGGATAATTTTAAAAAAGCTACTTCAGTCAAGTGAAATCCATTGGTAGAAATTTATAAAAATATCTCTTCTACATTTTAATATTTTTAAGTGATTTTTTTTGTCATTGGATAGCTGAGAACAAATGGTAGTAAAAAAAAAAATATATATATCTTCTACATTTTAATGTTTTTAAATGGTTTTTTTTTTGGGGGGGGGGGGCATTGGATATTTCAGATCTTTCGGCACAAAGACTGTTTTGTACTTTTTCGACTTTGTTTAAGGGAATTTTAAAAAAGCTACTTCAGTCAAGTGAAATCCAATGGAAGAACTTTATAAAATTATCTCCTCTACATTTTAATATTTTTAAAATATTTTTTGGCATTCGATATCGCAGATCTTTCTGTACAAAGCCCGTTTTGTACTTTTTCGACTTTGTTTATGGGAATTTTAAAAAAGCTATTTCAGTCAAGTGAAATCCATTGGTAGAAATTTATAAAAATATCTCTTCTACATTTTAATATTTTTAAATGATTTTTTGTCATTGGATAGCTGAGATCTTTCGGTGCAAAGACCGTTTTGTACTTTTTTGATTTTGTTTACAGGTGTTTTAGTGGGGCTACTTCAGTCAAGTGAATTCCAATGGTAGAAATTTATAAAAATATCTCTTCTACATTTTTAATATTTTTAAATGTTTTTTTGTCATTGGATAGCTGAGATCAAATGGTAGTAATAAAAAAAAAAATATATCTTCTACATTTTAATGTTTTTAAATGGTTTTTTTGGGGGGGGGGCATTGGATATTTCAGATCTTTCGGCACAAAGACTGTTTTGTACTTTTTCGACTTTGTTTAAGGGAATTTTAAAAAAGCTACTTCAGTCAAGTGAAATCCAATGGAAGAACTTTATAAAATTATCTCCTCTACATTTTAATATTTTTAAAATATTTTTTGGCATTCGATATCGCAGATCTTTCTGTACAAAGCCCGTTTTGTACTTTTACGACTTTGTTTAGGGGAATTTTTAAAAAGCTACTTCAGTCAAGTGAAATCTAATGGTAGAAATTTATAAAAATATCTCTACTACATTTTAATATTTTTAAATGATTTTTTTGTCATTGGATAGCTAAGATCTTTCGGTACAAAGACCGTTTTGTACTTTTTCGACTTTGTTTACAGGTGTTTTAAAGAGGCTACTTCAGTCAAGTGAAATCCATTGGTAGAAATTTATAAAAATATCTCTTCTACATTTTAATATTTTTAAGTGATTTTTTTGTCATTGGATAGCTGAGATCATTCGGTACAAAGACCGTTTTGTACTTTTTTTAATATGTTTACAGGTGTTTTAAAGGGGCTACTTCAGTCAAGTGAAATCCATTGGTAGAAATTTATAAAAATATCTCTTCTACATTTTAATATTTTTAAATGATTTTTTGTCATTAGATAGCTAAGATCTTTCGATACAAAGACCGTTTTGTACTTTTTTGATTTTGTTTACAGGTGTTTTAGTGAGGCTACTTCTGTCAAGTGTAATCCAATGGTAGAAATTTATAAAAATATCTCTTCTACATTTGAATATTTTTAAATTATTTTTTGGCATTCGATATCTCAGATCTTTCGGTACAAAGACCGTTTTGTACTTTTTCGACTTTGTTTACAGGTGTTTTAAAGAGGCTACTTCAGTCAAGTGAAATCCATTGGTAGAAATTTATAAAAATATCTCTTCTACTTTTTAATATTTTTAAATGATTTTTTTGTCATTTTATAGCTGAGATTTTTCGGTGTTAAGACCGTTTTGTACTTTTTTGGTTTTGTTTACAGGTGTTCAAAGAGGTTACTTCAGTCAAGCGAAGTCCTTTAGTAGAAATTTATAAATATATCTTTTCTACATTTAAATATTTTTAAATGTTTTTTTGGCATTGGATTTCTGAGATCTTTCGGTACAAAGACCGTTTTATATTTTTTTGATTTTATTATGGGAGTTTTAAAGGGGCTTACTTCAATCAAGCGAAATCCTATGAAGTTTTGAAGTTCATATAAATATATATTTTTCTCTTCTACATTTTAATATTTTTAAATGATTTTTTTAGCATTGAATGTTAGAAATTTATAAAGATATCTCGTCTACAAGTAAATATAAACTGATGATTACCTCAATCAAGGAAAATCCCATGGTAGAAATTTATAAAGATATCTTTAAGATCATTTAAAAGTCATTTGTAAAGATCATTTTAATATTTGTAATTTTTTTCCATCATATAACTGATATCTTTCTTTACAAAGAACGTTTTATATCTTTTCGATTTTGTTACGGGTATTTTAAAGTGACTTACTTCAATAGATCTAAATCACATTTTAGAAATTTTTAAAGCTATCTCGTTTGTATTTTAATTGTCTTTAAACTTTTTTTTTCGGGGGTGGGGGGGGGCATTAGATATCGGAGATTTCTCTGTACAAACACCTTTTTACATTTTTTCGATTTTTTACGGGTATTTTAAAGTGGCTTACTTGAATAGAGAAAAGTCCCATTATAAAAATTTATAAAGACATCTCGTCAACATTTTAATTTTTTAAATGATTTTTTTAGCATTGAATTTCTGAGATATTTCTGTACAAATACCGCTTTATATTTTTTTCGATTTTTTACGGGTATTTTAAAGGGGCTTACTTCAATGAAGCGAAATCCTATCACAGAAATTTATAGAAATATCTCGTCTATATTTTAATAATCTTTTTTATATTGAACAGCTGAGATCTTTCTGTACAAAGGCGGTATAACAATTTTTGATTTCGTTACAGGTATTTTAAAGTGACTTACTTCAGTCAAACGAAATCCCATTGTAGAAATTTATAAAGATATCTCGCCTACATTTAAAAAAAAAAAAATATTTTTATTTTTTTTTCTCTTACATTGAATAGCTTTTACGATTTCATTTATTTTAAAGAGGCTACTGCTGTTAAACGAAACAATGCCTTCGCTTTAAAACTAATGCTATGAAAGAAATTTATAAAAGTTTATCGTCTGCAGGCCATTTTCTATTTTTTCGATTTATTTTACGGGTATATATATATATATATATATATATATATATATATATCAACTTCAATTAAACGAAACAATTTACTAGCTTATGATAATTCTTTCTACGATAATCCAACGGTCGAAATTTATAAATAGGTGTCGTCTGCATTTTAATATTTTTCCCCTTTAATAGCTCAGAGCGATCTCTTCAAAGGCCTTTTTCTACTTTTTTAATTTTCTTTACAGGATAGTTTCATTTTCGGAACCGTTTTCAAAAGTGATATTATCCTCATATTTAAAATCTACAGTCAGTATCGAAAAAAGTAAAAAGCGGCCTCTATACAAACCATCGTCAGCTATACTATGCAGAAAAAAAAATAATTAAAAATTGGAATGAAAATATGGTATCTTTTAAAAAATCTTCCATAGGTTTAGTATAATTGAGTTTGTCTTTTTGCGTGACTGAAAAAACCGCTATTCTAAAACTTAGATCAGTTAGACTATGACAGGCTTTGGAATATATGCGTATTATTTAGTTAAAATAGTATAAGAACTTTAAAAATCATTCGTTTATCTTTCTGAAAGGGAAAAACAAAGGAAAGACAATTTATATACAATTAAGCATAAATATATCATTTACGGATGTGAATTTTACCGCAACAGAATATATTGTTACGAATTTTGTAAATAGTTAGTGTTTGTACTCTAAAATAATGTAAGTAATCTTATTAAGCTCCATTCCTTTACTAATATTATGTTACATTGTCTCTGTTATCAAGCAAACTTGTCCATTATTTTCAGTGTATGTCTACGGCAGATTGGCGAAATAATGAAGATATCGCCAAGTTGGCGTCACTTTTGGCGACTAATTTTGGTCGCCAAATTTGGCGATATATCGCCAAGTTGGCGACAAACTTGGCGATTGTTGGCGATGGTAACCCTAACCCTCTTAATGGTAACCCCCCTTAGATATACTGATACATTGTTTGTTGTTCCGTGGATTTTTCGAGTAGGTTCTAGAAACTTCGGCGCATGCTACGAGCCTTTATATTGGAGAGCCGATACGAGCTGCTGTTGTCATTATTTACCAGTCAGTCATTGAGTGAACAAGGCGTAAGCAAGTTTGCTTGAGTTTCATGTATGTTGTTTTGAATGTTATTAAGTGTTGAGACGTTGTATAAAGAGTCTTTGGGGTCTAAAGCTGTAATTGTACGATAGATTTGAGCAGTTATTTTTGAATATCCAGTAATATTTGTGAGTTTCGAAGACTCTGTTGTTCTGAAGTCTGTAAATAAATTATTTTCTACTTTTCCAAGAGCAAGAGTTTGAAGTTGTCTAACCATAAGATCAAAAGAACCCTATATACGCTGCAACATTTGGTGTCAGAATTTGGGATCTTATGGCGAAAATGAGAGCATCGGAAGAGCAACTGAATGAGTTGCTGAAAGCTATTAATGGATTATCAAATAAAATGGATAAAGGCCAAGAAGAGTTGGCGGAAAAAATGAATAAAAACGAAGAAAGAATGGAACAGTTGACAAACAAAATTGACAAATGCCAAGAAGATGTGACTGAAAAGATTAATAAAGGCCAAGAAGAGTTGGCGGAAAAAATGAATAAAAACGAAGAAAGAATGGAACAGTTGACAAATAAAATTGACAAATGTCAAGAAGATGTGACTGAAAAGATTAATAAAGGCCAAGAAGAAATGAAGAAAACTTTAGAAGAAAAGTTCTCGTCGGTAGAGAGAAGAATAGGCTCGGTAGAAGAGAAAATAGAGGAAGTAGAAGAGAAAATTCAGAATGAAGTTAGTAATGTTGAACAGAAAATGGAAAGGAAAATGGCGGAAGTAAAAGAGAAAATACTAGGTGAAGTAGATGAAAAGCTAAATAAAAAAGTACAAGATCTTGAGAAGAAACTTTCAGCGTCCAGTGGTAATTATGAAGAATTTAGGAATCCGACTGCTTCTCCCGTGCACATCAAGTTGTCGACATACGACGGAAAGAGTTCCTGGCAAGTTTACAAGACCCAATTCACCATTGTAGCCGAAGCGAACAAATGGAGTGACGAGGTGAAAGCTTGTCAACTGGCAGCGTCTTTGAGAGGAGAAGCCGCCGACGTGCTGCAAACATTGCCCGATATGACGCAACTCAACTTTGACACTCTAAGTTGTGCACTTGAAATGAGATTCGGAGAAAAATTCTTCAAGGACTATACGAGAATACAAATGAAGAGCCGCCATCAAAAATCGAGTGAAACCCTTCAAGAGTTTGCCTCGGAAATTGAACGGCTTGCAAATTTAGCATTCATTGACTGTCCAACAAATGTACGGGAAATGCTCTCACTGCAATATTTTGTAGACGGAATAAAAGATCCAGAAGTGCAGAGAGCGGTACGAATGGCAGATGTGCAGGATTTAAAGGCTGCATTACTATATGCCTTAAAGTTGGAAGCAGCTACACAAGCCACCCGAAAAGATCGTCATTCAGTCCGAGGGGCAACAATGAACAACAGCTCAGACACTGAAATCGACGTCTTGAAAGAAATTAGGAAAATAAATCAAGAGCTTGAAGCTTTGAAATACGGAAGAACAAGCTCAAGAAGACAGAATCTCACGTGCTGGGGATGCGGTGATACAGGACATTTCCGAAGAAATTGCCCCAAAATCCACGAACGTGAGAAAAATTCAAACAGTCAGCAGGGAAACTAAATTTTGGCCATCTCGCGGGGCGGAGGTTGCCAGAGAATGAAAAGCCCCACCTGAAGATCCTCCAGATATCAAAGATGAGCGGCGGTGATAACGAATTATATGTGATAGGCTTTATTAACGGAATTCAGTGCCATATGATTGTCGATACAGGAGCCAATGTGACAATAATAAGAGAAGATTTGGCTCGAAAATTGAAATCTAAACTCATCTGGACTCCACCATGCGTTACCTTGCAAACTGTGACGGGCGACAAGATAGGCATATATGGAAAGGCCAATTTAACTATCAACTTTGGAGGAACGAAATATTACCATACGGCATATGTGGCTGACATAACAGATCCTTGCTTAATCGGACTAGATTTTCTGAAGAAGTTTGACTTCAGACTTGATTTCAAAAATAACAAAATGATCTCAAAATTTGAAGAAATAAGTCTTTTTGGATTAAATAACGAAATTGAATGTAAACAAATAGTAATAGCCAAAGAAGACATTAATCTAGATGCAAGAACAGAATGTTTGGTTCCTGCTGTAATTAAAAATGAAACTAATTATCGATTTGGCCATATAGATTATCCTGAAAACAATAGTAAACAAGCAGGAGTATTGGTGGCTTCATCTGTGGTGGACCTCTCGAAGAAGACCATTCCAGTCAGAATTGCTAACATCAGTGATAAGACGAGGACTATCAAGAAAGGAGAGGTGATAGCGTCATGTGCTCCTGTGACGTGCATAAGTCAAAATTCCAGTCACTCTGAGAAATCTTCAGATAATTTAGTCAAGGATTTGTTACAAAATACAGACTTAGATCCAAAACAGATGGAAGCTGCGGAAAATTTAATTAGAGAATTCCAAAGTTTATTTTCCCAAACATCTGAAGACTTTGGACGAACTAAAATGGCACAACACCGAATTGACACGGGAGATCACTCTCCTATTAAACAGCACCCTAGACGATTACCTTTTGCCAAGCAAGAAGAGGTGCAGAATTTAATTAAGGATATGGAAGAAAATGACGTCATCGAACCATCGACAAGTCCATGGGCGTCTCCCATTGTATTAGTAAGAAAGAAGGATGGTTCTACAAGATTTTGTGTAGACTACCGCCGACTGAATGACGTCACTAAAAAGGATAGTTACCCTCTACCAAGGATCGACGACACTCTCGACACACTTGCGGGCAACACTTGGTTCTCGACTTTGGATCTGAAGAGTGGTTACTGGCAGATAGAGATCCATCCGGACGACCGCGAGAAGACTGCCTTTACAACGGGACAAGGATTATGGCAGTTCAAAGTAATGCCTTTTGGTCTATGTAACGCACCTGCAACTTTCGAACGGCTTATGGAAACGGTTCTCCGGGGGCTGTCATATGAAGCATGTCTTGTTTATTTAGATGATATCATAATCATAGGAAAATCTTTTGATGAACATCTGAACAACCTCAGGCGGGTGCTACAAAAATTAAAGGAAGCTAATTTGAAGTTAAGCCCTTCGAAGTGCAGATTGTTTCGAAATGAAGTCGCCTACCTTGGACACATCATTTCGGCGGAAGGAGTTAGGACCGATCCAGAGAAGATATCGGCTGTGAAAAATTGGAATCGTCCAGCAGATGTTCACCAGCTTCGGAGCTTTCTAGGATTATGCACCTATTACAGAAAATTTGTCAAAGGCTTCTCGATGATTGCAAGACCACTTCATAAATTAACAGAAGCCAATAAAAAATTTATGTGGACACAGGAATGTGACGCTGCTTTCGAAAAGCTTAAGGAGGCCTTAACATCCACTCCAATTCTGTCATATCCTCAAATCGATAAACAGTTTATACTTGATACGGATGCAAGTAACGAAAGCATTGGCGCTGTACTGTCCCAGGAAATCGACGGCCAAGAGCGTGTTATCGCCTATTTCAGCAAGTGCTTGTCAAAGGCCGAGCGAAACTACTGCGTAACAAGAAAAGAGCTTCTTGCTGTAGTGAAAGCCATAGACCACTTTCATCACTATCTTTACGGTCGAAAATTCCTGATCCGAACTGATCATGCTTCTCTAACTTGGCTATTGAATTTTAAGAACCCAGAAGGCCAGGTAGCCAGGTGGATACAAAAGCTTCAAGAGTACGATATGGAGGTACGCCATCGAAAAGGCTCATCACATGGAAATGCAGATGCTCTCTCAAGAAGACCCTGCTCAGAGAATTGTAGATACTGCGACCGGGTTGAGAAGAAATTTAATGTCAAAGGTCCTATAGTAAGACAAGTTACAACTGGTTCTACATCATCGCAAGATCAGTGGTGTGATGAGAGCCTGCGTAAAGATCAACTTGATGATCCTGAAATTAAGCCAATTCTAGAGCTGAAAAAGGAGTCCAACAGGAAGCCCAGCTTGCAAGACATTGCCCATTACCATCCTACGACTAAACGTTATTGGGCTCTCTGGGATTCCTTACATTTGAAGAACGGCATCTTGTACCGAAAATGGGAGTCTGACGATGGAAAGACATGTAGATGGCAACTACTACTCCCTAAGTCGAGAATTTCTATGGTCCTTCAAGAACTGCATGGTAGTCCCACAGGAGGTCATTTTGGTGTAATGAAGACCCTGCAAAAGGTTCGAGAGCGTTTCTACTGGAATAATGCTCGCAGTGACGTGGAGAAGTGGTGTCGAACTTGTGACACCTGTGTAGCACGTAAAGGTCCAAAGAGGCGCACCCGTGGACGATTGCAACGTTATAATGTAGGAGCTCCTTTCGAACGAATTGCTCTAGACATCCTGGGTCCACTTCCTAGAACATCTGATGGCAATAAGTACATCCTCGTTGTCATGGACTACTTCACTAAGTGGCCTGAAGCCTATGCCATTCCTAATCAAGAGGCGGTAACCGTAGCAGACATACTAGTTCAACACTGGGTTTCCAGATACGCAGTTCCTCTTCAAATCCATTCCGATCAAGGAAGAAACTTTGATTCGGCTGTGTTTAAGGAAATGTGCGGACTACTCGGCATGGACAAAACTCGAACTACACCACTACATCCTCAATCGGACGGCATGGTGGAGCGGTTCAATCTTACCGTCCTAAATAACCTCTCTCTCCTGGTGTCTAGAGACCAACAGGACTGGGACAAGAAATTACCTCTGTTCCTGCTTGCCTACAGGAGTGCTGCTCATGAGGCCACTGGTTATTCCCCTTCTCAAATGCTCTTTGGTCGTGATCCTCGTCTACCTGCGGATCTTTTGTTTGGCCGTCCTCCTGATGCTCCTTCATCGCCTGAGGAATATGTCGATGAACTCCAGGCGCGGATTGAGGAGATTCATTGCCTAGCGAGGAACCGAATCGGACTGGCATCGGAAAAGATGAAGACACGGTACTACACAAAGGCAACAGGACATGAGTTCAACGAAGGTGACAAAGTTTGGTTGTGGAATCCGATACGTCGTAAGGGACTGTCGCCAAAATTACAAAGAAACTGGGACGGTCCTTACACAGTCGTCAACAGGCTGAATGACGTCGTTGTACGCATACAAAAATCGCCACACGCCAAACCCAAGGTCGTACACTATAACCGGCTAGCCCCTTATTTTGGCCAAAGTGAATAGAAATTCAAAACTGGAATTTCAGACCATGGTCATGAAAGTCACTTTTTGTAAATATGTAAATAGTAATTAGTTCTTATTTATGTACTTCTTATTATTGTTATTATTTATTATTTTATTTATTTATTTATTTTAAGTGTTTTCCTCTAACTCAAGGATTGCACTGCCCGGGACGTGCAGTCTTTGAGGAGGGGGTAGTGTTACGAATTTTGTAAATAGTTAGTGTTTGTACTGTAAAATAATGTAAGTAATCTTATTAAGCTCCATTCCTTTACTAATATTATGTTACATTGTCTCTGTTATCAAGCAAACTTGTCCATTATTTTCAGTGTTTGTTTACGGCAGATTGGCGAAATAATGAAGATATCGCCAAGTTGGCGACAAACTTGGCGATTGTTGGCGATGGTAACCCTTCCCTCTTAATGGTAACCCCCCTTAGATATACTGATACATTGTTTGTTGTTCCGTGGATTTTTCGAGTAGGTTCTAGAAACTTCGGCGCATGCTACGAGCCTATATATAGGAGAGCCGATACGAGCTGCTGTTGTCATTATTTACCAGTCAGTCATTGAGTGAACAAGGCGTAAGCAAGTTTGCTTGAGTTTCATGTATGTTGTTTTGAATGTTATTAAGTGTTGAGACGTTGTATAAAGAGTCTTTGGGGTCTAAAGCTGTAATTGTACGATAGATTTGAGCAGTTATTTTTGAATATCCAGTAATATTTGTGAGTTTCGAAGACTCTGTTGTTCTGAAGTCTGTAAATAAATTATTTTCTACTTTTCCAAGAGCAAGAGTTTGAAGTTGTCTAACCATAAGATCAAAAGAACCCTATATACGCTGCAACATTTACATTGCACCAAATGTTGCCCAATCATTTCGCCAATCTGCCGTAGACATACACTGAAAATAATGGACAAGTTTGCTTGATAACAGAGACAATGTAACATAATATTAGTAAAGGAATGGAGCTTAATAAGATTACTTACATTATTTTACAGTACAAACACTTACTATTTACAAAATTCGTAACAATATTTTCTAAAGTATTGTAAATTAGTCATAATTTTCGATAGAAGTGTCAAAATAAATATATTTCTATTTTTTAAATTAGTGTTATCCAATTTAATCATGAATTGCATAATAATTACTTTATATTTTAGAGTGGATATACTGCAAACTTTTATTGATTAAAATAGAAATATTTATGAAAAGGAACATTTAAACTAATTCATTAAGAATTGTCTAAAAGAATGATAAGAAAAATTTAATACAAATGTATTTATTCGCGAATATATCTATTCATTTTTAATGTCAGAACCATTGTTATTTTCTTTCTGCCCTTTCTTCTTTTCCCTTTGTCGTCTGCAGATGACAAAAAGTTAATTCTATTATTTTTTATAAATTAACGAATATTTCATTTTGATGTTGTCCGCAATTAAAGAATCTTTTTTAGAAATTAAACTTTAAATATATGGAAGAAAAATAATAAAAATGTTAAATGTGTTTTTATTCGAAATCAATAATGCTTTTAAAGTACATTTGAGATTGAATGCCTAGTTAAACAAACTTTTTGAAATCAACATGTATTTACATCATTTCTGAAATTCATTTCTGATCGAACTATCATGCATTCAGGAAAGGATGTTTTTATTTTTTTATCCTAAACCAGCAAACAACATTTTACTAATAGCAACAGGCAAGATTTTACACCTTCGTCCCTGTAAGACTCCCTGGAGGTAAACCCATATCGTCTTTCACCCTAATTACTTTTAAGGCGTCTCCCTTTTAAAGGCGGAGTTAAACACCATTTTCTACTATTTTAAATCAAAGTATTTCAACTTTTTATACAAATAGCATAGATTAAATTTTTGTAAAAATCAAAATAAAAAACATTTTCTGAAAGCTAAATAATTAAACTCTGCATGCTGTTTTACCAAATTTTAAAATGTCAAACAGATTTTTCGTAATAAGACATTAAAAGTGAATTTTAAAGACTATAAAATAACGCACTTCTATCGACTTAAAATTAAAAAAAGAAATAAAATTTCAGAATGACGTGCATAGTTTAAACCTACAGGTTTTCAAAACAACAAAAATTATTAAATTTGAGCAAAATGCAAAGGAATGAAAGCGATAAATTTCTTCCATTGAAATAACATTAGCCGTTCTATCTCGGAGCGTTACTGATGTAGGGCCTTAATTTAATTAATCAGTTTGTTAAAACATCAGATGTTTCTTGTTGATATTTATTTTCAACCCATTAGATTTAATAATTATATGCACCACTTGAATTTTTTTTTCAGTAGTTTAAGGAAGGAATGACTGAAACAGATTTTAAAGACTAAAATGGAAGCAGTATTTTGGTAATCTTCCTATTTTAGACCGAAAATGAAACTCTCGAAAACAATTTAATTACAACATCTGTAAATATAATATAGTTCTGCACGGACTGTTTTTTCCAAGCATAGTTCTGGCACGGAACGGCCCGAATAAAAAATGAAAATTTCAGTTAGGTTCTGCCCGGCCCTTAGAAAAATCAATGTGAGTAGGACCAATCTATTCAAAGCACGGGTCGTTAAAAATCCGATGAAATGGCCCAGTTCACTCTAACTGAATTTCAATAAAAAATAAAATTAGGATTTTTCTTAAGATACAATTGATATATTTTTAAATAATACTGTGTATAGTATATGTATGGGGAATTTGTGCAATATATTTTAAATCACTCTGTGTTCACAGGAGGAAAACAATAGCAAAATTAATCGCTATATTCATATTTTATAACATTCGAATAAAGATTCATTAAACAATTAAATTAGCTCAGAAAAATAAATGGGGGGGGGGTATTTTAAAACATCATAACAACTTGTGAAGATGCATAGCAAAAAAAAAAAAAAAAAAGAAAGAAAGAAAGAAAGAGTTTTGAAAGCATTTTCCTACAATTAATTAAATCCAAAAGACTTACTTTGGGATCATTTCTGAATTTATTTTTGTTTTAAATGCAGAAACTATATCAAAAATATAATCGAAAGTATTATTTTCCATTTTTTGATAAAGTTTAAAGATTTCAGAAAAAAGAGTTTAAAGATTTTCAGAAAATTATGACAAAATTGACGTTTTGAACCGTATTTCCGAACACGACAGTGTAGTAAAAGGATAAAAACTGTCGTTCCGTGTCAAGAATTTCTTAAATTCTCTAAATATTTTGGAAAATGCTATTAGATTCCTAATCGCTTCTTTAGTCAGACCTGTACTTTTATGAATTTACAGTTACAATGTTAAACATTGAATTTGAGAATTATTTAAAAATATAATTCCAACAATTCCGTTAAACAGAAATTCATTATTGCTAGTATATTTTTTACATAAAAAAGAAACATAAATAAATAAAAATAAAACGCCTTTTTAATGCATTATGTGAACAATTAAGTCCAGTTCAGTACCGCCGCGAATGTGTAAAAAAAAGTAAACCTAAAAAAAATTATGCTCGGATTTATGCTATGTAACTTTTGAATGTATATCTCTAATCTGGAAATCTTGTATTTCTGTATTGATATTGCGAATCTACCATCGGTTCATGCAGCATATTTATGGTTATTCTCGCAAAAGTTATATCCATCAAAAATGATTCATAATATGAATATATAATTTGGCTGACTTTGAATATTAATTATAAAATAAAAATCCTTTAACTACTTAAATCAAGAACGGTTAAAAAACTTTCACAAGAATTTTCTAAATATTCATTCTTTACTTAGCAATTATTAATAAAATGAAGTAATTTCATTCTCTTAATTCATGGAATCGAAACAACACTGTAAAAATTTTTGGTCTCGAATCACGGTGGTTATACCGTCAACTTTGTGACACTTCCTTTTACCGCAATTTTACTGGACGGTATATATACCGTAAAATATTTAAAGTACATGTACCGTAATTTAATTGAACATAAATTTAAATATTTTTTAGTATATGTACCGTAAAATGTTTAAAGTATATGTACCGTAATTTAACTGGACGGTATATGCACCGTAAAATATTTAATGTATATGTACCGTAAAAAAAATATTCTTACAGCATATATACCGTACATTAAATTTACAGCATAAATACCGTAAATTAAATGTAAGGTATATATACCGTAAAAATATTTATACACCATATATACCGTATTTTAAATATACAGTATATATACCGTAAATTAGATAAATGGTATATGTACCGTAAATTAAGCATACGGTATATGTACCGTTAATTAAGTATATGGTATATATACCGCAAAAATTATTTATGCTGCATATATACCGTAAATTAAATGTATGTTATATGTACCGTAAAGGCATTTGTAATTGGTATATATGCCGTAAATTAAATATACAGGGTGGTCATAAAAAAACTTTACCGATATATGGAGCTCTAGCGACCAGTCCGCTCAACCGATTGAAATTCAACCGGTGAAATTTCAGATATAGCTATTCAGAGATATGAGCTCGAGATTCTGTGAAAGGCAACAAAATGGTGCTCACGGTTACGGTTATAGTTACAGAAACTCGAAAATTTCCAATGGCAACACCCATTTTTTTCATCGCAAAATGCTCAGCGCATGCGAAAACCCTAAAGAGCGTTGAAAGCGTACGTGTATCGCAAGAAACGGACACGTTATGCACGCACAAAAAACTGTTCTGCGAATCCTCCCCCCCCCCATAGAAAAAACTCGATTGAGGCGCAAGGAGGAAATTTGCATATGACACAGAGTCAGCACACTAATCTCTGTTTACAATACAGATCGGAGAAATTAAAACTTTTATTTTGATTACACATTCTCCATTAATTGCCTGTGATGACACCCATGTGGAAAATGTGCAATCAAAATAAAAGTTTAAGTTTCTCCGATCTGTATTGTAACCAGAGATTAGTTTACTGACTCTGTGTCATATGCAAATTTCCTCCTTGCACCTCAATCGAGTTTTTTTTTTTATGGGGAGGGGGGGAGGATTCGCAGAACGGTTTTTTGTGCGTGCATAACATGTCCGTTTCTTGCGATACACGTACGGTTCCAACGCTCTTTAGGATTTTCGCATGCGCTGAAAAAAAAGGTGTTGCCATTGGAAATTTTCGAGTTTCTGTAACTATAACCATAACCGTGAGCGCCATTTTGTTGTCGTTCACAGAATCTCGAGCTCATACCTCTGAATAGCTATATCTGAAATTTCATTTCGATCGGTTTAGCGGACTGGCCGCTAGAGCTCCGTATATCGGCAAAGTTTTTTTTATGACCACCCTGTATGTTATATATAACGTAAAAATACAGGATGGCCAAAAAAACCTCCCACATTTGACAGGATAAAAACCAAAAAGGATTGCAGAGAGAAACTTGTTTGTTCAAAAATATGCAATATGTATGACAAAAGTTTAAAAAGGCTATCTCTTTCAAATTATATCTGGTAAGTATTCTCCATTGGGAATAATACACAATTCAAGAAGATGTATGAAATCTACCCCCACTGATGTAACTCTTGTGGAATAGCTGCTACTTTCACACGAATTACTTACACACTTGCTGTCAGAAAGAGTGTAGATCTTATGTCTGAAGAGCAATTCAAGCAGAGGGCGTAGCTTTCAGAAGATATATGTCACGTGATAAGAGATTTCATCTGTTGTCTTGAAATGTATATTGCTTACAATGACCAACACTTACCAAACACCATATCTAAAACATAATCATTTTTAGATTCTTGTCATACCTATTGTATATTTTAAAACAATTTTCTATCCCTAATCTTTTTTGTTTTATATTTTCCTGTCAAATGTGGGAAATTCTTATGGATAATTCTGTAATCAGAATCAGTGAATATACAGGAAGAGCTCGAAGTCTTACCTTTATAAAACTTACTATGTGGAAAAATATTATTCGATATATGTGTGGATACATTTAAATATTTTTACAAAATTTTAAAAATCAACTTTGAGGTTATCAATTTGCATAAAGATACGTCTACTCATAATGGAAAATATCTTGTAATAAAATTCAATTACATTCTAACATCTGTAAAGTGTATACTAAAATCCCTTTTTTTTCATAAATTTTCTGTATTTGTCTCGATAGATGTTTGTTTGTTATAATGTGCAGTTGTTGAAGTAAAAAAAATAGATTAAAAAATGTTTTGTGATCTAAAATGCAATTAAAAACAATGAAGAGCACATTTATTTATCTACCAACTTCTACAATTATTTATACTTATCTTATATCACTATTTTAAAACTGTTATTTTTGTCATATTCCACGTTTGAAAATACAGCGAAAATTGTTATTTTAAAGTAGCAGTATAAAAAGGATATAAAAGTTAAGGATATAAAGTATGTCGCAGCTATGCAATTAGAGGATTAAAATTAATAAACAAACATATGTTATAACAAAAGATCTTATATTAGTATCTGGCAGTAAGAAAAAAATGCTAAAAACGATATTACTCCGCTTGATCAATAATTTCGCAACTAACAGTAACACATTTATGTGTTTGTCTATTTATGAAAGGATACCTAAAGTAAATTTCTTTGCACTGGAAATTCAGATTAAAATTTTATCATAAATCTCCCAAATGAATTTATCGAATCCATATATATGTTTTGATATAAATATGATTTCATACGTTTAAAGGGATTTATGTTGTAAAAATATTACATAATTATTTTCCAAATAAGATTGACATTGAATTCAATTTGTAGCAATTTTTATAAAGGAAACTTACAGCATAAGAACAAATTTTGTTTTTGTATGCAGTGAAATTTTAATTTGCTTCAAAATTATTATTATTCAAAAAAATAATGTTGTTTTCATAATAGTAGCAGCTTTAATAATCAAAGAATGGCAGTATAATATGCAATAATTTTAATTACTCAATGATAAAATAACATTCACATACGTGCATTAAATCATAAACTGATTTTCTTAAAATTACACTGCAAAAAATCTATCTTCAGTCTTACATAATCCATTAGCAATTACACCGTACAAAGTTACATGATTATATTAAAGAAATAAATATTAAAGCATTCTTATGTTTAACTTAATATTTCAATGCCTGCATATTATATGAATTTAATACTAAAAGAGCAATAAAAAATTTATGAAACATGCATAAAGATTTCAAATAGTAAGTAATTTTACATAAGACAGAAAATGCCTCGTTAAATTAAAAAAAGCGAAAACTAATACAAACAGTATGTATGCTGAAAATAGTATTCATAATATTTATCGAATAAATAAATACAACTTTTTAAAAGCAACGATTTCTAAATGGTATTTTCTATTGTCTATAATATTTTTTGAATTTTTGTTGTTTACTTCTTACTTAGGCATGAGAATTTTCCACGTTTTTCCCCACCAGTATAATCTTAGAGAAAATATTATTTTACTCAATCGAAAAATGCTGCGATTTAACAGATCAAAATTTTCTCTAATATTATACTGGTATGAAAAAACGCGGAACACTCTCATCCCTATTACTTCATCTTATTTCTTATTTCTTCTTTTTATTTCAAAATTATTCAAGAATGTATTAAGAAGCTGATTTTGAGAATAGTGTTAAAATTCATCAATGCACACTAGTAAAATTAATTTTTTTACTTCACCAATAAAAATCGTAAACAAATAAAAGATGCAAATTCAATCTATGTGTATACATATTTTACAATGGTTTTGTATTATATAAAATTATTTTATAATCAAAAACAAAAGATAAAGAACTTTTAAAGTGTAAAAAATTCATAACATGAGGATACAAAAACGAACTAATGCAATTAGAAACTATAATTCTAACTATGTTGTTACAATCTATGTAACAATAAAATAAAACAACAAAATGCACAATTGGAAATATTAATTTTACATCACGTGATACAAGTTTTCAACTGAAAACACACACTGTATCAATGTCATAAAAAATCAAAGCGAAAATAGCATAGCGGAGCATCTATGGGGAAAAAACTAATGCAAATTTAAATTATCTCTAGTTTTATTTTATAATAGATGTATGTCACATGAAGTTTTTTCATATTCAAAATAAAAAAGTGAAACAAATTTGAAGAAAATAGAACTTATAATACAGTTATTGACTTCAAACTAACTGAAATAGAATTAATTCGACCTTATTTAATATCCATGCATATTATATATATATATATATTTTTTTTTTTATTTAAGACTAATACACAAAAAAAAGTTTTTGCAGTACACAGTTACTGACTATAAAGTAATGCGGATTCAAACTCTATTTTTAGCTTTATTACCTTCAACAAATAAAAACATGTTCAACCTTGTTTGACATTCATGCATATCGCATGAAATTTCAGAATAAGAGCAATGATGTAAAATATTTGTGATTAATTCTACACAGAATACATACAAAAATTACATCAAAACGATAAGTGCTGCAGTTTTAAAATTAGATTCCATATAATATATGTGTGATTGTTTGGAAATTAGCGAACATGAACTGTTAGCTATTTTAATATTTTTAACAAAAAAGTTTACAAATTATTTGTTTAATAGATAGACATTGTTTATTCAAATTAGCCCATTATTTTGAAAAATTAATTAAAAAAAGACATTTATTTTAAAATTTTATATCTCTGAGGATCAGCCTGACTTGTAAATTTTATATCTCTGAATTTTATATCTCTGAATTTTATATCTCTGATTACTGCCTGACATGTAACTATTACACTTTTAAATACAAAAATTATTTTTTCTTACTAATATACTTTTCCATTCATTGTCTCTAACTTCTGTCTTTTAAAATGAAAATATGAAGTACTATTTATATGTTTCAATCAACTTTTTTTTCAGTCCCAATCCATTCTTTTTTTCAAAAAAGTTTGTCATTCAATTCAAAAATATTTCAAAGCATTCCCTCACTCATTATTAATTCAGGATGTTTCAGCTAGATGTAAATAATTAACAAGTAGAAATACTACATATGTATTCAGTACTTGTTTTAACCTAATTGTAAAATACTTCTAAGCTATCTTGAAGATATTCTGCAGTATATAATGAAGAATTTAATAAGCATAAGCGTTTAATAAATGAAAATATTCAGATATCCCCATTCTCTCATTCAAATTTGTAAAGTTAATTTACACATTAATAATATATCAATATGCAATTAATTTTTCCTAAAGAGATAACTTAAAAATATATACTGTCTTAAACATCTTCTCTATGATTAAAAGTGTCTTGAACTAATAATGTTAAATTTATCATTCTCCCATTTTATCGCTCATTTCTCCCATACAAAATCTATGGAATATATATATATATATATATATATATATATATATTTAGTATTAGGTGTGACGTCTATTTTTTTCTCTATTAAGCAGCTACTTAACATATTGCTGGAAAAAGTCAGAAATTTCTGACATGATTATTTATTTCTTATGACACTAATATAAAAATCGCTAATTTTTGTATAAACCTCCATGTACAGTAATATAAGTTTAAAAAAGGCACCAAATTGAATGTTAATATACAAATACAAAGCACAAACTAAACACAACCTGCAAATTGTTACAATCCATATTATCATATTCAAGTATTAAAAATGAAATTGTATGGAATGCAGTTTTAAAAATATGGTAAAAACAATAATGCTGTTATATAAAATAAACACATAATTATATATATATAAATTTATTAAAATGAAAATTAATGTAAATGAAATGGTACAGAATGGGTAAATTTTAATGTTACATTTAAAGTCATTGCATACAATTTTAGTTGTGAAAAGAATCTTTGAGGAAAAAAAAGCAAATTAGCAAGAGTTTTGTTTTTAACTGTAACATACTACGGCATAATCTCAAAAATCCGTAATTCCTAAACCCAGCGTCAAAATTGTAATTTCTCTCTTTTAATAATGCCAGCAAGATTAAGGAAATCAAATACTGAGGAGCTCAAAGATTAAGGAAGAGGAAAAAAAAACTGTTTTGAAAATTATTTGAAAAACATACATAAAAGCTTGCTTCTTAAATTTATGTTGCTGCTTATGCTTTAAAGCTCAGAAAATTAAAATGTCTTTATATAGATTGTCCTAACGTATAAATGTTATACAGAAAACAGTTATGAGTCACGATCATCAATGAAGAATAATATGTCTTGAAATCTTTGAGCGAACGACACAAGTTTAGGATGGGTAGACATATATTTTCCATCTTCCTTTCTCTGTACTTTTGATCCACTATGAGGATTTATTCCAAATACACATCTAAAAATTGAATATAAAAAAATACTAAATAAAGTGTACAAAAAAATACTCAATAAAAAAAATATTATCAGAGAGAATCCTTAAAAAAAATCTATTTGTCATCAGGAAAGATGAAATTATACATTTTTTAAAAATCTGTATTTAAGAAACCTGAACTCAAAAAACACATTTTCACATTAAAATTAAGAACTTGGTAAAAAAAATACGACAAAATTTCTAAAACTTTTCGAAAAAATTTCTGCATGCTTCGAAAAAATCTATTAAATTTACTTAGAATAAATGAGTTTATAAAGGTGTCTTCATATTAGCAAAAAATAAAAATATAACTTACAAAGCAATGTTTCTTTCTAATTAGTAAATTATTTTGTGTCATTTTATAAGGTTGCCGGTTTTAAAACATAAAAAAGACCTTTTTTTGTTTGCCTGTTTTAACTACTTACAAAAAGCCATATTTTTTTAAAAGTTGGTTTATTAATTAATGCGGCTAAATCGAACTAAATCTAAATCAATTAACTTTAAATACACTCACAAATATTTTCTAATAAAAAATTTTTTAATTTCTATTAAATTTTTTCAAATAAATAAGTCTTTATAACTGACAGAAGGCAACTCTGGAGGCATTATATCTAGCAAAAAAATAATATTGAATAGAATATACAGTCGGCTCTCGTTAATTCGAAATCGGATAATTTGAATCTTCACTTAATTTGAACTAAACATGAAGTCCCAAAGTTTTCAGTTGCAGAATAACGTTAAAAACTTTCATTAATTCGAATTCATTTTTTCTTGACTTCGTTTAATTCGAACTAGTGATAATTCCGATTTTTTATTTTACTTTTCTCTCACAAGGATTTCTGATCATTTGAATAAATTTCTTTCTTTGATTTTTGTGAAAATCGTTCCGAACGAGTATACATATTATCTAATGCATTTGATATCCACTTTCTTAGTGCCCCGTCTGTCCATCAATTACACCTCAAATTTTTCTTCCATTGTGCTTGTTTTAAATCATTTCATTAGTTTATGTATTTATACATTCTAATTTATTATTAACTCATATTCTAATGATAAGAGACGAAATATATTTTAAAAACACTATAACATTAATTTCTTGTAACAGTACCATATTAAGCATGTTTTTATTTCATATTTTCCATAATTCGAACTTCGGATAATTCAAACATTTCTTGTGGTCCCGACGAGTTCCAATTCACGAGAGTCGACTTAATTTATATTCCAAACTACGGTGTTTTAAAATTCTATAACACATAACTTTACACATCCTATACATTTTATAGATTATATTTAATTAAACAATGCAAAGTGTAGCACATCAAAATACAAATTTAAAAAGCTTGTTGCTATGCATATCCATGCATATTCTATTCATAATTACGGTGTTCTTACGGGTCAAGAAAAACCTGTGAAAAAAAGAAAAGTTAAGAAACTCAAAATTTAAGCAAAAAAGCCTAAGAAATGTTTAAATATGTGAAGTGGTCATAGAAATTTTTAAGTACGAATATCCATCAAATTCCTGATTATCTCTGTAAGTGAAGAGATTTTGAACTGATTATTCATCCAATCAAACTTTTATATAAAATTTATTTAAGCTATATAACATTAGCATACAATGTAAAATAATTAATAATCTGGAATTAATGCAGGTTTGTACATTTTCAGTGTTCATTTAGATTAAAAATGTCCTTACGACGTGTTTTGCAACAATATAGAAGCCACATTTTTATTTTGAAAAGTCAGGCATATTTTTGGGAAAAGGTCATGATAAACCTGGAAATTCCAGGGACGTTTTTCACCAAAACTGTGTAGGAACCCGGATAATATTGCTTTTAATAGTAAGAAATGATGTTTTTACTATATGACTAAGTATGATTTTAAATGTTTATAAGAAATAAAATAAAACTTTTGTATATTAATAGCTGTTAAAATTAGTTAAATAATAAAACTTGCAACTAAGTAATCATTGTCTTTCTTACTTTTATAAAGCACTACAATTCCTTTAAACAATTGGGGAAGGGAGAAGGTCAGTGTAAACCGAACTTATGACCAAAAACGGTCAATTTTGTCCATAAAAATCGGTAAAAAATAATAAAACCCGCTAGAACTGCTTTTTTATTGCTAGTGGCAACTCTGGTTCTACTAGTGTTTTTTCACGATTAATGCAGAAATATTCCAGTAAGTAATATATATATATATATATATATATATATATATAGATATAGATATACATATACTGGGTGTTTCTAAATTCATGGTACAAACTTTAAGGGGTGATAGTACACATCAAGCCAAACAGTATTAAATAGGAAACTAAGGGTGCCAAACGTCTTCCGAAGGAGATAGGCGCCAATAAAGTTTAGGGTCCAAAAATTCAAATGATTATAAAAAACAGAAAAATTGGTCGATTCGTTTGCGGTTTTCACTAAAACTATTCTTTATGTCAGTATTGTCTTGAAAATAAACTATAAAGATAATTTTCAAAAAATTCTCATAGAGGGCGCTTTAGACTTTGGAGTAACGAACAACTATTTTTTACCATTATTTTTTGCATCTCATAAACTTTTTTAGAAGCTTAGACATAAACTTAAATTTTGCGACGAAAATCTGAATTGTTAGGAGTGGTTGAGTAGCGCAAAGTGAACTGTGTTCAGTGGGGGTGGGGAGGTTCGAATTTCAAACGATTATAAAAAACGAAAAAATTGGTGGGTTTTCGCTAAAATGATTCTTTATGTCAATATTTCCTTGAAAATAAATTTTAAATATACTTTTCAAAAAATTCCGTCAGAAGACGCCTTGAACTTTAGAGAAACCAACAACTATTGTTAACCGTTATTTTTTGTATCTAATTGAATTTTTGTAAAAGTTCAAACTTAAATTTTGAGCTCAAAATCTGCATCGTTGTGAGTAATTAAGTAGCGGAAAATTGAATTGTGTTCAAGGGGTGGGGAGGGTAACTTTTCAACTCCTGAACACAGTTCAGTTTGCGCTTCTTAACCCCTCCCATCGATTTAGAATTTGAGCTCAAGATTTAAGTCCAAGCATTTACAAGCATTTAATTAGATACAAAAAATAACGGTTAAAAATAATTGTTGGGTACGCTAAAGTTTAAGGCGCCCTCTAACGGAATTTTTTGAAGTTTACCTTTAAAATTTATTTTCAAGGAAATATTGACATTTTTAAAAGATTCGAAACAAGATTTAAAGCAACATCTAACAGTGCGATTGTTTCTTATATGTTCTTTTAAATGAGATATTAAGAGGCGCGCAGACTTAAATGTGTCCTTACACAATGGTTTATTGCATTTCAAATTTAATCGGTCTTTATCTCTAATTACCTGATGCTTCAAATATGAGTGGTATCGTGACATATGCTGCCGAAATGCATAGTATGATCTGAAATTTGCTTGACATTTGCGTACACCACATGGAAATTTAAAATTATGTATATTCCGATGAATACTCATATTCATCACATATTTATTTTGAAAATGTGTTTGAAATTTGCAATTCGTACAATAAAACATTTTTAAATTAAAGGTATGCAAAAAATTTAAACAATTATATTCTGGATTATTCTAAAGTGATGCGCATGCAAAATGAAATTATGTTAAGTGACTTTTCTCAAAATGTGTCGATGATTGAAGAAATTCCTGAGAGATACTTATTCAATTTTACATTATTTTCTTTCTTCATGCACTAGCTGTTTTATATATGAATCACCTACAAAAATATTTTCAAAAATTAGAAAATTACAAATTTTTATTCTTTCTACGCTTGAAAAAGTTCAGAATATAAACTCTCAGTTTTCACCTCTCTCCCAAATATTAAGTTTCCGTTTTTCCTATTTTGAGCTTTGTACCTAAACTAAATTTTAATAAGCTATATAGAATATTTGTGAATTTACATATGGAATACAGCGCTGCACAAAATAATTGAAGTACCTTTCCGGCTATCGACGGCATTTACTAAATCTGGTTTTTCAAATACGCTTTACGCTTTCTAAAATGATTACTTGGGTATCTTATTTACCTTATTAAACTGTAAAGCATTTTGAAAGTATTGCATAATCTATACTCGATGCGTGATGTTTCTTTTTTCTCTACCATCTTGATTTTTTTTCAGACGCATTGTAATGAACCTATGCAGTTTCAGGCTAATTAGAAAATGATAGCCTGTTTGTCAGAACAGCCTTATTTCATCCAGTTTATTCAAATATGTCCAAGATAGTAAATATTTATGCATACTTATAGGTTAAAAATATTAGCAAGAATTTACAATCTTTGTAAATGTTTATAAGATAACTGTTATTGATAGGTATCATTAACGCGAATGAGTGTCCAAGGTTAGTGAGAATGGTAAGTTAAGATGTATTTACCGCTGATCAAATAATTTTGTTTCCTACAAAAATTTTTATTTAATAAAAAGTATCTCGTTTCTAATCAGTACATATTCGACTTAATTTATTAAGTAAAGTTTATGTTTTGTAAAAGTACTTATAAATTCTTAAAGTCGGTACTTCCTTTCATCTGCAGATGAGGCAGATTCTTAATGTTTCCCCAACAATACATAGTGGAGGTAGGATGCAGAATGATTGTAATTTACTTTAGAAACAAAACACATAATATGGTGAAAACCACTGTCATCAGTTTTCATCAATAGGTTTATTTATTTATTATTTTAGAGAGTCTAGTTTTTACCTACAGATTTCTATACATGTCACGTATAAAATTTGATTGAGGCGAAAAAAACCTTTATAGCTATTGAAATAGCACTTTTAGAAATATCACGCATAAACGATCATTTATCCAGTTTTTTCTGCGGCCATGTATACGATTTTATTTTTATTCTAGAAATAGCTTTTACTGTATTAAGTAAAATTCAACTTAAAATTTCCAAACTTACTTAAAAATCATATTTAAGTAAGTCATGGTCATATTTATAAATGCTTAAAAAATCTTTTATCTAGCCCTGTATATGTTAGTTAGCATTTGTAAATGCTCATAATATACTTTAAAAAAATTTTAAACTTAAAATTGCATATCATAGCTGAAAGAACGCTTCTAACAATTAGGATTAATATTAACATATTAAAATTACAGAATAATCCAAATATATATACGATAATTAAGGCATAGACGGACAGACAAACGAAATCAAAAAACAATTTCTTTAATATTGAAAAAAATGTTAAATAGATAATTTCCAAATAGCTTAATTCTTTATAGGTTCATATGCAATAAGCCTAAAAATTTCAGGCTGATTGAGAAAGAAATTATTATTTTCCAAATAGCCTAAAATCTAGTTAATCGTTTTACAATAAACCTGAAAAATAACCAGCTGAGTAGAAAAGCGAAAAAACTTCTCTAATTAGTCGGGCTCTTTCCAAGGAACCGGATTTCTCAATTCTCCTACGACATAAATATATACACATACATGCAGAAAAATACTAGCGATAGTGTCTGCATCTTCTTTATCTTTTGAAATTTAAACAGGTCAAATAATTATGTTGTAAAGATGCCCCCTCTTTTTTTTATTGTAAATGTTTATATGCTACCACTTTTTCAAGCATAGCTGAAATGCTTTATATGCATGAATATACAGTAGCTTCCCTCATAACCAGACTCCGTTTAACCAGTTCTCAACAGCTGGGAAAAAAAAAATGTATTCCAGAAGTCTGGTGTCACAAAACGGAGAAAGAGGTGATCAGTGTAAATAACAAACTATTTAGATGTAAAAAAAAAATTAACCAAAAATGCAAATTGAGTGCACTAAAAATGATAACGATATCAAAAATACCCCCCTCCCTCTAGAGATATCAAACGATATCAAACACTAGATCCTCCCCCCCCCAAACTGATAACAGTATACATGTACAGGCCCTATTTTTGAAGGAACCGTGTAAATTGTTTTAAACTTGTCAAATTGGATATTGGTTATTTCAATATTATTCCCTTTTTTTTCGGGGGGGGGGGGGTGAGTTATCAGGCTTTTTGCTCAATCAGCTAAATCTCAGTCTCACTTAGGCCGGTTAGGTGGGAGGCTACTGCATATATATAATAATAATAATAATAATAAAAAGCGTTAATATACTACTGTATTTCATAACTAAGTCATGCTTAAGCCAATATCTTTATTTGTAGGTAATATTTTTGTTTACTAAATATCCATTGCAGTCATTATTGTTTTGAATTTCAAATTCCAATATTATAACTAATGAAATTATAATCCCAATATTATAATTCCAATATTATAACTAATGAAAAGTTTTCAGTTGGTTATTATTTACGGAACCAAAAACTAAGAAGCGGATCACCAGCATATTTATCCTAGTTTTAAAATAACATATCGATACAAAAACTGATACTTTTAATTAAATGTATAATTTCTCTAGTTGCAGCCTAAAATAATAGGAAAGAGTGTGGTGGTGTGGGACACTTTCTACAAAAGTAAGAAAATCCACTTTGTTTGACACAAAACAAAAAATTCAATTTATAGAGTGCTAGGTGAAACGCTTTTTAATTTCCTTAAACAATTCAGAAACATACATATGTAAAAGCTATTTTAAAATTAAAGAAATTGTAAGTTTTAAAATGTGTTCCATACCTTCCCCCCCACACTACCTAGGAGGTATTGGGACAGCAATAAAATGAAGTTATAAAGACACAAATTGTCCAGTGTCGGTTAAATATGCTATCAAACAAAAACTAACTACTCATTTCCCAGTCATGATTAGCTTTATGACTGGAATGAAAATTGAGGATTGTCAATCATAGATGACATTAAAAAATTCATAAATTCAATTCATCTACATTTTGAAAGTTAATAAATATATTATTAATGTTCTAATTAATATATTATCCCCTAACATACTTGCATGTTAGTAATTTATATTCATCTTATTAAAAAAATTAATTGAACATGCTCCATTCTTCCCTTTATTGTCATGTCCCATTTCTCCGCCCTTATTTGTTTTGTGTTAAATTACTTTTAAAAACAACAAGTTGGAAATTGCACATGAAGCGCAGCAATTGAGGTGCATTCGTACTGCAAGTAAATTTAAATATATTCAGATCTTTCTGTTATAGGTTACAGGACTTCGGATATAGTATAATAGTCGAAATCTTTTGTGTGTTCCTGTATATACTATCCGGTTTCTATTATATAGGAAGTAGCTTGTATTAAACCGCAACAACGCATATTAACTTGATAAAATATGATATAATTTAATATAATTAAAACACGCCCCAAACAATATTTCCCCGTAAACCACAAAGCAGTAGAATACTTTTGAGTAGCCATGTAAATTAATAATAAACAACCTTTGTATCATAGATTATATAGAATGCATATTTTAGTATCTACTTCATACATTCATGTCAATTCTATTATATTCGAAAGAGTGTGACATCATTAAAATGTACTTGAAACTATTTTTTTCCTGTTGACCGCAATGCCATGAAATACTTTTAATTGTTCCTGCAATAAATTATGCAACCGATTTTCATAAAATTTGAAATGAATCTAAGAAATTATGCAAAAATTATGTATTTCAATTTTCAAACGATTTTATTGGATAGTTTTTGCTCTGTTATATGCGGACAAACAGACAGACAAACAAACTGAACGACAACTATAAGTGCTATGCATTTACATAATTAGGGACGCACCTAAAAATGCTGCTTTTACGTTTAATTTAAACTATGTTTAATATCCAGTATAATATTCCATTAACAGGGAAATAATTGCATTTATGCATAAACAAACAATTAATATATTGCTAGAATAATAAGTATGAGAAGCAAATTTACTTTAAATCCTTGAAATATTTTTTTTCTTCTTACAATTGTAAACTAACACGGATCAAATATTTTTTTGAACTGAAGATTAGGCTACCATTGCTTCATCGTGTGAGTGATTGATGAAATGTTCAGACTGATACATGAAGGGAAGAAAAACCAACCGTCCCATTCCTCCAACTGTCCGACTAAACGAAAAACTTAAACAAAAATCAAATAAATGTATTGTGATTACGATCAACGTCAATTAATGGAGATAATTATAAATAATTTTACATTCTATTACTCAAAAGATTTTTTAAAGTGTTATTAACATTCTAAGCAAGGTATACACAGAAGTATTTTTTAAATGATTAATTCACACCAATTCTTTCAAAATCGAATTGAACTATTCAAAATATAAAAACAATTGATTTTTAATTTTACCAGAAAAGTAAAATTGCAAATATTTCTTGCCTTTCTATAATGCTAATAAATTTTTTGAAGGGCATTTACGATAGTATTCAATGTAATCTTATTAATATTTACTTTCGAATTATATATATATATATATATATATATATATATATATATATATATATATATATGTATATATTAATCGATATTTGGAAAATATCTGAATAGATTATAATAACTTTGATTTTAAAATTGTCTTTAAAGTCTCTTCATTTTTGTTAGTATGGCGCATATCTTTGATACAGAAACAAAAGAAACTTTAGATATTTATTAGCTTAACTTAAGAACACGACATAAACAATACATCTACTGAAATTCTACAGAAAACAACAAAAAGAGACCTTTGTTGTAAGATTTTCCCAATCTATAAAAAACTAAAACAGCGAATAAAAAAGAAATCGCTAACATACTTTGAATTTGGTACAACATTCATTTAAAGGCAGGGTTTCATTACTAACGTTGAAAATGTAGATTCTGAAGCACCTACTTGCCATATTCAATTAAATGTAGAGTCTGGTTGGTTGATTGACTTCTGCTATTTATGCTACAAATCGGGTTAACCGATTGCTTTAGTTTTAGATTGCGTTTAGATTCCTGCAGGTTAGCTTCGGGTTGAACTGATTTTTCAAATGTTACTTCTGTGTATATGCTTTGAAATTAAACTGTATGTGTGTTATAAAAGTAAAATAAAATATGAATATTTGTGTGTGTGTAGCGAAGAGAGCAGCACAAAGCAGGGGTCATTCTGAGGACGATTTTTGTTTTAAATTTACAGAAAAATTTCTAAAACGTTCATTAAAAGTAAAGGTTTTTTTTTTTTCATGGTGCTAATTAGAGTAGATGGGGTTAAAAGTACGCATTTTAAATAAATTTTGATTTTTTAACGAATACATTGGGTTAAACTTTGTGCAACAAGTAAATAAAATGTTAGATTAGAGCCGTTGGATTACTATCTTGAACCGGAAATCTGTCAATTTCGTGAGAAATTGCAATTTTTACAAAACATTGCTCAGCCTTTTTTTATCCCATTATTTGGGGTAAAAGTACACAACATTTTTGCCTCATTATAACGGGCTTTTGTTATATTTCAGATAAAACAAATGAGTTATGTAGAAACATTAGTAAATTTCCCTAATATTAATACTTTTACTGAAAATTACAAATTAAACAGTAAAAAAATTCAAAAATAAATAAAAAAAATTAAAAAAGACCAGCGGCGTATGAGATCGCAAATAGGAGTTAATTTCTGTGACGAAAACTGTTAAATAAATACTGTGAGCGGTGTCAGTGACCCCTTGATGGTAGAATGAATAAAAGGATCAGTTGTCTTAAAAGATAGTGTTTCTGTATTAAATTTTACGTAAAAACTTGTTAAAATATCTCGATTCAGAAATCTCTAGTTATACTGCTAAGTTTCCAAACTAATAAAAAATTTCCCTAATATGAATATTTTAACAGAAAATTACAAGTTGTGAAAACGGAATATAGCAGAGCGGTTTATCAGATCTATAACAGAAGTTGAGTGTTTTAATACTTAAAAAGAGGTTTTAATACTTCAAATAGCGTATTATGAAACAAAAAAAATTGTTTTTAAATGCAGGTAGGCAAATTCATAACTTTTATGTTTAAGAAAAAAAAAATAAATAGAAAAAGTAAAAGGTAATTAACTAGCTTTTAATAGTTAAACAGCTATTACATTTTACATAATACTAATTTATCAAGATTCCCACAACGTAATTGTGGAAAGCTTTGCATCTTGCTAAAAGAATAGGACAAAGCACCGTTTCTTAAGCTTGTTCCGAGACAGAATGCGTAGCTGTCTCTTATTCTGCAGCATTTTGCTTAATCGGCCACGCACAAATTTAAACTAATGAGATCAAAGTAAACTAGGGGGTATTTAGAAGCTAAAGAGCATTCGTTCCCGATTAAATTTTTTAATTTGAGGTATTGGCAGCTAATCAAACGCGTGAAAGTTTATTGATATTAGGTAAAAATTTAAATATTTAAACTTACATTTTTTTTTCAATTGAGTGCTTATTTTTTCACAAGGTTTGAATACACTACACTTGAGACCGAATTGCCACATAGCAGTCATGATTGAAGAAATATTTCTTCACATTGAATCAGCCTGTATATATCCCCCACTCACACGCACAATGAACATCTGTTCTGTGTTTTGTTTTTTCTTTCGCGGTACTTTTGAAATTGACGTTTTTAGGTGTGTTCGTAATTACGTAAATCTGTAGCACCTATAGTTGTCCTTCAGTCCGTCCGTCTTTCCGTCCATCCGCATATAACAACACAAAAATTACCCAACCGAATTGTTTAAAATTTAAAATATATAATTATTACATAATTTTGTCAAATCATTTCAAATTTTATGAAATCAGATGGATAGATTAATTACAGGGACCATCAAAAGTATTCCGCTACATTATGGTCAATGAGAAAAAAGTTTCAAATGTATTTTAATCGTTTGAAATTTAAAATATATAATTATTACATAATTTTGTCGAGTCATTTCAAATTTTATGAAAATCGGATGCATAGATCAATTACAGTGACAATAAAAAGTATTCCGTTACATTACGGTCAATGGGGGAAAAGTTTTAAATGCATTTTAATGGTGTTACACTCATTCGAATATAATAAAATTGATATACATTTATAAAGTACATATTATAATATACATTTCGTACAATATGGGATAGCAAAGAACTTTTGTTATTGATTTACAAGGTCACACAAAAGTATTTCATTACATAATGGTATAGGGAGGAAAACATTTTTTGGTGCGCGTTTTAATTGTAGTTAACTACTTAACATTTTATGAGATTGATATACGTTGCTGAGGAATATTACAAGTTATTTCCAAGTTATAAAAGAAAGCAGATAGTATTTACAGGGACACACAAAATATTTTGGTTACTATACGGTATCCGAAGGACTGTGTATTATTACATCAAGATCTGAATAATTTTAGGTGCGTCCGTAATTATGTAAATAGCTAGCACCTATATTCGTCGTTTAGTCTGTCAGCCCGTCTGTCTGACCGTCCGTCTGTCTGTCCGCATTTAACAAACCAAAAACTGACCAACCAAATCGCACGATATTTGAATTATATCGTGAAATATATAATTTTAGCGTAATTTTGTCGAGTCATTATATGTAAATCGGATGTACAGTTTTATTAGAGGAACAGTCTAAAGTAATCCATTACATTACGATCAACAGGAAATATAGTTTTAAGTACATTTTAATGATGTTAAATCCTTACGAATATAATAGAATTAACATGAACCTATGACGTATATATGTATTAAAATATACGTTCTGTACAATTTCTGATTTAAAGAATATTTATTATTAAAATACGGGGCCACAGGAAAGTATTCCACTATATTATGCTATACGGGGAAACATTATTTGGGGCGTGTTTTAATTATATTAAGCTATTTCACATTTTATGAATATGATATACGTTGCTGAGGTGTAATAAAAGTTACTTCCTTGCTTATTTACCGGAATACAGAAAATATTTAGAGCACTTTACTGGATGCGGAGTTCTGTCTACTATAAGAGCAAGATCTCAATATTTTCAAAACTTCGTTATCGCACGAACGGACCTCATTTACTACGTTTTACGTACAATTTCCAAATTGTTTTTATAAGCGATGCCAAGGGTTTTTTTTTGGGGGGGGGGCGAAAATCGCGTTCTTTTTAGATATTTTTATCGAATTTGCCTTTTTTTTTTACTATTTTTTAACAAAGTTTGGTGTTATTGTCGTGACCCTATAAAGAAATTTGGGGTTTTTTTTAAATTTGCGTTTTTAGCAATCCTTTCACGAAATTTATCTTTATCAAAAATCCTTTAACGAATTGCGTGTTTTTGTATGATACCTTGATGAAACTCGCAATTTTTGATGATTTTTTGATGAAATTTGAATTTATTTGTCATTCTTCAAACATTGTTATTATTTTTTTTTTATCTCTTTACCATTTTTGCGTAATTTTCGCTATTATTTTCATTTATAGAAATCTGATTTATGGACAGATAATAGCTACAATGCAGAACAATATTAAAATTATTTTGTTATGGGTTGTTACTTATCACAAAAAAATGACTTTTTGTGACTAATGAAAATTTATGAAAAATAATTTATGCATAAGCGTGTTAATCTGATAAAGTAAAAAGAAAATTTCTTTGAACATAACTCAGTTTAATAATGAAATTTTTATTAATTTTTAATTTATTAAATTTTTTGAATAGTTTGTTATTTTTTACGATATTTTCATCTAAATTTTGATTTTTAGATTTTATATTTGTGAGAGGGGGCGGTCTTTCAAATCTCGAAGATTTCAATATCTGGGAATACACGATGAGTTTTACCGTTTCTTGTGCTTTATATGTTTCAGCGATGCAACATATAAAGCACAAGCAACATATAAAACGCATCGTGTTGCCCAGCTTGGAGTTTAAAAAAAATAAGCAGTACCATATTTCCGTGCTCCTCTTTAGTTTACTTCATGAATAGACTCCACTTTGAAATTTCACCACGGAAATTGTTAACATTGTATTATTAGATTTTTTTGAAAGAATTTTTAATTTCAAATGATTTCTAGCTGGAAAATTTCTTATTTGTCATACCTAAAAAATATATAATTTTTAAACCTAAAATAAATTAATAAGACAAATATATAACATTAAAGAAGAACTTTATTAAGAACTAATGCAAGTTAAAAATGCAATAAAAATACATGCATAATAGTTACTTTCACTTAAAAATAGTTAAAATGTTACATGCTACTTTGTCCCGCATGTCCGGTATGAGGATCCAACTGAATGAAACACAAAGAGCATACACAAAGATGACAAACCCTTTTAGCATATAAGAACATCGCTGGTATATATATTCAATGGTACATAATATTACAATTCCAATTACAAGACTTTCAATAAGTGATTAATTAAATTAGTTTAAAATCTTAGAGTTTCACTTCTATGAATGGTATAATTCTCCAATAAAAATTAAGGGTGGATTTGACATCATTCAGTATGATAGATTAAAAGTTCACACTAGAAAGACGACATCTATTCAGGCCATCGAGAACCGTGACGGTCCCAGGATCAGTCACCCCCCCCCCTTACAAAGACACTCAAGACACATGAAAGGCTTGTGAATCTTTAATAAAGCCTCGTCTACTTTGTAGACTACTTGAGTCGTCTTTCATAAATTACATTATTTACTTTCCTGCAGTTAAAGATAATAATTATATATTAATACTATTTAACAAAAGTAAATACAGTCCTTCCTTTTTTTTTATTGTTACATTATGGCATACATAAAAATTATAATATACAGTGTGTATTGCAGGTGTTGTGACCCTTTGAGATTTTTAGACCCCAAAACAAGTTAACGGATGCACCACCCCCTCTCCTCAGACATGTGCGCATTTAGACAGCAACAGCAAGAGCATCACTTGAGAGAATGCCGTACACCGAGGCGAGGATACCATATTTTCCCTTACTGAAGTATAATTATTTTCAGTATAAATACCGACTTTTTACTGAAAAACAATCTTTTTATGGTATAAATACCGTTTATAATTGAAATAGCACAGAAAGGGGTCATTTTATGGTATAAATACTGTTTATAATCGAAATAGCACAGAAACTGGTTTTCTTAATGCCTAATATACCTTAGAAATACGGTACTCATACAGTAAAGAATGATAACAGTAGACGTACCGTAAAATTTAGGTACATCTATTGAAATGTTACGAAAAGTTTTAAAATGTCGTTTTCCTTACTGAAAAATAATTATTTTACGGTATAAATACCGAGTTTTTACTGAAAAATAAAAATTTTACTGCGTAAATACCGTTTTTAATCGAAACAGTACAAAAAACTGTTTTTTACGTTTAATATACCTTAGAAATACGGTATTCATACCGTAAAGACTGAAAATGGTAGAAGTACCGTGAAATTTACGGTACATCTAATGGAATTTTACAAAAATTTTTTACAGTGAAAGGGCACAGAGGTAAAAAACAATTGAAGTAGTCCCTGAAAAGGAGCCTAAGCTACTACTATAAAATCTATACGAGCGTACGGAAAGAATAATTTTTGGGACTTTTGAAGTTTTAATCTTGATTTTGTACAGAATCTGCTTCAAAAATACCCTGATCAAAACAATTAATAAGCTTGTTTCATTTTAAATTGTTCTGTATTAATATTTATTGCTAATATACGCCTTTCAAGAAATCATTCCATTTATAATAACTTTACCTGCCAAATGTAAAACCTTTATTTAAATTGGTAAATGGCATCTACTTTGCTTTTATAGTTCAAAAGATAAACAACAATATATACATGTTATATAACAATAAATGCATGTTATTGTTGAGGCCTGTATACCATTTGTCTTTCATTAAAATTAAATTTTTCCAAATTAGAATTACCTCTCTATTTTTTCTAAATTAAAACATATGCCCCCACATTATTTTTTTTTCTTCTCTTTTCCATGTATTTGCACAGCCTCTGTTTTCGACTCTGTGGATAATAAAAACATCCCCCGTAGTGTTCCCACACTTAAAAGTAAAAATGAGGACGAACCCCTGTCCCAATAAATAAATAAATAAATGCATGATGCTTGCAAGTGACGTTGTAAAAAAGCAACTAATGTCCGCCTCGGACAAGACCACCCGTATGCCAGCTGCAAAACCTGCCTTGTTAAAAAATTTATTAGGGCAATTTTACTGCCTGAAAAAATTTTAACAATACCGTTTGTAAGAAAGAGAGCAGCAAACGTTAAATTACCCCTGAATATATGTTTTACTTTGAATAAGGACCACCACGGTAGTGAAAGTTTTATTACCGTCGTAAAAAACGAAAGCTAAAATGTTTCTCTCCCCCTTTTTTCCATGGGAACCGTAAGCTGAAGAGTCCTGACACCTGGCCCCGTCAGGATGGGGATTTGTGTCACGTGGGTAGTGTTGCCCTGTTATGTCCTTATTTGGTAATAGGAAAGAGTGAAGTGAACTTTGAGCCAATGATAGCCCATCCCGGTATACACGAGGTGAAGCGGAAACCCTTGCTGCTAGTAAGGAAACCCCGGAGTTAAGTTTATTCCAGGGAATTGGGATAAATTTTAGTATTAGGAGAGTCCGGTCTACAGTCAAGATGTAGAGTTTTGTGGCTGCTGAGTGCCCCCCCCCTTTTCTCTAGGGAAAGGGGGAGAGGTATGGAATTTATGTCATAAGAAACTTTCTTTTGGAGACTTGCTCTTTCAGTCTGAGTAGAGTCAAGACCTCGCCTGTCCCTTTTCCCAACTTCTGTGCTCTAGTAACATTTGTTCAGATACAGAGATATTTGTCGGAATCGGGATTGCCTGGAATACCCCTAGTTAAAGAAAAAAAGGGTATGGTTGCACCTGTGGACTTGTGTTTACCGAAAAAAGTTTGAGAAGCGAGGGCCGAAGAAAAAAAAACTTTGAAAAACTACCCCCGTTGTCTAGATAGGACAGTCATGTCCTCCCTTCCGGCAAGAAGAACTTTTGTGTAGTGGCGAGAAAATAGCAGTCTGGCTAGAAACCTTCGCTGATTCTAACTTCATAGTCTACAAAGGTTGGAGTCGTTGTGTGGTGAACTTCCCAGATCATCTAATTTAGTGATGGTGGAATCCCTGAGGAGCGGTAGAATAAAGTAGAAATCTTCAATGATTTCGTGCAGAAAAATATAGTACTGTCTGATCTGCAAGTAGTCCTACTAATCAGATTAATAGTTTAACTTCATATGGACTATACTCTGTTCCAAAAGAACAAGTGAAGCTAAAATAGTAGTAATCCCATGTCACCCAATGGTAAGCACACCTTATTGTTATTCTTGATCTGTGAAATTATGTGTATTTTTTATATAACTTAATAGTTTACTATGAGTCAAAAAAAAGGGATATTGATTGGGTTTATTTCTTATTTGAATGATAATGTTGGTCTGTAAAATTATAATTCCTTTTTTATATATGTAAATAATTTACTACAAATCAAAAAAAAAGGGGAGAAAATGAAGGAGATGTCATGTATTGCTTTCATTATATATGTAATAAACTAAATGTGTAAATGGAATGTGTATGTATATTTATTGAAGTTTCGCTCTAATTTTTTTTTATTCAAATAATAAGGAAGTTTGATTAACTTTGAATCAGATGAAGAAATTTTGCTTATTTTGTTTAGTAATTAGAATTTATCTAGATATAATTTCAACTTTTCCTAAGATTAAAAACGAAGTAAATGTTCATTCCAATAATATATTTGAAGTTTAATACTTAAATGAAATATCTTCTTAATCTTCTTTGAAATTTTTAATGACTATAGAAGGGCTTACTTTATGCCCACTTTATAAAATTCTTTTCTTGATTATAATTTAAAATGGAAAATATTTAATTGATTTCCCTCAGGAATTGGTAGTTATAATATTAACACCTAGGAATTTTATGAATTGGTAATTCACAACGCAATAAAAAGGATTATAAATGTACTGTTACTATTATATCAGGGTCATATACCATTACTTGTGTTGTAGGATGATTGTTCTAGTACTGATATTTTTGTTTATTTAAAAAAAAAAAAATTTGTCCTTTTTTTGGCTCTCTGAATACCTGAGAGATTCCAGCCTTTCTTACTTTCTTTCTAAAAGTTAATTGATTTGTACTTGTAATTCTTTCTCAAGCAATGGTATGTATTTTTCATCCTACAAAACAGTAATGGTAAGGTTGGGATCATTGCTACAAGCTTACAGTGAGTTGGAGATCTGAATTGGTTGAGAATTTTGTTGCATTTTTTTAAAGTTTTTTCTTAGATATTTTTAATTATGCAAAAGTAGGGATGTTTCCATTAATTAATAGATTAGCTAATTTGGTCGTGTAACTTTAAGTTACTTCTTTGATTCTTCTTTTCCCTTTTTCAAAATGATTTATGGGGTTTAATTTGAATTTAATTATTTTATAGCAACAAAATTCAGGTAGGTGGAAACTTAATCCAGATCTCAATTTAGTATTCAAGTTGAAGGAATGATCTACTTACTGAACCCATAAGATATGAAGATGACCATCATTCAATAGATACTTATGCTAATTATTCAGAAGTGAATCTATGAATGAAATTTCAAAGTATAATTACTAAAAGTTGTAGCAAAAGTCCCAACAATAGAATGGTGCCATGACGTTGAGCCTGTATATTGCTCAGTAAATTTTGAAATTGAAGTTTACATGAAATTTTTGTTTTAAGTATACATTTTGTGTGATATTTTAATATAGTAGGGATATGCATTATCATTTAAAATTGTATGTTTATTTTATTTTTGTGTAGTAGGGCTCTAAATGTAAGCGAAGCATTTTGAAATTGTTTAAAATTGGGAAGGAACTATGCCTAATAGAATAAGTGATGTAAATGATGTTTGCACCTGCTGGTCTTCTTCTTCAAAAATAAAAAACTATTTAATCACTAAATTATTCAGGGCATGTATTTTTTTTTATGTTTATTTATTTTATTTTTTTTCTCTTTTTTCTTCGTTGTTCTCACCCATTTTTATTTATTTATTTTTTTTTTTTATTGAAGTGTAATTTGCCTAAAAATGGACGACAACCAACATTTCAAGGATTTAACTCTAATCCATAAAAAGTGTGCTCTAATCGAAAATGTTAGTCTTATTCCTCCATTTAGCGGGGAAGGGAATTCATGCCCATTTACTGAATTTTTGGAAAAGTATGAGCAGTTAGCAGTTGGTCTGAGGAGGAAAAGAAGTTTGCATTATTGAGCCGTTTAAATGGCAGCGCTGCTAGATTGTACAAATTGCATCGAACTAAACAAACCGAGGATATTATCAAAATCTTTAAAGAAAGATATACCCACGAACTGACCCCGGATGTAGCCTTGACCCGTTTTCTAAACTTTAAACAAACCCCCCAAATGCCTGTCCAGGAATTTTACGATAAAGCATATGACCTTTCACTTAAGGCGTTAGTAGTAGAGGGCCTTGAACAAGAAGTAGCGAATAAGAGTAGAACTGCTCTTTTGCATTCCATGCTCTTAAGCAATTTAGCACCCGAAATCAGAAAAGGTGTAATCACAAAATGCCCGAAAACGCCAGAGGAAATTTTGGATTTTGCCCTCCTCGAAGAAAAGGCGTGCAAAAGTGTCAACCCTTTTTACAACGTGCAGGTTGAAAATGTCAATCCTTTTTATCCCCAGAATAGCCAACAGAATGTGTCATGTGCAGCCATCCAACCAAGCCCCTCTAATCAGTCCCAGCAGGAAGTAACTAAATTACGAGAACAAGTAAAGGCGCTCACCGTTAAATTGAACCAGTTATTGGAGAATAGCAACCAGCAGAGAAATTTTAACACTGCTGAAAGAAATCGGTATAGAGATTTTTCCTGTTTTATTTGTTCCCAGACTGACCATTTTGCTCGAAATTGCCCACAAAACTCTAATAGCAGTAGAGGTAATTTTCAAAATTTTAGAGGCAGAGGGAGAGGAAATAACTCCCATTTTCATAACAATCGCAGGGGAGGTTACACAAATCAGACAGGTAGATGGGATCAGAGAAGTGGGAGGAGAGGAAATGATGAGAGAAATGAAAGCGAAACTAGTGAAAACCCGAATAACAATGTAAATAATCAACCTGAGTCTTTAAACTCTACGAGGCCGGGTCAGAGATAGTCGGACCGACCCAGGAAAGGCCAAACGACTTCCATCCTGTATACACTATGTTTGTGCGGAAATCATGTGGGCTCCCAATAAAAAATATTTGTATTACCGACACTGAAATTCCTATATTATGTGATACTGGCAGTGCCATTAATTTAATAAGCAATAGTATCCTTAATTTGGGCCAAAATTTTAAAACTGAAGATTGTTGCACTCCCATAGTTACTGTCACAGGGCAGAAGATATATCTTAATAATAAAATAAACTTAAAATTTAAATTTTTGGGAATGTTTTGTGAAGCAGATTTTTATATTGTACCAAGTAAATTGGCCAATGAGTTTGAAGCAATTCTTGGTATGCCTTTTCTAAACAAATACAATATTTTGTTAAATTGTTCTGATAATTCGATATCATTTAGCCCACCTGAGCAAACTTTAGTCAAAACACCTGTAGAAAGCAAAACTCAAATCAAAGACTCAGTCATGAATGGAGACAAAATTGTAAGGAATCCAGATACTGTAAATAATGTCCAGCAGGACTGTTACACGAAAAGTAGTCTATATAATTGTGTAAATAATCATAAATGTAATAATAATTGTAACAGTATGTGTAAATGTGCTCAAGTAAGTATCGAAATGTCAAATTCAAATGTACATGAAAATTCTCACACTAAGAATGATGGAAGATGTAAAAAAGAAAGTAGTACTGAAGAGGCAGTTCAGGGTCTTAGTTTTAGCAGTAGCAATGAAATTGTTCAAATTAAGGTTAGAAGTAATGAGCAGAAATTGGGTGATAAAATTGCGGAAAATGTAGAGACCCCTAATTTAGGAAAATTTGAGGAAAATAAGAAAAAGGTGTCACAAAATAATCATGTCTTCCATCTCAGGCAAAGTGAGGAGAATTTAAATACTGAGCATGAGGTAAATGGGGAAATTCAACCTAATTTAGAGGATGATGTAGATAAAAACAATGATATAGATAAAACTATTGTAGGAATTGCTGTTTTAAGCCATAAGCTTGTAATCCCACCGATGACAAAAATGTTAGCAGATGTTAAAAGTAGGGGGAACTGGGGTACATTGATACATGGGGCACATTGATACACCCCCTCTACCGCTCACAGGGTCATTACAGGAAATTTCACAACAGCTCCAAAAGATGATGCTAGTGTATTCAACTACATACAGAAAATCTTGGAATGATTCAGTAGTTTGATGAAATGGGACGGGTGATTTATTGTTTTTGTTGTTCAAAAGTAAATATGAGTTGTACAATTGAAATGCTATTATATAACTGTTCCAGTATTTTCAACCAAAATGAATACTCTCCCTGGTAAGTACAGCTACTCTTTATCAGTTCTTCATTATTTATTGTTAGATATATTGTGAAGTGTTGGATTTGAGACTCATTTTATTCAAAATCGCTGTATGGGGCACATTGATACAGTCTATGACGGGGCACATTGATACAGCCTAAATCCTTTAATAGTTCATATTTTCATTATCTTTTATTATTTTTTTTACCATACACTCCTTAATCCAACCTTTTTTTTCACGAAAAATTTCTAATATTAGTTTTTATTGAAGTGAAATAGCTCTAATTTCTTTATATTAGAACATTTTATAGTATTTTTGAAAACAGAAGACGTAGGAACTTACCCAGCATCTAGTGCTAGTAGAACTAATAAAAGAAAAGGACGCCATTCTGGCAAATCTCGAATTTATATCGATTCTCCAGAGAAAAAAGTATTTTCGACATGCGAAATGTTAAGTAAGAGAAACAAACTGCAGAACAGAAAATGATACTTATATTATAAACAGAATTTTTAATATAATTATCCTTTATTTTCGGTTTATGAACCTATTTATAAACAGAAAAACTGGTAATTTTTTCATCTTTCATAAGAAAGAAGATAATGCTGGGGTTGAAATGCTAGATATGACAAAGTTACCACAGCCAACAATCAGACAAGAAACAGACAGAACATCAGGTCATAATATATTTAATTTTGATTGCTTTAATATTGCTTAAAAATAAATTGTGGGTGATTTGAATTTTTATAAATAAATATAAAATGGTTTTCTAATTCCTTTTCTATGAAAAATATGCATTGGTATTATTTTGTCGTCATTTTTCTCAAACGTATCAATCTGCCCCGGGGATGGGGCACATTGATACAAATGACTTTTTTTGATTTTTTTAAAATTGCATGCAAAAATACTATATAAAACAATGATTGTACATTTTTATAACATACTACACAAGTTTTGCTGTCACCTCATGGAAAAAAAACTTGAATTTTCTACTTTCTTGACACCAAAAAAAATCTTAGAAAAAAACTGTATCAATGTACCCCAGTTCCCCCTACTAAAAAACTGAGTATTTTAGAAAACGAATCGTTAATATTGGAACCCCTAGCTAGAAATTTAAACCAGGGACTTTTGATTGCCAGAACTATATGCACGCAGCAACATGGATTATTTGTGTCATTTGCAAACTTTTCGGATAATAATATTAACTTAAATAAAGGAACTTCCATAGCTAAAATCTTAAAATGTATAGATAGCACCAATTTAACTAACCTACTTCTTAATAATGATAATTCAACTCCTAATTGTAATTATACTTCTGAGAATTCTAATTTAGATTCTCATAATCCTAACTTAACTCCAAATGACTCTAGTTTAATTTCATGTGAATGTAATTTAGTTTGTAATATCAATAGTGAGAACCAAATTCCTGACTTTGATCATGCTGATCTGGAATGGAGCTCTGAAATTAACCTAGACCATCTTGATGCCCCCCTTAAAGCTAAAATGCAAGATTTTTTAAATAAAAACAAAGATGTGTTTGCAGCCTCAGTACTAGACCTACCTGGATGTGACACGATACCCCATACTGTAAATTTAACTTCTGATAAACCTGTTCGCTGTAAAGCTTATAGAGTACCATACAGATTAAGAAAAGAAATGGAAGAGCAGCTTAATATTTTACTTGAAGCAAACATTTTAACACCGTCCATGTCTGAATATGCATCCCCTGTTATTTTGGTTGAAAAAGCAGATAAATCTTATCGATTGGCAGTAGATTTCAGAAAACTTAATAAAAATTTAGTTAAAGATGCTTTCCCTATACCCAATATTACAGAATCTGTCGACTCTTTAGCAAGATCCAAATACTTTTCAACCCTAGACTTAACTAGTGGCTTTTTTCAACAAGTTATTAGACAAGAGGACAGACATAAAACCGCCATTATTACACATAAAGGATTATTTGAATGGACACGTAACTGTTTTGGGCTAGCAAATTAGGGCAATAGCTTTCAAAGATTAATGAATGCCATTTTAGGAGACTTAACAGAACTTGGTATTTTAACTTATATTGATGATGTAGTAATTTTATCTTCTGACATAGAATCCCACCTAAATAAACTAAATTTAGTATTCGAACGTCTCCGTCAACATAAATTAAAACTTAAACCCAGTAAATGCACCTTTTTAACTGACAAAATTCAATATCTTGGCTTCGAAATTCATAGCGGGCAAGTATCCCCCATTAATAAAAACATTGAAGTTATCGAAAAATTGCAACCGTCTACCACCCGTAAAGGTGTCAGATCATTCATTGGTACCCTCTCATTTTACAGGCGTTTTATACCTGACTTCACAAAAAGAGCATTAAATTTAATTGATTTAACAAAGGAAACTGGGCACTTTGCCTGGACGCAGGAAGCCCAGGAAGAATTTGAGGATTTAAAGAAAGCATTAATTTCTAAACCATGCCTAGCTTTACCTGACTTTAGTAAAGAATTTTATGTTTATACCGATGCGAGTGGTGAAGCATTGGGTGCTGTTTTGTCACAACTAGATGAGGAAAATAAAATTCACCCTGTAGCGTTTGCTAGCAGACGACTCAAAGATGCAGAGACAAGATACTCTGCTACTGAGAGAGAACTTCTTGCTCTGGTGTGGGCAACGAATCATTTTAAATGTTACCTACCTAACACCCATTTTCACATATTTACAGACCATGCCCCCCTTACATTTATGTTAAAAATTCATGATCCTACATCACGTATGGCAAAATGGATTTGTACTTTATCTGATTTTGACTTTTCAATTAAGTATATAAAAGGTAAATGTAATAGTGTAGCAGACTTTCTCTCTAGATTTGCTAAAATTAATGAGACACCAGAAATTAGCAATAGTAATTTTTGTATACAAGTAGAAAAAGAAACTACTTTTGTACCGTATTCAAATTTAATTGATAAAATTAGTGAGTTACAAAAAATCGATAAAAAGTGCTGTGAAATAGCCCGAAAGTTAGACCAAAATTTAGAGATCGCACCTAAGTATATGAAATTTTTCTTTAGAGATGATATTCTTGTATGTGAGGACACGAGAGATTCCAATATAATAAATAATCCAATTAAATTAGTAGTGCCTAGGGATATGATTGAGCAAGTGTTCGCTCTAACACACGATTCTCTAGTGGCTTGTCATCAAGGTTTTGAGAAAACAATTGACCGCATCCGGGAGCACTTTTACTGGCCTGGAATGTCGGCTGATATCAGGCACCTAGTAGAGTCGTGTATTAGCTGCCAACAAAAGAGAGCACATAAACCTAATCAGCATGCACCCCTTCAGAGGATGCCAACACCCCAATTCCCTATGAATAAGGTACATTTGGATTTAATAGGCCCCCTACCAGTTACTTTTTCAGGTAACACTTTTATTGTCACGTATATCGACTCTTTTACTAAATGGCCAGAAGCTTATGCAGTTAGTTCAACCACGTCAGACGTTATCGCGGATACGCTGGCTGATTTCATTTCGCGTTATGGCGCGCCTGCGGTGATAACAACAGACAATGGGAGAAATCTGATATCCGAAGCTATCAAACATGTCTACAAAATGTTCGGAATTAAACATATCACTACGTCTGCCTTTCATCCGGCGTCGAATGGACAGATCGAGCGACAGAATTTGACGTTAAAAAACGCCCTTAGCCATATAGTTAATGAGAACCAATCAGACTGGGATACCAAACTTAAATTTGCCCTATTAGCGATACGCTCAGCTGTGCATTCCTCTACAAAATTAACACCTGCTGCAATTTTATATGGTAGAAATCTAAATTTACCGTATACCCTGTTTTCTCAGTCACCTAGGTTTAGCTATAATGACGCCCCATCTTTCTGTGAACTGTTGATTCCAGCTCTCCAAAAAGTATACGCTGAAGTGTATGATAATTTGGTTAAAGTATCAGAAAGCCAAGAGAAGTACAGAGAAAAGACAGCGGTCGTTAAAAATTTAAAAGTAGGTGATAGAGTATGGCTATTTAATCCATCTATTGCTACAGGTACTACGAGAAAATTGTCAAAATTAAACAACGGACCTTTTACAATCATTGAAAAACTGAGTGATGTCAATTTTAAAATTGCATTAATTGCTAATCCCTCTAAAATTCAGGTTGTACATGTGGATCGCCTCACGTTGTTCAAAGATAGATGCATTGTAAACGCACATAAACAGGATGGAATGTCTCGTTTAGACCAAAACGAAACTCACGACCGGATGTCAACAAATGAATCGAATCCTCAATTCGATTTTCCTAAGCGACGGACGCGAAATCGGTTTTTAAATTGGTTTCCTCCACCCCTTGCTCAGACAGCAACCGACCAACCTAAAACTCAGGGTAACCAGAGTAGCAACAGACTTCAAGGGATTAACGATACTGAAAACGAAACTGCAGTGCAAAACGAAACTAGTAATCAGGCGATAGGTGCTGATTTTCCCCCTAACATTCCTTCCCAAAATAATCCCGTCGTGGGAAATGGAGAAACGTCTCGGTGCGCTCAGGAAAAAACGGAAGTATCTACTTCGGGTACTCGCGAAACGGATGTACGGCAAATGGGAACGTCATATGATTCAAGCCGTGTGAGTCGTTCACGGAAGCGAGTTAGCTTTAAGTCGAATCAAAACAATGGGCGCGCGTCGTCCGCTAGTGAATATTCCCTGAGGAATAGAATTTCACGACCGAATTATAAAATTTAGAATTGTTTACTTTTAGTTCTTTGTGTATTTTAATATATGATGTGTAAATAGGTTCTGTATATAGGTAATTTTAGATATTTTGAGTAACTTTCGGTCCGAAATAGGGGAACTTAGAAAATATTCGAGCCAAAAGTGGGTTTGTTTTGTTTCTGTTGCGCACCTGTTTACAATGGATTTTAGCCTTCCACAAATTTACTCTCAAAAGTTTTGGTAATATCATAGTATATTGCTACCAGGTGAATGATCCGTCCCTTATTTGTATGCATTTCTGGGATTTTTAACGAATTTTTCCACGAATTCTGAGGTCTTTGAAAATTTTATGGTTGTGAAACTTTGGGAAAATAAAGGTGATAGCAGTATATATATTACTCGGGATCTCTAAAGGCATCTCTCTTATATATATTAGGGTTTTAAATGTAGATAGTTCATTCTTTTATTGAATTTTTAGCATTTTATATAACTTTGCAATTTTTAATGTATATTTGAAAACTATCTGAATATTTTATTTTGATAATTTTTTTGGGGTAGAAACTACCTAATGCCAGGTATACACACCTCACGTATATACCTATCGGGTTTATATGCATTTTATATATTTTTTTTCTGTTTATCTTTTTTTTTATATAGCCATCTACCCACCCCCTTTTTTTATTTTATTTGGGTATGTTAAGAAAATTCGTTTCCCTTGTCAAAATGATTGGCAAGGTTTCTTGTGAAGTAAATATTACTTCACTGTGTTTATTTTTGGTGAAATTTTCTGGCCTTCTAAAATATTTGTTTATGTAATGGTTATTGCTTATCTGTGGCAGTACAGAGGTGCAAATATCAATCGATTTTAATCAAAGAAACTGTTATGTAATTGTAATGTGATGATGTGTTGTATATATTTATTCCCACTACATACAGTCAAATGTAAATGTCATATTTATATATATACCTTTTGTTTATGTAATGCAAGATGTTTTTTATGTTCATTTCTATTTACTTTTTTTTACATGTGTACAAAAAATTATTTTTACTTATGTGTGTGCATATCTGTGATACCTTCGGCTGACATGGTATATCTATTATGATTTTTTAGAATTTTATTAGTTTAGGCCCTTTTGGCTTGCTTATGCTTCTAGAATTCAAAAAAATTTTAGAAATTTTTTTAATTTTATACAACATTTTTTTGCATTCAGTTTTTACAAAGGTGGTTCCATATGTCCAGAGAGAGTAGCATATAGGGAAATTGCAGCTTGATAATGTTCCAGTTGTTATGGGCAACTACGGAGATTATTGGGAACTCAAAAGTTTGATAGGTTAGGCCGAATAGAAGTAGTGAGTCGGAATCCTTTGGTAATAGAGATAACTTAATTCCTATTTTAAGTTTTACTTTCATGTGTTATATCCAAGCTCCAGCATTGCATTCCGGAGTGCATAGTTGGTGTGGTGAGTTAGTAGGGTGAAGTGATCAACTTTTCGGGTCGTTGTTTGATCTGCTCTAGTGGATATTCTTAACTCTTCTGATTAACCGGGGTACAACAGTAATTCAGCATTTCACCTTGCCGTTAATTTTGGATTTACCTGTAATTTATTTTTGGTTAGGACTTTCTTCCACTGCCCTTCTGGAGTCTTCAAATTAAAAAAATAAAATTCTTGTTTTCTTTTGGCCAAAACGAATAATGTTTATTTTTTTTCAACGTGGGGGAGTTTCTTGTTGAGGCCTGTATACCATTTGTCTTCAATTAAAATTAAATTTTTCCAAATTAGAATTACCTCTCTATTTTTTCTAAATTAAAACATATGCCCCCACATTATTTTTTTTCTTCTCTTTTCCATGTATTTGCCCAGCCTCTGTTTTCGACTCTGTGGATAATAAAAACATCCCCCGTAGTGTTCCCACACTTAAAAGTAAAAATGAGGACGAACCCCTGTCCCAATAAATAAATAAATAAATGCATGATGCTTGCAAGTGACGTTGTAAAAAAGCAACTAATGTCCGCCTCGGACAAGACCACCCGTATGCCAGCTGCAAAACCTGCCTCGTTAAAAAATTTATTAGGGCAGTTTTACTGCCTGAAAAAATGTTAACAATACCGTTTGTAAGAAAGAGAGCAGCAAACGTTAAATTACCCCTGAATATATGTTTTACTTTGAATAAGGACCACCACGGTAGTGAAAGTTTTATTACCGTCGTAAAAAACGAAAGCTAAAATGTTTCTCTCCCCCTTTTTTCCATGGGAACCGTAAGCTGAAGAGTCCTGACACCTGGCCCCGTCAGGATGGGGATTTGTGTCACGTGGGTAGTGTTGCTCTGTTATGTCCTTATTTGGTAATAGGAAAGAGTGAAGTGAACTTTGAGCCAATGATAGCCCATCCCGGTATACACGAGGTGAAGCGGAAACCCTTGCTGCTAGTAAGAAAACCCCGGAGTTAAGTTTATTCCAGGGAATTGGGATAAATTTTAGTATTAGGAGAGTCCGGTCTACAGTCAAGATGTAGAGTTTCGTGGCTGCTGAGTGCCCCCCCCCTTTTTTTCTAGGGAGAGGGGGAGAGGTATGGAATTTATGTCGTAAGAAACTTTCTTTTGGAGACTTGCTCTTTCAGTCTGAGTAGAGTCAAGACCTCGCCTGTCCCTTTTCCCAACTTCTGTGCTCTAGTAACATTTATTCAGATACAGAGATATTTGTCGGAATCGGGATTGCCTGGAATACCCCTAGTTAAAGAAAAAAAAGGGTATGGTTGCACCTGTGGACTTGTGTTTACCGAAAAAAGTTTGAGAAGCGAGGGCCGAAGAAAAAAAAACTTTGAAAAACTACCCCCGTTGTCTAGATAGGACAGTCATGTCCTCCCTTCCGGCAAGAAGAACTTTTGTGTAGTGGCGAGAAACTAGCAGTCTGGCTAGAAACCTTCGCTGATTCTAACTTCATAGTCTACAAAGGTTGGAGTCGTTGTGTGGTGAACTTCCCAGATCATCCAATTTAGTGATGGTGGAATCTATGGTTGCACCTGTGGACTTGTGTTTACCGAAAAAAGTTTGAGAAGCGAGGGCCAAAAAAAAAAAAAAAAAAAACTTTGAAAACTACCCCCGTTGTCTAGATAGGACAGTCATGTCCTCCCTTCCGGCAAGAAGAACTTTTGTGTAGTGGCGAGAAAATAGAAGTCTGGCTAGAAACCTTCGGTGATTCTAACTTCATAGTCTACAAAGGTTGGAGTCGTTGTGTGGTGAACTTCCCAGATCATCCAATTTAGTGATGGTGGAATCTATGATTGCACCTGTGGACTTGTGTTTACCGAAAAAAGTTTGAGAAGCGAGGGCCGAAGAAAAAAAAACTTTGAAAAACTACCCCCGTTGTCTAGATAGGACAGTCATGTCCTCCCTTCCGGCAAGAAGAAGTGGCGAGAAAATAGCAGTCTGGCTAGAAACCTTCGCTGATTCTAACTTCATAGTCTACAAAGGTTGGAGTCGTTGTGTGGTGAACTTCCCAGATCATCTAATTTAGTGATGGTGGAATCCCTGAGGAGCGGTAGAATAAAGTAGAAATCTTCAATGATTTCGTGCAGAAAAATATAGTACTGTCTGATCTGCAAGTAGTCCTACTAATCAGATTAATAGTTTAACTTCATATGGACTATACTCTGTTCCAAAAGAACAAGTGAAGCTAAAATAGTAGTAATCCCATGTCACCCAATGGTAAGCACACCTTATTGTTATTCTTGATCTGTGAAATTATGTGTATTTTTTATATAACTTAATAGTTTACTATGAGTCAAAAAAAAGGGATATTGATTGGGTTTATTTCTTATTTGAATGATAATGTTGGTCTGTAAAATTATAATTCCTTTTTTATATATGTAAATAATTTACTACAAATCAAAAAAAAAAAAGGGAGAAAATGAAGGAGATGTCATTTATTGCTTTCATTATATATGTAATAAACTAAATGTGTAAATGGAATGTGTATGTATATTTATTGAAGTTTCGCTCTAATTTTTTTTATTCAAATAATAAGGAAGTTTGATTAACTTTGAATCAGATGAAGAAATTTTGCTTATTTTGTTTAGTAATTAGAATTTATCTAGATATAATTTCAACTTTTCCTAAGATTAAAAACAAAGTAAATGTTCATTCTAATAATATATTTGAAGTTTAATACTTAAATGAAATATCTTCTTAATCTTCTTTGAAATTTTTAATGACTATAGAAGGGCTTACTTTATGCCCACTTTATAAAATTCTTTTCTTGATTATAATTTAAAATGGAAAATATTTAATTGATTTCCCTCAGGAATTGGTAGTTATAATATTAACACCTAGGAATTTTATGAATTGGTAATTCACAACGCAATAAAAAGGATTATAAATGTACTGTTACTATTATATCAGGGTCATATACCATTACTTGTGTTGTAGGATGATTGTTCTAGTACTGATATTTTTGTTTATTTTAAAAAAAAAATTTTTCCTTTTTTTGGCTCTCTGAATACCTGAGAGATTCCAGCCTTTCTTACTTTCTTTCTAAAAGTTAATTGATCTGTACTTGTAGTTCTTTCTCAAGCAATGGTATGTATTTTTCATCCTACAAAACAGTAATGGTAAGGTTGGGATCATTGCTACAAGCTTACAGTGAGTTGGAGATCTGAATTGTTTGAGAATTTTGTTGCATTTTTGTTAAGTTTTCTCTTAGATATTTTTAATTATGCAAAAGTAGGGATGTTTCCATTAATTAATAGATTAGCTAATTTGGTCGTGTAACTTTAAGTTACTTCTTTGATTCTTCTTTTCCCTTTTTCAAAATGATTTATGGGGTTTAATTTGAATTTAATTATTTTATAGCAACAAAATTCAGGTAGGTGGAAACTTAATCCAGATCTCAATTAATTTAGTATTCAAGTTGAAGGAATGATCTACTTACTGAACCCATAAGATATGAAGATGACCATCATTCAATAGATACTTATGCTAATTATTCAGAAGTGAATCTATGAATGAAATTTCAAAGTATAATTACTAAAAGTTGTAGCAAAAGTCCCAACATTATATATGCGTGTTTGCTTTGAAATAATAGTACATAATTATTAATTAAACGTTAATTTAATTTAGAATGACATTAAATAAAATTATTAATTGAAATATTTTAATTTTGAATTTTGAGTTGTTATAAACATTTAAAATTACTAAAGAAGAATGTAATTTAAAAATAAGAAATTCCATAAATATTATTAATATCTTCTCATTTTGTGATTTTTTATGCGGATAAATATTTGCAACTCTTTTCAAATAGGAGTACCATTTGCAACGGCTAGGAGAGGAAGGGGGCTTGAAAGAATGTGAGAATAATACATATATTATTCTCACATAATATGTGAGAATAAAATATGTATATTTCACATGAATATCTCACATGAATCTCATATGTATATCTCATATGTAATATATCACATGAATCGTTATACGCCAGCACAAAATAAAGAATAACGTGTTAATTTTGACTAAAACAGGAGCATTAGCACTAAGGCAATTTTTTAAGTATCAAAATGATTAATTATAAACTTTATCTTCCATTTCTATATTCTTTAGGCGAGGCATATTTAACAATATTGAAAACTTTAGGAAAACTTTCACAAACCAATAAAAATATATATATATTTAAAAATAAAAGTGTATATATTTTTTCAAATATGTGCAAGTTCAAAATAAATATTTCCTCTCCCCCCTTCTCCTCTCGATTCACTCCACCAGCAAAGAAAGTTTTGAATTGCACTCCTGTTTGAATATTTCATCACAGCGAAACAGGATGATCTTCCAGTCATACGAATTTCATCTAATATCTTTATTTATATATTTATTTATTTTTTACAATCTTTGATTATTATTTATAATAACTTTTGTAAATATATATACATCATCTGTAAAAGAACTTTCTCAAAGAACATTCGAAAAACTTGAACGGTTTCATATTAAAAATTCTACATATCTATCAACTTTTTAACTTTTAATGAGCACGTGCGAAAATCATCTTCAGAATTTAATTATCTAAGCATTGCTTGCCCTGCCAGTTTACACGCATGTGTTGAGTAAGCATGAATAATAATTATAAACAGTAAAGTTCATTACAAAAACCTAAACAATGTTTTATTTAGGCTGGTACAACTAAAAAAAATGTTTAAGAAGGAAGAAAACGAAACTTTAAAAATATAGATAGAATTTTTGTCTGGCTGCTGTTCTAGACAGCATTTTCGTCGAAAATGAATTTTAAGCGAATCTCCGATTTTGAGCCGTAAAAGAAAATGCAAACGAATTTTCCTTTGTACTCTAGTTTCATGTCATAAAGGGAAAAAAAATATTGAATTTGTCTAAAAGACATAGGCGTAACTAGAGAATTTTTCTAGGGGGGGCACGGCCCCATCTATTTGATAATTTTTAAACAATAATTGTAAAAACTATTATTGTTTGAAAAACCATAATAGTGTGACAATGTTGTTTTATAGTAAACTGTTTGATAATTTCCAAACAATAATAGTATTAGTAACTAGTCATAAGTGGCAATACCTAAACTTTATTTTTTTGATTTATTTTAAGATTCACTTTTGCTCTCAAACGCGCACCAAACTGGAAAATTTTCTTATTTAGAAACTATACTAGGTGCCTTGACTGCCGATTTTTTTATAAATGCAGAAAATATTACAAAAAATGCAGTCAAATTTCGTCTTTTGAATCGAATTTTCCAAAGCCGGACATGTGGGAACGAAAAAAAGGATCATGCTAAGTTAAGTAAATAATTGTCGATAAATCAAATTCTAATAAATTCAGCGAAAAATGAAGTAACACGGCATCTTATAACATCTCTTCTAAAATTATCTCAGCAAGTTTCATGTTTTTACTTTTAAAAATGAATCTGAAAATGTATAAGAAAATTTTGAGCTGCTGAGGGAGAAAGAACATTTTTTCGAATACGCCCTTAATGAGTCAAAATTTGCTACCACAGTGCCAAAATTAAATGGCAATTTATGATCATTGTGAAGATTCTAAAGACACAAAATTCCTTGCATTAGTTCTTAAAGTAAGACTATTGCGGGAATTTGAAAAAAATTCAACATAAAAGCGCCACCTGTTGGGCTATGTATACCAAAACTTAAACAGCAACAATATTTATCAAGCTATATCTGAATCTGAAACTTAATGAAGTTCGCTGATTAGCTCTTGAAATAGAGCTATTGCAGGAATTGAGAAAAAATCAGCATAGCAGCGCCACGTATTGGGAGATTGACAACAAAACATGAACAAAACTAGTTCATTTCACGGATTTACTGAAGCTAAAGTTTGATGAATCGGTGCACCTGAGAACCTGAGATAGAGTTATTGCGCAAATCGTGAAAAATGCAACATAGCAGTGCCACCTGTTACACCAAAATGCAAACAGCATCGATTCATGTCGAAGACTAACTGAATCAAAAGTTTAATGGAAATCTGTGCATTAATTATCGATATATAGCTGTTGCATAAACCGTAAAAAATGCACCATAGCAGCGCACCTGTCGAGCGATTTGCACCAAAAACTAATCAATATCAATCTATATCAAGATTTACCTGATTATAATATTTAATTAAATTCCGTGCGATAGTTCTTGAGATAGAGCTATTGCAGAAATCGTGAAAAATGCAGCATACCAGCGCTATCTGTAAGCGATTTACACAGAAACAAATACAATATCAATTCATGTTAAGTAAAAACTGAAGTTTGGTTGATATTCATGCCTTAGTTCTTCAGATATAGATGTTGCGTTAATCGTAAAAAAAGCAGCGTAGAACCGCTATCAGTTGAGTGATTTGCAACAAAAACTAATCAGTATCAATTTGTATTAGGGACTCCCTGAATATAAATTTTTAAAACATTCCGTGCATTAGTTCTTGAGATAGAGCGTCCACAAAATTTATGTCACATATAGCCAGACTCACAGATTCACATATACACAGACAGACATTTTGTAAAAGCTTGTTCTTACTAAAAACTAGGAATCTCTGATCCCTAAAACAGGTAAATCCGTCAAAAACCGGAATTCGAAAATTTTCACGAATCCTACATTTTCTTCCGTAAAGATAGAAGAAAGTAAAAATAGTTTTGTTAGAATTGATAATACTCAATGGAAAGTTTACTTGTTAATAAATTCCTGAAAACGTGTATAGTCTGTCAAAGAAACTAATTGGATAAAACTTTTTTCTGTCTTAAGCTGCTATCAGATCCACAAACTTTAAGAGCAACAAACTTTGAGTCGATTTTAACCCGAACTTTTTCCCTTTCAAAGAGAGAAATGGTTATAATTATTTGCGAAAAAGTTGGAGAAAAAGCAGGAAAACCAGTTCTACTAGTACCAGCCGTTAATATTTATCGCCTATTCCTATAAATCGCTTAAGGGTTTTCTTAACTGATCCGCTCAACAAGCGAAAAAAGTTTTGACACATTTACAAATTCATTTTTTAACGGAAAGTTATAAAATTTTAATGCCTGACTATGAAAGCGATTTCGAATTGAACTTATTTTTCCATTTTATGAAAATTAATTTACTTATCGAGTTATAAGCTATTTCGATGACGTAATCACCCGTTTTTCTCCTCCTTTTCGACCGGTTTTTCTGCTTTCGTCGGGAAATATGCTCAAAAGGGTCAACTTTGAAGGCTTGTTGTGAAAAAGCTATTGTGTTTTTTAAAAAACAAAAGAATGAGTGCAATGAGACAGTTTCTGAATAACAACACCTGCTATTTTCATGCATTTCTGAACAAAAATAAATTAATGCATGTGTCACAAAGTTGCCCTTTTTGATTTAAGAATACCCTTAACTCTGATTCGTTGAAATGCTCGATGTTCGATGAAAAATCTCGGCTAGTGGAGATTTTTTTGGAACAGCAGAAAAAAGTTGGGGGACATTGCTGTTTGCTATCAACTGGGTGTTGTGAGGATATTTCGCGAAAAGTTGGAGAAAATCAAGTGTTGGCTCAAAAATCTTTCGAAATGTTGGTGAATCTGATAGCAGCTTTATACAGAGAGTTTTCGATTCAAAACAGTGGCTGGGAGAGAGGAAGAAAATTTTCTTAATGCATTTGGTGCAGCCAGAATTCGGCTCTGGAGGGAGCGGAATAGAATTGCTTATAAACAACAGAATCGCCAATTTTTCTTTAAATAAATAAATTAGTTAATGAGTTATAAGCAATTTTGATCGCATGACAACCATTTTTTCTCATTTTTGTCGCTAATGCGTCGTAAATTCGTTTCAGATCATCCACTGTGAGAATCGTACCCTGAAAGATCTTATCAAAGAATGAAGAACATTTCTGAGTTACATAGCTTTTTAATCCTGAATCTAGAAAAAAAAAGTTCACGGGGAAAAAGGACATAAACTACAAAAGCGAAAAAAAAGTGACACGGGAAAAAAGTTACCGGAAAAAAGGGACAAGGAAAAAAATTTGCCGGAAAAAAAAGAGTGACAAGGAATTGATTTTGGGGATTTATTGGTTAAGTAGGAAAGGGGGGGGGGTCGGGGAAGGCTCTTAAGTTAGGTTAATGGGTTTTTCATGCTGAATTAACTGTTTTGGTTCAATTTTTGGCTATACATTTCATACTGAAAAGACGCTTGCCTGATTAGAGGTTTGGGAACGGACGACAAACAAAGTAGAAGGATACAAGAACTCAGCTTCGAAAACACGTAACTAACACCATTTGATGGCACCTTTGTAATCCCTGCATAGCAGGAAAGCAAACAATACAGGATGAAGCATGAAGCAAAGAAAGTATAGGATACTAAGTACCTCCTATAAGACCTTTGCGGACGATTACAACTTCCCCCTCCGCCCTAAATAAGAGGAATGGGTTTTTATGCAGAAGCATCCAACGTGTGTCAAATTTTCGATATAGGTTCTTTCTCATAAGGCTTTGTAATAACTTAGCCCTTAGTAGATTAAAATTCTAAGTGGTAGGTAGCGTGTGTGCCGCTCGGCAAATAATCCAGGCAAGAATATTTAATGGAGAATCTATTTATTATTTGTAGAACAAAAAAGATCCTCTGGAGTGAATATTTACAGCATAAAAATTATTATAGAACACGTAGGCTCTTATACCAACTAGCTTCAACTAAAGTTCTGTATGAGTTCCAAAAACACAAAGTTCGTGATAGTCGTAAAGTCTCTAAAAATTACGAATAACGTAAAGGTAAAATAGTTCACAGATTACGGCGTTATCAAACCACTCAAGACGAGAGTTATCGCTGTCTCTCCTGGCGAGAGAACACTCCGTGATGCTGCACGGGCGCTGAGATCAGAATCACTTTCTAAAATCCGCTGGCGGGATTTATCTTTCCAGCTCTCAAAACAGAGCTGCTTCACTTCGTTGAGAACGAGAGAACACTCCAAGCTAACCGCTCTGCTCTCTCTCTCCACTCTGTGCGAGAAAATCTCTCTCAGAATTCTCCTTGCCCGTTCCCTGGCTTCTCTTTTTCTTACGATTCCGGAGCTCCCCTAGACCTCCCTTTAGAGGTCACAAACCAATCATGAACCTTAATGGTCTTTTTCTCATTATATGATTAGTAAAATCGTGCTATTATTGGTACCTGAGATTTCACACCCACGGCGCCGGCCTGTCTGGCGTTCTCGACACCTTGTTACTTTCACTTCGTGCCTGAGCGACGTCAAAGGCATGATGCGGGCGATTGTCCTTTCACCCTAGTGTCACCCGCCTGTCGATTCCGTTGATCGATAATGATGTAGCGATCCTATGATATCGCCGACATTCTCGCGAGGGTCACTTTGAGTTTGCAGCTTCATGGTGAAACCTCTTTCAGAAATAAATGCCTATTTCTGTTACTTTGCTTTAAAATCCTATGATAATTCTGAATTATCACAGCTTATATATAGTATTGTGGTGTCATGTCCTCCGTTACTCTTTACGCAGGTGGTTTATTTGTTAAGTTTATAAATAACACATTTTTAGTTCCTCAAGTTCTTCATTAGAACTATAGATCAATTAGTAAAAAAATAAATAAAAAGACATTAGAACTACATAGGAGCCACACTCCAATATTACATTTCGCTAAGCACGTCTAAGACACCTTAATCTACGTACTCTCTTGTATATTACCAGTACACGTCTCTCTTCCAACTGCTTTCCTTCATTCTCTACGCTCAATAATCCCAGGGCCCCCTCAGCTCATTGCCACTAGGCCAGTGCAATCATTTTCTAGGCATGTTCTTTGAGGTCAATAGCACGTATTCTTCTCAGCTTTTGAATGAAGATACTTTCAACCCTGCATACCTTTTCACATTGGAACTTCGCTATCTATCTTCTGCCCGGATTAAAGTTGTCAGTACGTCATCGCAGTATATAATGCCTGAAGAATTTTGGGAGTTTAATGGTAAAATATAGAGGGGGGACGGGGGATAACCTCTCTTAAATTAAATAAATGGCTTTTTACGCAGAATTATCCAATTTACTTAAAATTTACAATGTAGGTTCATTATGGTAAGGGGTATCCCTGATTAGTTATGGGGTTCTTTTGTTAATTAAAAAGTGGGGAGAGGGCGATTATTCCCCCCCCCCCCTTAAATTAGATAAATTGTTTTTTCTGCACAATTATTCGAAGTATTTCAAATTTTGGATATAATGTCTTTATCATAAAGTGAATCTCTGAATAGTTTTAAGGATTTGTTTATTATCCCCAATAGTTGTTTGCATTTAAAACTGGGGTTTGTTTCTGCATAGCATTTTTCAGTATTCTATAAATATCCTAATAAAGAAAAAAAATACACTATTAAAAATCTGCTGCATTTTGCTGCAACGCACTTCCTGCTTGTACAGAAAACGTTTACTTGGCCGTGAAATGGAGCTTTCTCATTGGTTGGAATAGAGATATTATATATAAGCGGTGGAGTGCGTTGCAGCAAAATGCAGCAGATTTTTAACAGTGTACCCTGTTTTTATTAAAATCGTTTTTTTTAATTTAAATTTGTTTTTTAAGCATTCAAACACTGAAGATCTATCAAGAACTACAGGTTTTTAAACAATTAACTTTCTAATTACTAACATAAGCTAGTAATAAAAAACTACTATTATTACTTTAAATTAATGAATTCACAAATTTATTTGTTCGTGACATACAACATAGTTTGTACATTAAATTTTTTTAACATATATTTTTTAAATGTTTTATACATATTTTGTGATGTGTAATATGGGACATTAATTAGTAAAAATCCAGTTTTAAATGATAAATATTCGGCGCAAATTAAAATGACGATTACAACAAATGATTCAGCATATTACTTTTTAAAAAAATAATAAAATAAGTAAACCAGTTTTAAATGCAAAATGAATTGTAATTAATAATTAATCAGGAAAAGGGTAAAATGTGTTATATTTTCTGACATAATTGTTTTCAATAATTAAATTAAAAAATAAAGAAAATTTGTTTTTATTTGTTATTTGCGTTCAGTTGAATTCAACTCGTTTTTTTTTTTTTTTTACTTGGGTATTTTTGCGGCAAACCTTTACCGAGAAATCCCCTGATCGACAAATTTCTTTAGAGACTAGCCGTCGCGATATCTACCGGACATCCCTCTCCGTCAACTGGGGAAAACAAGCTTCTTTCAATAATCGCCCGTTCCCCCATTTATACTTAGCAAAAGAACCTCATAACTAATCAGGGATACGCCTTATCATAATAAACCTACATCCAAAATTTGTAGCAAATCGGATAATTCTGCGGAAAAAAGCCATTTATTTAATTTAAGGGGGATTACCCTCTGTTTCTTCCTCTATGCTTAGCAATTAAACCTTTGAAACTATTCAGGGATTCACCTTATCAAAAAAAAAAAAAAAAAAAAAAAAAACCTATACTTAAGATTTGAAATAAATCGGATAATTCTGCATAAAAACCGATTTATCTACTTTGAGAGGGAGATAATTGCTCGCCCCTCCTCTTTATAATAAGCAAAAGAGCCTCCATAACTAATCAGAGATACGTCTTATCATAATGAACCTATGTCCAAAATTCGAGGTAAATCGGATAAATCTGCGTAAAAAGGCATTGATTTAACTTAAGAAGGATTATCTATCGTCCCCCCTTTATACTTAGCCATTAAACCCTTAAAACTATTCAGGAATTTACCTTATCAGAAAGAATCTATATTTAAAATTTGAAATAAATAGGATAATTCTGCATAAAAACTGATTTATCTAATTTGAGGGGGATTGCCCGTTCCCTGTTTATAATAAGCAAAATAACCCCATAACTAATCAGAGATACGTCTTATCATAATGAACCCATGTCCAAAGTTCCAAGCAAATCGGATAATTCTGCGTAAAAACTATTAATTTAATTTAAGAGAGGTTTCCCCCGTCCCCTTTTTTCTTAACCATTAAACTCCTAAAACTCTTCAGGCATTATATACTATATATAATCATTATCAGAAAGAACTTATATCCAAAAAATGACACACGTATAAAAACCCGTTTATCTTATTTAGAGCTGATGAGGTGTGTGTGTGTGTGTGGGGGGGGGGGGGATAATCACATGTCCAAAAATTGAGCCAAAACAATTAGTTCAGCATGAAAAGTGCATTTACTTAAATTAAGAGCTTCCCCCAGATCCCCTCTACAGTGGTGACCATCTCCCCAAAACAAAATGACGCAAATCCCCCCCTCCCCCCCCAAAAAAATCTTCATACTTTAACATTGACCCCCTTAAACAGAATATCAATCGTAAAATATATTCTACTTATAATCTACTGTACATTCAAAAGATAGCGAGTTGAGCATAGCGAAATGAGTTCTTATTGCCATTTTTTAGAGTTTAAAGAAAGAAAACACAGGAACATTTCTGAAAATTCAATGTTGAAAATTTTTAAAAGTGATATTAAAATAATCAAGATTTACAAAAGATAGAGAGTTCAGTATAGCAGAATGAGTTCTTATTGCCCTTATCTAGAATTTAAAGAACGAAAACACAGGAACATTTCTGGAAATTAAATGTTGAAGAAATTTAAACGCGATATTAAAAAAAAAATCAAGATTTAAAAAAAAATCTGTTTAAAAAATCAAGATTTTTTTTTAACAGTAAAAAAAGGAAATATTAAGAATTTAAAAATCCCTCCCTCCCCAAAACTTAATTGTATGACGCATCTTGCGGCACCAAACCCCTTTCTGGGTACCCCTGCCCCCGTGTATACTTAACCAATGAATCCCCAAAATCTATAATGAAACCCCAAAATTAATTCCTTGTCACTTTTTTTCAGGTAACTTTTTTTCAGGTAACTTTTTTCCTTGTCCCTTTTTTCCGGTAACTTTTTTCCTTGTCCCTTTTTTCCGGTAACTTTTTTCCTTGTCCCTTTTTTCCGGTAACTTTTTTTCTGTGACACTTTTTTCCGCTTTTGTAGTTTGTCACTTTTTTCCCGAATTTTTTTTTTTTTTTTTTTTTTTTTTTTTTTTTTTTTTTTTTCGTGCACTCACTTGCCTATTTCGTGCGTTTTTAAAAAAAATATTAATATTAATTAAAAAAATTGTCTGAAAGTAGTAGAGGACTGTACGGGCCCGGGCTTGGCCCGTGGTCCGTACTTGGGAATCGTTTCGAATTTTCTAACGGGCCGGGCCGGCAAAAAAATTGAACGGGCTAAGCCGGGCCGATAAAAAAATTTTCGGGTCAGCCGGCGCGTTTTGAAGATTTAAGCAGAAACGATAAAATATGAGATATTTTCAACGAAAATGGTTTTAACGAGAATAAGTATAAAGTGCGTCACGAGCCATACTAGTTTGACAGCATAAAAATAAAAATATACAGTGTAGAGATTGGCATCAGGGAGTTACATTGTGTGTAACCCGTTTTAATATTTTTTTAGCTGACTCATGCCGAGCCAAGATCAAGCTTGCATTATTTTTCGACATATAGACTGGCCGGACGGAACTAGACTTAACTGTTCTCAAGATCTGCAGGGCAGAAAACATGATTTGTAAAATTATTAAGGGTGTATTCGAAAAAATGCTTTTCCATCTTCAACAGCTCGAAATTTTCCGATACAATTTCAGACATATTTTTAAAAGTAGAAACATGAAACTTGCTGAGGAGATTCTTCAAGGGGCGTATGAGGTGCCGTGTGATGTCTTTTTACGCCCAATTCATTAGAATTTAGTTATAAACAATTATCTTATCTGTATGACCCTTTTTTTAGTTCACAGATCTCCCGCTAGGGGAAATCGTTTCGAAATGCCGTTTTTGATTTTTTTTTTTGCAATATTTTCTGCATTTATCAAAGAATCGACAATCACGGCACCTTGTGTACTTTCCAAATAAGAGATTTTGAAAGTTTGGTGTATTTGAGAGCAAAAATGAATTCAAAAATAAATCGGAAAATAAGCAGTTTGAATCGAAATACACCCTTAACAGCGATAAAGAACTTATGTTAGCTTAATCTTTGGATATATACTTCTTGATGGTTTTTAAATTAATTTCTCAATAATGCGAAAGTTTGACACATTTTCTGATTAATTTTAAATTGTAAAAGTATAAAATTTATAAGTTTAACTATTGAAGGGATTTGGAATCGAATAGCGTTTTTCTTTTTTGGTAAATAAAATACTTATATAACCGTGTTGAGGTATAATAGTTTCTGAAATGACCGCAGGTTTTTCTCCCTTCCCATGCTATTGCTTCCGGAAATTCTATTCAAAACGCTAATTATGACATTATTTTATTTGCTTGGAGTATTCTTAAATTGCTTATATCAAAAAATAAATAACGCCATTCGATTATATAGTTTCTGAATAAAGATACCTGCTAATCTTATGGGTTTCTGAGAAAAAAAATGAATTTAGAATTGTATCAGAAAGGAGCTTCTTTGAATTTAAGAATGAATTTGGATTTAAAATCTTTAATAAAATGATATAGAAATGTTTTTATATGTCTTTTTTTGTTAAACAGCTATAAAAGTAACGATGCTTTTAGCTTTCCTCTTTTTTTCTTTATTTCTAAGCCATATTAAATTTTTAATGAATCTTTATTCGAATGTTGAAAGCCTAAGAATCTAAGTAATCATTAATGTTGTTAATGTGTATTTCCTCTAAAATATACTGTAAAATCCTTTCATAGATGAATCTAGGAAAAAAAAGTGACCGGAAAAAAAGTTATCGGAAAAAAGTGACCTAAACTACAAAAGCGGAAAAAAGTGACACGGAAAAAAGTCACAAGGAAAAAAAGTGACACGGAAAAAAAGTCACAAGGAAAAAAAGTGACAAGGATTGGTTTTGGGGATTTATTATTGATTTTGGGGATTCATTGGTTAAGTATGAAAGGGGGGAACGGGGGGGGCTCATAATTTAGGTAAATGAGTTTTTCATGCTGAATTAACTGTTTTGGTTCAATTTTTAGATATACGTTCATACTGAAAAGAAGCTTGCCTGATTAGTTTTGGGAAAGGACGATTACCCCCCCCCCTTCCGTCCTCAATTAGATAAATGGATTTTCATGCAGAATTATCCAACATGTGTCAAATTTGAATATAGGTTCTTTTCGATAAGGCTTATATATAGTATATAATGCATGAAGAGATTTAGGAGTTTTAATGGTTATATATAGAGGGAGAACGGGGGATAGCCTTTCTTAAATTAAATTAATAACGTTTTACGCGTAATTATCCGATTTGCTTAGAATTTTGGACATCGGTTCATTATGATAAGACGTATCTCTGATTAATTATGGGGTTCTTCTGCTTATTATAATGGGGGGGGGGTGAGCAATTATCTCCCTTTTAAACTAGATAAATAGGTTTTTATGCAGAATTATCCCATGTATTTCAAATTTTAAATATAGGTTCTTGCTGATAAGGGGGATCCCTGAGTAGTTTTAAGGATTTGATATCTAAGTATTGAAGGGGAATAGAATAGAACCTACCTTAAATTAAATTATTTTTCACGCAGAATTATCGGATTTGCTACAAATTTTGGATTATAGATTCATTATGATAAGGCGTATCCCTGATTACATATGGGGTTATTTTTCTAATTAAAAATTAAGGCGAATGATTATCCCCAACCCCCTTAAATTATATAAATAGTTTTTTATGTTCACTTATCCGATATCTTTCATATTTTGGATATATGTTTTTTCTCATAAAGTGAATCCCAGAATAATTTTAAGGGTTTAATGGCTAAGTATACAGTGGGGGACCGGAGGATAACCCCCCTTAAGTTAATAAATGACTTTTTACGCAGAATTATCTTATTTCATTCAAATTTTGAATGTGCGTTCATTATGACAAGGCGAATTACTGATTAATTGTGGTTTATCCCCCGTTCATCCCTCTATACTTAGCCATTAAACCTGTCGGACTTTCCTCTCAGCCTGCACAACTTTGAAGAAAGTCCGTGGTAGTTATAGCTGCCACCACGATATTATTAGGTGATATCGGTCACCCACTGTGAGGATTGTGTAAATGAACACTGACGCTGTCAATTAACTGAATTAACAGTTTATTTAGAATATATGTACACACTAAATACGCTATTTACAATTATATACAATTACAACTCGGATATAGGTGATCCGGTTAAACATTAAATTAAATACAGTAAAGGTTGGCTGTGTACTGTTCAAATTACACCTTCTCCCTCACACTCAATGCACGTTAGATTCACTTTATCGGAGATCAACTTCGAATCTCCCAACACATGTATACTCGGCCTAGGCTATCCGGCCCAGAGTAAAACACCAGGACGCCTGTGTCCCTTGCCCTCCAGATACGAACTGATCACGCTCTACAACACAGAGCACTCTCTACAAGGACCTCTGTCCTACACACTCTCTAGGTACGAACCCCAGATACGAACTGCTCCAAACTGAGACAAGACTTGCTCTTCTCAAGTCACTGTGTTTCCCCAATGTCAACCCCCTTTGGAGCTTATTCATTTTACACATCCTACATTCCTTTCTTGATTAGTGACATGTTGCTTGTTTGCTCATCATCCACATACATCCCTGACGGATGAACACGCCTCTCAGCAATCTCCTCTTACTCACTCACCACCTGTACAGGATTACCTGTCAATTCTCTCTTCAACCAAGAAAGAATGCCACCTTGAAAATTCTAGTACATAGCCAGTACAATACACAAAATATTAAGATAGAGAAATAACAATAATTCAAAACTTTAGCAGAGGTGGTCTCAGAACCTGACAAAACCCTTAAAACTATACAGGGATTCACTTTATCAGGAAAACCTATATCCAAAATTTGAAATACGTTGGATAATTGTGAAAAAAATCTTATTTAAAGCGTGGGGGATTAATCGCCCGCCTCCCCTATTTAATTAGCAAAAGAACCCTATAATTAATCAGAGATACGCCTTCTTATAATGAATATACATCGAAAATTTGAAGCAAATCGGATAATTCTGCGTAAAAAGCCATTTATTTAATTTAAGGGGGTTTATCCCCCGTTCTCCCTCTATACATAGCCATTAAACCCTTAAAACTGTTCAGGAATTTTCTTTATGAGAAAGATCCTACATCCAAAATTTGAAATAAATCGGATAAGTGTGGATAATTTTTTTAAATCTAATTTAAGGCCGGGGGTAGTAATCACCCGCCCACCTTTTTAATTAGCAAAAGAACCCCAAAACTAATCAGAAATACGTCTTATCATAATTAACCCATGTCCAAAATTCGAAGCAAATCGGATAGTTCTGCATAAAAAGCCATTTATTTAATATAAGAGGGGTTTCCCCCATCTCCCCTTTATACTTAGCCATTAAATTCTTAAAACTATTCCGGAATTCCCCTTATCAGAAATAAACTATATTTAAAAATTGAAATGCATCAGATGATTCTGCATAAAAATCTATTTATCTAGTTTGAGGGAGAGATAATTGCTCGTCTCCCCTTTATAATAAGCAAAAGAACCCCATAACTAATCAGAGATACGTCTTGTCATAATGAACCCATGTCCAAAATTCGAAGCAAACCGGATAATTATCCGTAAAAAGCCATTAATTTAATTTAAAAAAGGTTATCCCCCGTTCCCCTTCTATACTTAACCATTGAACTCCTAAAACTCTTCAGGCATTTTATACTATATATAAGCCTTATCGAAAAGAACCTATATGCAAATTTGACACAAGTTGGATAATTCTGCATAAAAATCCATTCATCTAATTGAGAAAGGATGGGGGGGGGGGTAATCGTCCCTTCCCAAAACTAATCAGGCAAGCTTCTTTTCAGTATGAACGTATATCTAAAAATTGAACCAAAACAGTTAATTCAGCATGAAAAACCCATTTACCTAAATTATGAGCCCCCCCCCCGTTCCCCCTTTCATACTTAACCAATGAATCCCCAAAATCAATAATAAATCCCCAAAACCAATCCTTGTCACTTTTTTTCCGTGTCACTTTTTTTCCTTGTCACTTTTTTCCTTGTCACTTTTTTCCGCTTTTGTAGTTTAGGTCACTTTTTTTCCGATAACTTTTTTTCCGGTCACTTTTTTTCCGTTTACCTCATAGATATGTATACGTAGTATTCTTTAAAAAAACTTAATTACATGGTAAAATTCTGAATTTTTCAGAAATCTTAGAAATTGTAATGGGCCGGGCCTGTTATCACTGATTTCTGTACTGGCCGGGCCGTCGCGAAATAAATTTTCTACGGGTCGGGCCGGTCCCGGGGCTGGAAATTCCGGCCCGTGCAATCCTCTAGAAAGTAGTCCCTTTGGATTTGAGAACAAGCTTAACAAAAGGATAATATACAGTTGGCAAAAAAAGTATTTGTACACTTTAATTTTTTTTTTTATTTTTAACTAAATAAAAACAGATATTTTGTCAAAAATAGTTTTAATACAGTCTGTTTACCGTGTGTTTTAAATTACACAACAGAAAATTTCGATAAAGATGTAAAATAATTTTCATACAGGAAAAGATTAAAAATTTCTTGCAAAAAAAGTATTTGTACATTTCTCCGTCCTGATATGTACTGTGTTTTATAGTATTTATGGTTCAAAAGACTACTTTTACAGAAGCTGTTAATAATTTTTTACTTCATATTATATTTGTCTGACATTTAATCTAATTTTCTCTTGAAGTAATTGAGTATAGAACCTAAAACTAGAGAGGCACCTCTAGATATATGAAATCCTATGATTGAGCGTAATAAAAATTTAAATTCGCAACAAGAAATTGTAAAAGCTACTAAATTACCATTTACAACTATTGAATATATAATGAGAAACTATGAATAAATTAAAAACATCGAAATTCAATGAAAATCAGGACTTCTCAGCAAACTAACAATGAGGGAAAAAGGGAGTGTTGTTAAAAAACCTTTAAAAAATCCTATGCGTTCGGTTCAAAAATTTGCTAGAGACCTTGAAACATCTTCTTGCATCAGAGTAATACCTCAAACAATAAAAAATATTCTTCTCAATGCAGATTTCAAAGGAAGAACCTCAAGGAAAAATCCATTCATCAACGAAACAAATAGGCAAAAACGCATGGTATTCGATTTCGCATACAGAAGTAAATCATTAGATTTTTGGAAAACAGTAATTTTTTCTGATGAGGGAAAATTCGGAATTTTCTTACTACCAAGCATTCGACAAAATTGGCGTAAAAATAAACCTGTTCTAGATCCAAAACGTATACTTCAAACTATCAAGCATGTTGGGGGGAATATTATAGTTTTGGGGTGTATAGCTCCTAATGAAGCAGGACATTTCAAATTTATTGACAATGGAAGGACAGGTTTAACATACATTGATATGTCGCGGCATAATTTATTAAACCGTGCCAAGAAATTATGTGTAGAGGAAGCTTTTCACTTTCTGCAGGATAAGGACCAAAGCATACTGCTGTGATCACCAGCATATGGTTACGACAATACTCGAAGACGACTGGTAACTCCTCTAAAATCTCTAGACTTGAATCCAATAGAAAATTTGCAGATGCTATTGGATGCAAAAATCCGAAAAAATATGTATCAGTAAAAAACAGTTTTAAAGAAGCTCTTATTGTGTCATTGAATAAAATTAACAAGACCGCTACAAAAAAGTTGGTGGAATCTATGTCACACCATCTAGAAGTAGTCATAAACGCTAAATGAATTCACACAAAATATTAATTTGTATCATTTTACTAAATTTTCCTTAATTATATTACATTAATATAGTGTACAAATACTTTTTTTGCATTATATTTTTGTATATTTGTTTATTATAATGTAAAAAATCGATTCTTAATTTTGTTTTTGCTTCTATAATATTATAATGCATTAAATTAATGTATTACAGTATTTTTTGATAAAATCTTTTGTTCAATTTCATTATAATTTAAAAAAAATGAAGTGTACAAATACTTTTTTTGCCAACTGTATGAAACTGTTATGTTAAGGTTAATATCTTTTTAGAAACATAAATATAAATGAATTTTATACTTTCCAAACATACCTGGATTTAATGAATGCTTAAATGAATTCGAAGATTTAAAAAAATGATCTCTTATATCCATCTTTTTCATAATTTTCTTCTCTGAAGAAGATTTAATATGAATCATAGCGAAACGCACAATAAAAGAAACTAATACCGTAATACCTTAGCACAACAGCAACTAACAGAATACTTGTAGAATTAAGTCTGCCCTTGAAAGCATGTTCGCATGCTTTGAAGCCAGCGTTTTTCCTGGAATTCAAGAATCCAGTCCCGTTTCAAAAAAAAAAAAAAAAAAAAAAAAAAAACAAGAAACAGATGTAACTAATTAAGCCCCCCCCCCCCCAGTGGTGCCAGGACTATAGAATAACAGGGACTATAGAATATCTTCTATAGCCCTGCAGTGGTGCAGTCTTGAAAAACCCGAGACAGTGACAGGAAATGACCATTCCTTTTAGCCTTCGGCTGATTTCCAATAGTATAAATGAATGCCATCCTCTTTCAAAATGAGTGATCAGTTTTCGTTAAAAGCTGATACTGTTACCATGTGCTGTTGGGGCCGATCGATGAGTAAGAAATAATTGTAAAAAAGCGAGAAAAGACACTAAATCTGAAAAATATAGAGTAAAAAAGAAAAATGCAAAAAATAGAGAGTTTAGCGTCCCACTCCGAGATATGTGTAATCTCTCAAAAAAATAAAATTTTTACGTTCTATCATTACCATAAGAGTTTAAAATTCTAGGGGGGGCACTGGCTTGTCTGGGGTGGGCCCGGCCCACCCGGCCCCCCCACTAGTTACGCCTATGCAATATATATATTAAATTTGTCCTAAAAAAAAAAGAAAAGAAAAAAGAAAAGAAAAAAAAGAAATGACGCATACACACAAAACGTTTTAACAATAAAACATATGAATCAGCATTCCATTCAAACAAACTTCGAAATTCCATTTTTTTAGTGCTAGAATTTTCCTGAATACTCACACACACACACACACACATATATATATATATATACTGTTGTTGATTCCATTTGATAGTCTTGTCATGTTTATTTTTGTTACATTGTGTTATTCTATATTAATTGCAGATGTTTATTTGCAGCGTTATATAATATATCTTTTCATATATATCGTTATAGATTTCATTAACACTAGAAGCGCCGTTGGGGTCATTTCGCATTTTTTTTCAATTTCCAATGCTTTATTTCAAGATGTAAGCGAACACCGCAGCTCATATTTTTTTACTTTTTCTAAAATTATATTAAGCGTACTGTGACAATGTTTCATGTGTCTACATTAATTATTAAAAAAAATAATCAAAGAAATACCTAAAACAGCCAACAGGTGTCATTTTGACCCCCATAAGAAAAATGATAAATTTTCATGACAAAGTCTGTTTTTTAATTCGCCATATCTCGGTTTTGATTACTGCGCATGGGGGAACACACATTTCTTATCGCGATGACAAAAAAGAGAAAAGTAAACTCCAGTTTTACTTTGTTTCAATGACGCATAGCGACGCAGAGAGGGGGGGAGGAGTTGGGGGTAGTCGTCTCTCTATTGCGCGCGCGCCTTCAATTAGGGGGGGGGGGCGTTGTTCTAAGCATACTGACTCTTTTCTGAAATGCGCACGCATCCTAGCAACGCTGGCGTACTACAGAATTTTTGGAGGGAAAATCGTTCTTCTAGAGCTATGGCCGAAAACGAAATTTGAAACCATTTTCCACAGCAGTGTTTTTCTCAAAGATTTCGATTGCGACAAAAGTGTAGTCTTTTTCCTTTATAAAAAAATGCGGAGAGGATTGAGTACACAGGAGTGCCTTGCGCTCCTGGAGCAGTTAGATTCAGATATGAGTGGTGATGACAGTAATGATGAAGATTTTCTCATAGATAATGTGAATTTACAGAATGCGTCGTCTTCTGAAAGCAATGACAGTGATGCTGTAGAATATATTACCAATGTGATTTCCCCTGTTTCTCGAGGATCAGGAACCTCACGTGGACGTGCGCAAAAAAGAGGTATCTAATCTTTCTGTTGTCAGCAGTAACGAAAAGTACACATCATCCAGCGGCATTCTTTGGACTCCGATGAACCTTAGCATCCCTACTTCTACTACAGGTCGCACACCAGCTCGAAATATTATAAAAATTGCTAGTGGACCAACACCTTATGCTCGTCGCAACATTGGGGCTAATTCCTCTTCAGCCTGGCATTTGATGGTGACTGAAACAATGGTGAAACACATTCAAACATGCACAGTTGCTGAAGCACGACGTCAGCTAGGAGATGACAGCAACTGGTATGTTACTGTGGTAGAACTAGATGCTTTTTTGCCCTCTTATAAGCCCGTGGGGCACTATGTCATTCAAAGCTTTGTGCAGATGGTTTATGGAATAAAAGTTGGAGACCACCTGTGTTCAAAGGGACAATGCCACGCAATCGTTTCCGTGAGATCATGCGATATCTCAGATTCGATCTGCGAAGTAGCAGATCGGAACGCCTGGCCACGGACAAATTTGCTCTCGCTTCAGAAACTGGGAAGAAGCTGATTGAAAATTGTTATTTAAGTTATAATCCTAGTGAAGAAATAACCGTTGATGAACAGTTGTTGCCTTGTAAGTCAAGGTGCAGATTCATCCAATACATGGCAAATAAACCGGACAAATTCGGCATCAAGTTCTGGCTAGCAGCTGATGTAAATTCGAAATATGTGTTAAATGACTATCCTTATTTCGGTAAGGATGAAGAGCGGCCAACTGATTTACAAATTGGAGAAAGTGAAGTGCTAAAATTACCATAACCATATCTAAACTCCGGCCTCAATGTCACTACTGACAATTTTTTCACGTCTGTAAAGCTTGCTGATGAACTTTCGGCAAAGAAAACCACAATAGTTGGGACGATGCGTCTAAACAAGAAAGAATTACCTCCTATTGCCCGCGACATATCTTCCCCACGATACTTATTTTCTGCACTGAAAAATGAAAAGAAAATACTCACGATATACAGGTGCAAGACCAAAAAGAATGTCGTGATTCTGAGCACTATGCACACGAATTTGTTTGCAGAAAGTAGTGCATAAAAGAAGCCGAACACTGTTGTTTACTACAATAAAACTAAATGTTGTGTAGATGTAGCAGATAAGATGCTACGAAAATATTCTACCAGATGTCGAACTCGCAGATGGCTTCTTCACGTATTTTATAACGTCCTTGATATTGCTGCTCTAAGTGCTTGGATAATTTTCAAGGAATGCCCAAAAACCTCAATTTCACGTCGGGAATTTATTCTTGCCCTTGTGGAAGAATTGAGAAGTAGCGCGTTGCGCAACAGATGCCCCTCAATTGATCGATAACAGACCCTAAAGCGAAAGAAATGTGCTTTTCAACATTGCAAGGTACGAAATAAAACTTCTGCAAGCTCTGAGGGATGTCAGAAGCCGATTTGTGGTAAATGTGTTGATGTCACCATCAAGCACGTATGTTGTATTACTTGTGCTAATGTCTAAATAACTTTGGAACACATTTATATGCTTATTCAGGAATTATGTTTTTTATTTTCTCTCTTTGAAACATGTTGTACGCTAATTTCTATTATTTGTATTTTTTTTTTGTTTCTTTTCTTATCAATTTTATTGTGTAATATTATATATAATTAAATCTATTGTATTTGTGTACTATTGTGTAGTAAAATATTTTGAATTATACATTGTCATTTATATACTGTCCTTTCAAAAGAATGTAAAAATTGGGATAAACGATCTCTAAAAACTAAATAAATAAAATAGAAAGAATTATAAAACCTTTACAAAATTTATATTTTTCAATTTAAACCTCATCTATCATTTAAAAAATATATTTATTTTAATATGGCTTGAATTTCTCATGGGGGTCAAATTGACACCAAACGGCGGTTTTAGGTATGTTCAAAATCCGGCTGTTCTAGTGTTAAGGTTGCTTATTTTGCTAACTGTTAATCTGTTTGTATGTTTAAAATCTATCTGATAAAAAAAAAGAAAAAACACTCGATCTATATTTGACTGAAATACGAAGTTGTCGTGTTGAAAGCTAGGAAACATGAATGACCTTCAAAAGAAAGCCCTTTTTCCCACTCCGATCCAAGATTATTACCGATATCTCCCTTACTGTGACAAATTGGATGGAGGGGGGGTCAAAATAAGCAGTCAGTTTTCGAAGGAAAGTTGAATAGTGTCGGATTTTTCTTGCTACACTATTTTACTTTTGGTGGTGATGCTTTCATTTCCGTAATCACAGAGTACGGACAGAGCCTCAACTCGGCTTGAAAAGAACGCCCTCAGTGGATCACTTAAAAACTAAACCATCGCGTTGGCGATTTTTATCCCCGTGATTTTTGTTTAACTGTAACCATATTCTGGCTTGGCACTTCTTGCTGAATGCTGATTTGATTATCTTTGCACACGTGCTTATGCTATTTGATCTTAGATTTCCGCGCTTATATTGATTCGTAATTATTACTGTTATTGTTCTTGAATTTTCAACTTTAAATTATTAGGTCGTTATGTTAAGAAGAGACACATGTATTGTTTGCAAGACGAATACGTCAAAGTTATTTCATGTTAAAATAATTCTTTCATAAATTTCAAAACAAGAAGCAGCAAGCAGTCGCTGTATTTTTTTTCTTTTTTCCTTTATCATTTGTCACCAAGGAAGTGATGTTTCGCCGAATTAGCAACCTCTCTTATGCCATGATCGTAGTTTCAGAGTGATCCGCTCGTATCGCTACTGTCTATGCGTAATCCCATGTTAAACAAGTTGCCATTACAGTGTATGAAAGTTGATTCTCTGTTCCGTACTCTGTACCGTAATAGCTGAAATGAGTTGTCAGTGAGAGGGTTAACACTCATCATGAATGTGTGCATACACTTAGTCTTCAGTTTAACAGGGCACTCCATATATTTTGTAAGGACTCCAGCACCACTATTAATGATAAGAAAATTTATATTTAATTTTTAAGAAACACAATGTGCAACCACCTCCTGGATTCGCAATATATTTCTGCAGTGAAATACATTGAAAATACTGTAAACTTTTAGTGGTAGAACTGTGCGAACCCTGTTTTAAAAAAATAATAATATAAAAGTATATGAAAATATGCTAATTTTCATCGTTTTATATAATATATATATCAGTAAAAAAATTATATCAAATGTTATATTAGATGTATCTAAAAATACATGCGCAGTCTTATGTAATATACATGTATAATATGTATATTTGAAAATCTTTTTAAAAAATGGTCAAAAATGTAAATTTTTAAAAACCTAGTACAAATTTATATATCTATATATATTTAAATTTTAATTAAATTTGCAGTTATTTTTGTAAATTCAATTTTAGATGAAAGTTGAAATGCAGTGAGTTAGTTTATCATTTGCTTATATTTTTTAAATAAACAAAATTCTTTAAAAGGCAAACTGTCCTTCTTAATACCATTGTGATTGAACAACGTCTTGAAGCAAAAAATACATACACACATAAGTATTTCAAATGCAGTTATAAATATAGATTTTTATAAATAAGAACTATGAACATCACAGTATACTTTTTGTTATATTTTAGAAATACTCACATCTATCTATCCATTATATATACATATATCTGAAAAATTCTGAAGGAGCTTTATTAAAGAGATCTAACGGCTCAAGTAAAAAAAGTCCTTCCGGCAATGCCGGGAGGAAGAGGTAGCTTTCATATACTTATATATTTATTTATTTATTTTAAAGTAAGTTACATTGTTCAAAAATACTAAGCTCAAATTAGTGGAAATAATCTTATAAAATTAGTGATTTTAAAAGATTGAATACTAGTTTTTGTCAAGACTGAATATTAATAGGAATTTTTAGAAACTAGTCATCTTTTATTCAAGCTGGTTTTATTTTAAGCGATTTATAGAGTCACCAAATTCCACGATATCATAAAGTGTATACCATTTTAAAGCAACATTGTGGATCGTTCAGATCAGACCGTTTCAAAATGTCAGCCATAAGCAAGATTCAAAGTGCTATAACTCAATCATTTTTTAAGATATAGACAAAATAAAAAGTGTTCTGGAATCGGTGTTTTAAGTTCTAACACGTAAAAGAAAAATTATTTTCAACTTTTAATTTTTTCACATTTAATTTTAAATTTTAAATTTTTTTTAAAATTTAAAATGGCCACCATTTTGAAACAAAATGGTGGATGATGCTGGCCAACGAACTCAGTCGAGACATTTGTATGTACTATGTACATACCAAGTTTCATTGAAATTGGTTCATAAATACGCGTGTTATCACTTGACAAAAATCAGATCGTTTCAAATGTCAGCCATAAGAAAAATTCAAAGTGCTATAACTCAATCATTTTGTAAGATATAGAAAAAATAGAAAGTGTTCTGGAATCGTTGTTTTAAGTTCTAACACGTAAAAGAAAAATATTTTTCAAATTTTGATTTTTTCGCATTTAATTTTAAATTTTAAATTTTTTTAAAAATTTAAAATTGCCACCATTTTGAAACAAAAGGGCGGATGATGCTGGCCAACGAACTCGGTCGAGACATATGTATGTACTATGTACATACCAAGTTTCATTGAAACCCGTTCATAAATACGCGTGTTATCATATGACAAAAATCAGATCGCTTCAAAATGTCAGCCATAAGAAAAATGCAAAGTGCTATAACTCAATCATTTTTTAAGATATAGACAAAATAAAAAGTGTTCTGGAATCTTTGTTTTATGTTCTAACACGTAAAAGAAAAATATTTTTCAACTTCTAATTTTTTCGCATTTAATTTTAATTTTTAAATTTTTTAAAAAATTTAAAATGGCCGCCATTTTGAAACAAAATGGCGGATGATGCTGGCCAACGAACTCGGTCGAGACAATTGTATGTACTATGCAAATACCAAGTTTCATTCAAATCGGTTCATAAATACGTTAGTTATCGCATGACAAACATCAGATATATATATATACACTGGTGTCCAAAAGTTAAGCATAATTTGTAATTAAGTAATTATTTTTAAGTAATGAAAGAAATATGAATCGGAATGTGCTGAAACTCCAGGTGTGTAAACAAAATAGTACACGTCACATATTTTCGCGAAGAGTTTTCCCCGAAATCGAACAGGGGACCGTCAACAAATTGAAAAAGAACAAAGATCTTTTGGATAACCCTGTCAAAACTAATGTAGCAAAAGCGTTCAAACTGCACATTATGATTAATTGGCTTATTGTAATGTACTGTGTTAATTTTTACAAGGATAGCATGTATACTCGTAGAGAAATTAAGGTTTTTATAAAAACAGTCCTAAATTTTTCCAAGTTTTTTGCTTATAATTTGCAGAGTTCTTATTATAAAATAATGTTCTTTTCTGAAAATATGACAAACATCATTGTACACAATACCCTGTCATCAGAATTTAAAAATAATAAAAATTGTATGAAAAATGAGTATGTTTAGTAAATAATTTTTCATTGCGCATGCGTCAACGATATCAAAATGTCTTTTGCATATTGTGTTAGCTAAATGTATAGAGCAACTTCTGTAAGAGTTTCAAAAACATAGCTTGAAAATTCTGAAAATGGGAGCCTATAGAATCAATTCAAAATCCTTTATTCCCTAACTGAAGCAAAAAGATCAGGGGTTTTACCTAAATATAGTTGTACGTGCAATATTGTGTAGGCACTAAACAATGGAATATGGATACAGCCCCTCATCTTTTTGCTTCATTTAGGGAATAAAGGATTTTGAATTGATTCTATAGGCTCCCATTTTCAGAATTTTCAAGCTATGTTTTTGAAACTTTTACAGAAGTTGCTCTATACATTTAGCTAACACAATATGCAAATGACATTTTGATATCGTTGACGCTTGCGCAATGAAAAATTATTTACTAAGCATACTCATTTTTCATACAATTTTTATTATTTTTAAATTCTGATGACAGGGTATTGTGTACAATGATATTTGTCATATTTTCAGAAAAGAACATTATTTTATAATAAGAACTCTGCAAATTATAAGCAAAAAACTTGGAAAAATTTAGGACTGTTTTTATAAAAACCTTAATTTCTCTACGAGTATACATGCTATCCTTGTAAAAATTAACACAGTACATTACAATAAGCCAATTAATCATAATGTGTAGTTTGAACGCTTTTGCTACATTAGTTTTGACAGGGTTATCCAAAAGATCTTCGTTCTTTTTCAATTTGTTGACGGTCCCCTGTTCGATTTCGGGAAAAACTCTTCGCGAAAATATGCGACGCGTACTATTTTGTTTACACACCTGGAGTTTCAGCACATTCCGATTCATATTTCTTTCATTACTTAAAAATAATTACTTAATTACCAATTATGCTTAACTTTTGGACACCAGTGTATATGGTTATATATATATATATGTCAACATTTGAACGGAGGGTGGTTTTGGGGTCTGGGGGTCATGATCGGTGAAAATATACCAAAATTTTCCGGAAGTGCTTTCCTCCGGACGGCTGCAATAGGTAGCTTTTTACTTTTTGTAATGAAAGCTACCTAAAATTACTTTAAAAGCTGGACAGAAATTGAAAATTTTAAAAGAAAGAGACATTACACGTGAAAAATACATTTCTTATATATCGTACTATTCATAATTGGAGGATGTATATCTGCATTCTTTTAATGTAAAGCTATATTTTTAAGACCTCTGTCATTATTTTTCTTTTATGAAAGAAAAGAACATACATGCCATTAAAACAAATACTTGTTGCTGATATCTCAAGAGTTTGCTATTCAAATAGAATATCTTTTTTGTCTTTCTAACTAAAATTGAATAGTTGCTTCAAAGAGTCAGTCAATTTTATGCAAGCGATAAGTTTTTAAATTATTTTGTTCAGGAGAGTTTCCGAAGCCATTCGTAACTTATTTGTTATGTTATGAAAATAATTTTTGTTTTCGTAGTGAAATATATTTAGATTTATCTGGAGTATTCTGTCTTTAAATATATTTACAATAATGTTATTTTAACACATGTCCCTTTAAAATTATTTTTAAAGATTAGAATTGTTATAAACTTTTGAATTTATTTCTGAACAAGTTCTCTATTTGTTTAGAAACAACACCTTTAAAATTAAAGTATTAAAACTCTATAAATTGCTTTTATTTCTTGTTTCAAACATTACGTAACTTGGATAACCATAAAATGAAAGCGATTTTTTTTTCTATAAAAACTGCATATCTAAAAATGATATACGTACATCTATACTGTCGGTTTTCGACACGAGTGATATAATTCACAAATAAACATTTTAGGAGAAAGTACTGTAAAGTATTTATCGAAACATCTGTCAAAATACTTGTTCATTTCAAAAAGAAATTTACTTTTCTTTAAGTGTTTGTTTTGTCCCTTAATCGCTGCGTAATTTTCGAAAAAAAAAAAAAAAAAAAAAAAGTCGATATTTTTATTTTATAAGTCATCAAATTCCGAGTTCATTAGTGAAAGAAACATTGTATTTTTTATTTAACCCTCTTAAGGCCGGTGGTATGTTTATGAAATCCTTTAATTTAATACATAAAATTCCAATGACACCAGAATGGTACAAAACTTTTCTTTAACTATATGTGTTAACAATCCCCTAAATTGAGAATTCTGCAAAAAGTTCTGTCAAAGTGCGTAATAAGCTAAAAATATGAGGGGTAAACAAATATCCCAGGGCGCAAAAGATCTTGGATTAAAAATTAAAAAGAAAAAAGAAAGAAATGGTGTTTAAAAAACATCCGAATTCACACTAAATAATAAAAAGATGAGTCAATAAAGAATGAGTCATAAAAAAGATGAGTCAATTTAGGAATAAACTAAAAGCTTTATATTTAAGTAAAATGAGTAAGATAATAATAAATTTAAGGAGAATTTAACAGAATTAATGACAAATATTTTTAAAAATAGGAAATTAGTAAATATACTGGTAATTTAGCGTAATAAAAGGGGATATCGCGACAGAAAAATTAACAATATAACACGCACACGCATATATGTATATACAGAGAGAGACCTTACAACCCTCTAATTTTTATCAACCAGCAAAATCCTTTATCCCTTTGAAGGGCAAAACACTTGTATTCATAAAATTCTGAAATGACTGATTGACACCAGAACACAAAAACAAATTTATTTCAAAATAGATAGAAGCTTTTCTTGTCGTACTTGATATAATTAAAATTTTCATTTTCGAATTCTGGTGTCAATGTGCCATTTTGCAATTAACATTAAGGGGTATACATTTTATACCACCGACCTTCAAAGGGTTAACCGTGGGAAGTATCTGATAAGATTGTCAGGAGATGGCTGCTGTTCTTTTCAATCGGATCCAAAGTTTCTGATGGCCGAAGGTGAAAACTTCCACCAGTAAACTGGAATAGAAAATTGCGCCTGTTTAAGCGCCTCATTAATGGGAAATTTACCTCCTAAGCATGAAGAAAAATATCTATTTCTTATATACTGGTTTCAGATTTCCCAGGTATTTTAAACTTTTTACAAACTCTGGTTGTCTTCGTACTCTTAATATGGCTGAAATGCTACCATTCAAATAAACTCCCACTATTAAGAATGATGACGAGATTTTGCGTTTATTTCCGACTGAATTTGCTTAACGTGTTCGAATAGCTCACTAGCGTCAGCCTACCATTTTAATTCAGCTACTCGCCAACAGCGCATTGGTGTATTAGGAACACTGCCACTCCTTCCAAAGAATGGAGGGTGGCGAGTGGTCAGGGAAAACCGGGAAAAATACAGTCAAGAAAAGATAAAACTACCAGTATTTTCTCACAGAAAATACTTCAAATAATATAATGAGATTATGTAAACTGAATTTATCTTAAAAAAAATACTGGTATTTATCATATATTTTGACTGTACTTTTATCTAACCACTCGCTACCCTGGAATGGCTTCGTAATACCTTGCGTTGGCAACCCCTTAACAGGAAATTACTTAAAACATTTCTTTTTCTGAGAGATCTATCAAACCTTACCTAGTAGCCTTCAGCTGCAGTTTCCATTACATATCTTCTTCTCAATCGCTGCCGCCTGTCTGGTTTAGGGTTCTGTTTTGGCAGAGCCCCGCCGTAATTGATCTGGTTACTAACCATAGTTTATAATTACTATTTTTCTTTTATTTTGAGACAACATATTTTGAAATTCGCCACTTGGCGCCTTTAACGGCGGGGAAAGCTCAGGTTGAATGTTATAACTTTTTCATTGAAAGTTTTCTTTAAACATTAATAAAGGTAAACGGGAGGACATAGGCTCTACAGACTAGATCCTGGTCTGAACAGTCCCTCGTAAGCTAGCAAATCAAATCAAATGAGAAAATTTCTACTTAAGTTTACTGGTGAAAGTTTCATCCGGCGGTAATGAACTCCTGCTAAAGTGGTTATAGTTGAAACTTCCCTATTTTATTTCTTTCAATACAATGGCAAGAATATCTAGCCACATCATTTTAATTACAAAACCGATAATTGGCACCAAGAATATTGTAATAAAATTTTGCTTTTTCAATAAAAGTAAAAAATAGCTCGTTTTTATTTAATATGAAGTTTATTTGAATATTCTGGTATCAAACAACTATTTTGTTATTTTATGAATATAATTCTTCTGCCCCAGATAGAGTTAAGAATATGTCATTTCCTATTTCTTAATACTTCCATGCTTTTAAAAAAATGAATTTATTGTAACCTTCAATTTCAAATTTTCTCAAATGTTTTGCGTCTTATCTTTTTTCCGCATTTTTTATACAAAATTTATAATTTTATGCGGTTTTGTGGCCTTTAAGATATTCTTAGAAAATATTTCTTCTTGATATATTAAGTAAAAAAAAAAAAAAAAAAGAATTATTGTTCGATTAAAACCTGTGAGTTCTGATGCTTTGAATAATGTAAATTTTCAGTCTTTTTCCGGCACTGAAGGCTAAAAATTAGTTTTGCTGCCAATTCTATACATTTAAGAAATAAATAAAACTATATATTGTTAAAGTACCATGTACATAATTTTTTCAAATTACTTTTAATTCATTTCAGAAATCACAGATATGACAAAAGGAAATTCAGAATGTATCAGATATAAACGTATGTATACTTTGTAGACAAAACAAAATAAAGTACTAATTTCAGTTTAAAATTGTGTAAATTAAAAAAAATGCACAAAATATCAATAAAAGTTTATTTTTATAGATTTATACAGGATTCTAATTGATTTCCTAATTTAGTGAATTTTAAGAAAACAAAAACTCTAGGAAAGTATGCAGTTCCCCTAAGGCTCATGAAAGAAAAAAGGATTAATTTTGACTACGAATGTTATATCTCAGTTATCAAAAGGATTCATTCCCCTTTATGTAAAATATGCATAATTTTCCTTTTCCCAAGTCAGTCTAGGTATTAATATTTATTATTCTTGTGCACAGCAAATAGCGTGACATTATTCTTTCCATGTTGGAAAGAAGATAAAACTTGCAGTTCTCCTAACTTTTCTCTTGTTTCAGCGTTCTGTATACTACATTATTAAGTATGTAGAAAGACACGTAACTCATGATTTACTAAACCATCCATTACATTTTTTTATCATAAATGCCGGATCTTACTTTATATTCAGTCACACGGTTTTCATGTCAAAAGAACAGGTAAACACTCAAATTCCCTGAGTGTGGAAAGTGAAATGTGAAAACGCTAACTGTTTCGTTTCGAAAGCAATATACGAGTTTCTTAGATTTTATTCTTTAGTATTTCTACGAAAACTTTATTTCTAAGCAGCAAAAGAAAAAAAAAAACGATCATTAATTTACAAATAAAATCTCTATTAATTTTTATTAATTTGTTAGGTTTTATTTTATTTATCTCCTAAATGAACATTTAATTTTTTTAATAAAAATGAATGTAACACTTTCTCTAATTCTGAAAAATAACGTTCTAATTCGTAATTAAGATTTTATATAATGTTGAAAAAATAACTTTGTTCATTAAAATACAGGGAAGACAATATTACAATTTTGCCTTTTTTCTAGACTGTCAGAGGATTAGAAAATCGGTAAATATATAGAGGACCGGATTTAGCACTTCTTGGAACAAAGACACACATATATACTACAGGGTACAAGGACACATATATGAGAAACAAAACAGTAAGAAAAGGGAGTAATTTGTACCAGATCTTTTTACAGAAAAATTGACCTTAATTAATTCCAAGATTGAATAAGAAATGCATTTTTTTTTTTTAAATTCTGATATTTTGAGTTTTGATTGACCCTTTGAGTTTCAGTGCTCCGTTACATGGAACACCTAAATTCATTCCCAAATGACACAATAACACCAGAATTTTGGTATAAATATTTTCCGTTTATCATGTATGGGAATAATACCACCCCCCCTTTTTTTATTTTTTTTAATATATTTTTACTGATGACCTGATATATAACCGTGTCTGTTATTGCTAGAAAATATATTTGGGGATCAGCTTTAAGAGGCTCGCCGGGTGACAATTTCAACACTATTTCGAAAAAACTTCACGAAATATTCACAAGCTTCGCGAAATATCGCTAACGTCTTATTCCCAGACATTCTGCAATTAAATAACAGGGCTCCCAAATGGTCCGCGAACTGAACACCAATATTTTTTAACACAAAATTTCATGGTAAGTTTCTATAGCAATTGCTCTAGAATGAAACTCCTATGGTGTTTTTCTGTGCAAATTGCATGAAAAATCTATATCAAAACTTATTATAAGAAAATATTGATGTTCAGTTGGCCGACCATTTCAGAGCCCTGAAATAAAGCAATGATCACTGTACGGAAATAGCAAAGACATGGAACTCCCGCAAACCACTTATACCTTACCACTTGATATATTTAACATATCTTATACTACACTGCTCAAAACAATTAAAGGATATTTGAAGATTTATATAAAATAAAGATATAAACGAAATTTTTTTTGCCGAAAATAGAAGAAGAGAATCACAAATGCAAATTTTTCTGGGTTTCAAACTGTGGAGTATGCAAATTTTGAGTTCGACGTCAAAAACGTCGCTTTCGCGGCAGCGAATGAAATTTGACTTTCAACTGGATAAAAAAGAATGAAGACAAGAATGGTCGGCATTCAGTGATTGCTTTGTTTCGGTGAGTACGATGTCTCAGCGAAGACATTTGACAGATTCAGAAGGTTGGAGAATTGTTGGTAGGTTAGAAGGGGGCCAAACTCAAGCCGAAGTAGCGCAAGCCATTGGAGTGTCACAAAGTTTCATTTCCAAGATCTGGAACCGTTTTTTGGAGAGTGGATGTGCAGGCCGAAGACCAGGGCAAGGTCGTAGACGGGCAACAACGCCCAATGAAGATCGGTATTTAGCGTTAACAGCTCGGAGACACCGAAATATGAACGCTACTCTTCTCCAACAACACCTTCGCTCGGCTACAGGCACCACTATTTCAACTCAGACTGTCCGAAACCGGCTCCATGCTGTAGATCTGTATGCTCGCCGACCGATGGTATGTGTTAGATCAACATAAAGGCATCGTCGCGACCGCAGGGAGTGGGCAACCGAGCATGTCAACTGGAGGAGAAATGAATGGAGCAATATTCTGTTTTCTGACGAGTCCCGTTTTTCTGTGCATCCGGATAATAGGCGTATTTTCATCTGGAGGGACCGTGGCAGTAGGAATAATCCTGCGTTCGTGCACGAAAGTGTCAGATTTGGCGGTGGAGGAGTGTTGGTGTATGGTGGCATCTCCATTGACGGGTGCACTGACCTCTACATCATTCGAGATGGAGCTCTGACTGGTTGCCGATATAGGGATGAGATCCTCAGACCTATTGTAATCCCTTACGCTGCAACAATCGGAGGTAACTTCATTTTAATGGACGATAACTGCAGGCCACATCGTGCAAACCTGGTAGGGGATTTCCTTTTCGAGGAAGGAATCGTTCGAATGGAATGGCCAGCGTGTTCTCCAGACATGAATCCAATCAAGCACGTTTGGGACGCTCTAGGAAGACGAGTTTCTGGCCGCCAACAACCCCCACAAACTCTCAAGAACTGGAAAGAGCTCTTCTGGAAGAGTGGGGCAGAATACCCCAACTCCTCATTAATAGCCTCATTGAGTCCATGCCTCAAAGGTGTTCAACTTTGCTGGCCGCCCGTGGAAACCATACCCCCTACTGAAAATGATTTTCTTTGAAGAAAACACCTTTTCTTATTCTTTTTTTCTCATACGCACAAATTGTGTTTTTTTCCTTTTGTACACAAATGCGCAATAAAATACATTTTTTTCTGCCAAACATGTGTAATTTATTCTCATATAACCTAATATGTCTGTCGACCATGTATCAATCAGCTAAAAAGTTTCCGAGATACAAAATCCACCTAAAACTGCAATATCCTTTAATTGTTTTGAGCAGTGTATAACAGGAGCAAACCTTGCGCGTGTGTGTGTGTCTGTCTGTGTATGTAAGTTGTATCTTAACTCTTTAAGCGTCCGGCTTACTTTTCACTTTATGTTTTATGATTCATAAAATAGTACCAATGAAAACCATTTGTATGGGGATTTGTTTACGATTACTTTACATATTTATTTATCTTATGTACAGCAAAAAAAATAACATTTATATCAGTTTTTTAATAAATTATCCCTTGATTTCAAAGATAACGTAACGGAAAACCCCGGTTAGGACGCTTAAAGGGTTAAAAATGCCTTTGATGATTTTGATAAAATTCTATATTATACCGCTTTCGGGTTCAAGATAACCATTTGCGTTGGTACGTATGATCGATAAAATTCAATTAATGGGTCATTTTGGTTCATAATGGGTCACAATCGTGCTAATTATATCTAAAAACGGCTCTATCGATTTTAATTAAATTTTGTATCCGACTGTCTTTCGGCCCAAGGAAACTATTAGGTCTAGGTCACATGCTGAAGAAATTTTGATTAGTCGGTCCTTTTCTTGTCTTTGTGGGTCAAACCAATATTATCTAAACAAAGGCTCTAACGATTTTGACTTAATTTTGAAATTTACTGCTTTAGAATTTGGGAAGACCATGGTGTTAAGTCACATGTTAGAGAAAATTCGATTAGTGGGAATTTTTGGGTCACTATGATTAACGCTAAACTATGGTTCAATCGATAACAAAGCTTGTCCTGTTTAATAATCCTTATAATTAACATCCGCAGTTATAGCTTCGTAGGTAGTGAAAGAAAAACCTGTTTTTGATTATAAAAAAATAAATTTTGATCTTCCTTTTTTTTTCTCTCGAAAAAATAGTATTGGATTTAGCATTATAATATACATGTTATTTAGCAATATAAATCATTCACTTTAAGTAAATACACGTATATTTTAATAGCTAAAATACTGCCATGCCTGAATACATTTTTAATTTCGCTTGGTGGGTATAGTGTTCAAAGGGACATGGTTGAAAGGACAAAATAACATAACAGCAAAACTTGGTTAAAACGATTTTCTCGCGTAACGTTAACTGATCTTGTAAACGTATCACACTTTTCGTTCTGTATCAAATAACTCTATTCAACACATTCGTTTTCCCAAGGAAGAATTACAAATTATTCATGCTTGAAAATGTCCCTTAGCAAAGACTTGGACTTGGTCATCAAAGTTGGTGGATGACCGCAGAATTTTTTTAAAGCAGTTGAGCATTAGCTAAATATTCCAGTTTTTCAAAACTAATCCTACGATTCTCATATTTGAAAATCTTGAAAGGAGTATAAATATTAAAAGGATAAAATTTCCGAAAAGATAATGGAATAATTAAATTACTGTACTTTACGATAAGTGGTTTTACTAATATCAAAGCAAAGGTTGTAGATGAGATTTAGATGAAAACATGAAAATATCTTTTATTGTCATTATTGTATAAGTTTATAAAAGCAAAATTTCATTTCCATCCCCACTCTCCCCTATGTCAGTTCATATTTCTTAATAGTTCATGCTTGGACTCATTGGTATTCATTGATTCATTGTATAAAACGCGTTTAAAATAAGTCGCGAATCTACTGTGTTGAAGGCATTGGGATATTTACTCTACATGTACCAGCATTAACAAAAGTCACAATACACTAAAGTACGCTACTTATATATTTATATATATATACATTATTTATTTATTTATTTATTTTTTTTTGAAAAATCGTCTCACAACTACTATTTGCAAAAATAAAACGACAAAATTTCTGTAATTAAATAAGGGGAAGATTTATATTCAAGAAAACTTGTAGTTCTGCGTGCCGCGTAGTGAGTAGGGGAGAGTGGGGATACTTGAGCCACCCATATTATCTCTACAGTTGGTCAATTTTTCTCTCTAAAACTGGCAACTTGGTAACATATTTATAGTTCTTAACATGTAAAAAAGAAATCACAAACCTTGGTACTATTTTGAAAGTATGATGATTAACCCTTTGAGCTCTGTTGGTAGAATTTTCTACCACAAAATTTTAATTCTGAAATGTCACAACGACACCAGAAAATTCGACCAAATTTATTTGAAAAGGTTTAATGCATTTTTTTCGCGTATATTGTAAATAGGTTTTTTCTTTTCAAAATACTGGTGCGAATGTGACATCTGGCTCAAGTATCCCCTCCATGGGGATACTTGAGCCACGATGTAAAAAAAAAAGTAAAAATTTATTAGACGTAGAAAAATAGTTCAAAATCAATTGAAAGTGGTTTTCAATTGAAGAAAAAATATCAAATTTTCATTTTCAATATTTTATTTTGTTCTAAGAAATTATAAAAAAAATTTAAAAATTAAAATTTAAAAAATGGCTCAAGTATGCCCATTTTCCCCTACCAGTGCACAACATTAATGCTTTCCGGCACGGGCAAATTCTGTTAGTAAAATGAGAAATTATCGATTGACACTTATTGAATTTATTCTCAAGTATTACGAGCATAATTGACTAAAAACATTAATAAGGCTGAAAAGCATGATTTTGCTTCTTTACTTTTTACAAACATTCGGGTGTTAATTGATTAAAAATATACACAAAGGCTGGAAACTATGGTTTTCGCAAGCACGAATGAAGCAGTCGACAATAAAATCATTCATTTTGTCCATCAATTTGTGTAAATTAGTTATATCACACAATTTTATGATTATTACGTGAATCTCTATTTCTGGTATTTTTATCTGAAGTATGCTTCAAATTGTATACAGGAATCGCTCTTTCTGCTAATTGAAATGACTATGTTTTCAATAATTTTATATAAAATATAGGGAGATTACTGTGGATGAATATATACGTGTACTTCCATGATAAGAAAATGTTTATAATATTGAACTACGACTGAATATACGACTGAAATGTATAACTGCTTTCAGCAATAAAATGTTGACGACAAATTTATCTTTGACGTATATTGACTATTACTTTCTAATTTGCTTTGAAGGTTTGATAATCTAAATATTTAATTAAGTTTACTTAATAGCAGAGAATTGTTTCATTTTGATCGCCTCTTTTATCTAATCATAGTGTCTTTCCATTTAGATATTAACCATTCTTTTATTTGCGCAAATGATTTGCAGATACTTTTCTTTTAATAACAATAAATATTCTGCTGCCTTTCCATCTAAATACTGCGTTTCAAATCAGTGTTCAATATAGAATGTTTTTATTTTTCTTAATGTTCAGTGTGATTACAGACAAAGTAAATAATAATTTTCTTTGACTTGATTGTTCCAAGAATGAAATTTAATTAACTAAATGCACTATTCTTGCACGTAACGACAAAAGTCCCGTTATAGATTAAGCTCTTTTTCTATAAAAATTAATTAAATTATCTTTCTTTCTGTTGAAATGAGTATTTTGTAAATAAGTTTATTGTTTTGTTATTGGATGGAATTATGTGTCAGAGGCTCTTCATCTTCTTAAAACAATAATAACGTATATAATACATCAAATATATTTGATATTTCATATTTGTGGTGCCATTGTAATCTGCATATACTATTTTAATATATTCAACCCTTTGTGGGGCAAGCAATTGATTTCATGTAATGTTGAATTCACACTGGAATATTCGAAATGCTTCATTTCAAAATAAGGAAAACACTTTTTCTTTAACCTTCTTTACTCCAAAGTTGCAAATATAAAATGTTATTAAAAGCTTCTGCTGCGAATTTTAATTAAAATTAGGCAGGATATCATGTATCCCACCACTCCTCAAGGGTTTAACCCTGTTTTGCATACAGTTACCAACTGGAAAAAAAATTTCTCTCAAAAATGAAATTCTGAATTAAAGGAATTTAGAGTATCAGTCTGTATCCCGCTGGATACCACTGAACATTTAAAGAAAAAGTCAACTTTTTGAATCGCAAATATTATATAATTTTATAAGGCGATAATTACAATGAGATTTTAGTGGCGTGCAGCGGGCTATATTTTAAAACCCCCTGAATAAGGTGTTTGAATAAAAAGAAAGTTTCTATTAAAATTAATTGGTTGAAGTTTGTCCTGACAGCACCGATCCACTGTGTTGCAGTTGAAGGTTCACTAGTTTGAGGATATCTCAATTCCTTTTTATTCATAGTTCGATTTTTTACACAGGGTGTTTCTGCATTCATGGTAGCAACTTTAAGAGTTTGTACAGAACACTGTTACAATCATTTATTGTTGCGGAATGTATGGGCGCAAGTGCTCGTTGAGTTACAAAGACCAGGGTACCAATTTGGCTCTTTTTTATTTATAAATTTATCCTTCATACCAGAAAATTCTTATAGTATTATTTTCTTAATTTTAGATAGGAATTTCATGACTGTATAAAGAAAATAATCTCAGAAAATTTACAGTATCAAATTCAAATGTTTCAATTAAAAAACTTCATTTCTATTAATTTTTATGTATTTCCTGAATTTAAAAGATTTGCATTTTTTTAATTAAAAAATTTCGATATCGAACCGGAAATTTTCAGGGAATAATTTAATTATGAAATTTCTGTCTTAAATAAAGAAAAGAATATTATAGGAATTATCTGGTATGAATGATGCATTTTGATATAAAAAAGACCTAAATTGGTTCTCTTGTGTTTGTGTTAAATCGCGTCACTTGCATAAATTATTGTTACAGTGTCCTGTACCAAACTTTGAAATTTGTTCCATAAATTTAGAATACCCCATATGTTTAAATTTATAATATATTTGTAAATATATGTTATTATGTATGTCAGGGTTAACCCTTTAAGCTCTGCTGGTAGAAATTTCTACCACATAAATTTTATTCCGAAATGTCACAAATGCACCAGAAAACTAGAACAGATTTATTTAAAAAAGATTTAATGCATTTTTTCATGTAAGTCTTTAAACTATTTTTTTTCTTTGCAAAATACTGGTGCCAATGTGCTATTTGGAATTTTGAAGAAATTTACCCACCAGAGCTCAAAGGGTTAATATGGGTCTTGGAAAAACCTGACAAGGAAATTCTTGAGTACCAGTATTTTATTATGGAAAATTCCTTCTAAAGTAAGCCAAAAATTCATGCGTTTCAGCTAGATTTTTTAAATTCTTATATTTCCTTCGGAAAATAACGGCACTGTACGAATCCTACGAAATAAAACTGGGCAAGAAATTAGAATTATGATTTTTATATCTTTTTATTACAATTATATGAACAAGAGTTGGATTTCAACTTCTCCTAACATTCAAATATTTTATTTATCTAAAAATCCATGCGCAATGCTACGCCGTGCAGTTCAGCATTTTTTTGACAAATATGAAATTATCAAAAAGTATTTCAGAATTTAAAATATTCAAACAATGTTATTAAAGTAATTAAATGTGCGTTTTAAAAAGAATTTATTTTTATTTAAATACGATTTCTTTTGAATATTAAAATACAATTCATTAACTATGTTTATCATAATTCTTAAAATCAAATAAAAATAAGAAAAGGTATCGTGTCCCCTTAAAAACTTCCAAGCCCATTTCTTCAAAAATATTTTCAGCTTCATGTAATATAATATATCGGAGAAAATACTTTGAAAAGCAGAGTAAAATTTGAAAACTTCTAGAAAAGAGTTGCCACTCTATTAAAAATGCCTTTTTGATGCCTTTTATCATTCATACGTCTGGCAAGATTTTATGCATTCTTGTGTTGTAAAGAAATAGCTTGCTAGCTTCTATCATTAATTTTATTTTATAAAAGAAGAAAAGAAATAGTTATGAAAATAAACGCTTGTTGCTGGATATTTCAAGCTGTTTTCATTTAAATGGAAATTCATCTAGTTGGAATTCGGAAATAAATTTAAAAAATCAGTAAAATTTATGCAAGCGAGTGATTTAAAATTATTGAGAAATATGTGTGACAATTTTTCGAAAGTATGCGAAAACTTTTCGATAATATTGAGAATTTTTTTTCTTTGCAGAATTTCATTTGTTTTGTGGAATATTTTATGTGGAGAAGATGTTTACAATAAAAGTACTTTGGAAATACAAATGCATACAAAACATTTTAGTGATTTAAATCTAAATATATTGAAGTATGAGTTTTTAAGCTCAAATTGAAATTGACTATTTTATTACATTTGAGACTTATTTTTATAATTTAAGTTACTAGAGTCATTATTCGAAGATAATTTGCAGTTACTTTCTTGTTCTGCCAGTTAAAAATTATATATATGCGTTATTATTTCTTGCATTTCCAATTGATTATGAAGCAGAGTTTGCACATTTTATCATTATTTAGTATATCTATTTTCGAATAGTAATGTTTCCTTTACTTAATCACCGAAAAAGTTCTTTGTGCTAAATGAACCAAACTAATATGCTTTAAAAATTATTGTGAACGAATGCCTAAGTAAAAAATTCATCCATATGACTGTGTTCGATTTGCGTCCAGCTGTGCTCTTGCCTTTTTGTTTTAAAATACAGTCAGACTTTCGAACATCGTTTTTGATACTTTTTTGTCGCAAAATGCACCTCGAAATATTTAAAAATTATGATATGTAGTGTTACTTTATCTACAGATACAATGAGACAACGTCCAGTATATAATCCGAGGTTCCAAAAATATGTTTAGTCCCAGAATTTAATTAAAGTTAACTTTAGTGCCTTTAGTAATCGAGAAAAAATCGAGTCTTTGATTCATTCGTAGATTAACGCCGGAAATAATGCGGGGTTCGTAAGTAGTGTTGCCAGTGGGCTGCTTTTTTTTTAAATAAGATTTTTTGATTGGCACCACTTTTTTGAAACGGTAAAATTCCCTTTGTTTTCACCTTTAATAATCCGTCATTAAATAAAACGCGTTATACCATTACAAAAAAAGTGGTGTCAGTCAAGAATCTAAATTTGAAAAAAAGTAGCCCACCTGGCAAAACTGTTCGTAAGCTTCAAGTATTTGTAGGGTTTTTTGCTAATTTAAATTGGAATGTAGACACTTAAATGACTGAAACGATATGCTCAATTTTCAGACATTTTAAAAATCTTAATTTTTTTCAGACACTTTTTGCCTCTATATTTCAGACTCTTCATACATCTTAATCGCTGCCATTTTTTGAAGCATTATACGTAGCCATGTTTGATCATGTTGTTTCTGGGAAAATATATGGCCGCTCCAAACGTACACCATGGTACACGTTGGCATATCCCGTTCCAAACGTACACGCCTGATTTTAGGAGGTTCAAAGTATGGTATGAAATTTTCGTAACGCTTATAATTAAAATCGTTTTCGATGCTGAACTGATAATAATCAATATTTTGAATTTATTGAATATAATAAGATTAAAAATAAAAATTTTGTTGCAATAAAGTAAGATCATTCAATGGTGGGCACCTTGGAACCGAGGAATTTGTCCACCATTTTTCTGAGGTAAATGTATACAGAGTGAGTCATAAATATCTAAACAATAGGCTATCTCCTTAAATATTACTCCTAGACCCATACTGCTAGTCATAAAAATTCATAAAAAAGGGTGAAAATTTTAATAAGATAAGTTGCAAATCCATGGGGAGTTTATTTGAAAAAATACAAAAATTAAGTTTTTATACGGCCCCCGTAAATAAAAATTCCCAGTTAAGAAATTATTCCTTATCCATTCCTAAATTGAACAAAAAAAAATTTCATCTCCACATCTAAAAACCCCACAGAGATATTAAAATCCAAAATTCTCCAAAATTCGTGACTTACACCACTTAACCATGCCTGTAAACGAAGAGTTTTTGACTCATTTTGAAAGCAAGTGAGGGATTGTCCACAAATTGTCCGTTATTAAATGTAGATTTAAGACGGTGTCTCTTATTTAGTCATAAAAAACAGCTTATTGATTTAAAGCTAAACTATTTTTCAAAATGTGTTGGTAATCTGCTCTAGAGTCTCCATGGGTCGAAATAGCTAGGTCTTGTCCCAAACCGACCCATTGGGGGAAATGTTCGGCCCGGTCTAGAAAAATGTTAAAATCACAATCCGGACCGGCATGGAAAAAAACTTAAATCATAGCCCGGCTAAGCCGTTAATTTCTACATAGATTTTTACTTCGGTGTGGCTAAAAATTGTTTTGTATGGAGGAGTTCAGAGCAAAACAATTACTTATAACTTTTCGTTTTTCATATTTATGCTTTTTATTATTAAAGAATCCTTCAAAGGCTGTGATATATTTATTTTGTCAATGAATCTCTATTTATATGTAAATGTTTCACTTATATTTTAATACCGTTAATCCATATTCGATGCTTTCGAGACTTTGAAAAATGTTGTACAGTAAAACTTTTAGGACGGAATAACATAGGAAAGAAAAAATACGTTATAAACAAATGCCCTACTTAGGAGGTGTGTAAATGGAGTTTATTTTTTTCTCAGATATTATTATATTTATTTTGCATGGATCAACAATTTTTCCGTTTAAGACAGGATCCCGTCATAAACAGAATTTTTTCACTGGATTTATTGTATTTAAATCGTTTTTGAATATGCTATTCTTAAAAAAATAAATTTTAAAGTTTTTTTTTTTTTAATAAAAGCGATTTCAAAATCTATGTGTTTTTCGTAAAAATTTGGTTGAGACAAATTTTAGTTATTTTATGTACGTATTAGGTCAGTCAGAGAAAGTGATTTTAATACGGATTGCGTCGAGACTGGGATTGAAAATACCTTCCATTGTAGGCCTAGAAAGAAGGCAGCAGTCCTCTCCGATATGAAAAATACGTTAGATCCGGCCAAACGATACTTCAGAAAAAATTAACGTCTCGGTCCTGGCTCGGACTGTGGCCAGAATACAGGATTTTTATCGTCCTGGAGAGGCTGAAAATGATAAAAAGCCTGAAGTTGTGAGAGCTAAATTTATATAAAAAAAAGATTTAATCCGCATCTTAGAAAAAGCATGGTTTTAAACAACTGACGGACATTTAAACAGTACAAAAAGGAGATGGAAATGAGAAAAGTTAAACTCGATCGGTAGCTTGAGCTACAGAAAGGAGTTACTTTACACTTTCAATTTTTTAAAAAAGCTTTAAACATTTTATAAGTAGCCAAATTTTATTTAAAACTTTAAATTCGTTTTTTCTGCATGAAAAGTTTTCCCTCACTATTTCTCGTCTTTAAATCATTAAAAGTCAAGAAATGTTGAAGAAAACAATGCAGAAACATGGAACATGTCATTTTTGATTATTTTACTGTAGTTTTGTTTCGGCAAAGGGCATAGCCGGATAAGCATTGGAAACATGCCTTTCAATCAAATTTCTTGATTTTTTTCCCCATGTGTGGCTACTTATCTGACAATGTATTTCACTTATTATCACCTTATAAATATTGATATTTTATGAGATAAAAATGTTTTTTCCATTTTTAAAAAAACCTCATTTTTACAAAAACTATTGGACCGAATTAAATGCTATTAATTGAGTTTATATAGCCATCAAAGATACATAACTGGGAATTTTTGTATAATTTTCTGATTGTAATAAATGTGTGAAAAGACTGTTTAAAATTTTACAAAAATAAAACTTATATCTTATAATTGTCCGAAAATTACCATTTTCTTGTAAAAAGTTCCTCATATGTGCCCGAATATTATATAAAAATACCAAAAGTTTGCGTTGGGTACTACATGTAAATATTTACAAAAATGTGCATAAAAATTATTAAAATTCATTTAAAGGCGTTATTTGGGGCGGAGCTACTCAACTTCGAACTCGCACCTGAAGAATTTTTGGAATATACACTTACAGAATTGTTGTATTTTAAATTTTAATGAACACATGGGCATCATTCTTAATGCTGACGATACTGTTTCGATATCAAAATTTGTTGTTGGTGTTGGATAAAACAAATGGGAAGAATATTTTCGGACTAGAAACAAAACTACATTCTTCGATATCCAAATGTAAAGACAATGATCAAACACAATTTAAATTAAAATGTTTTTCACCAGTTTTTCTACAGATAATTTAAAGTTAGTAGTTTCAAGGTTTTAAACTTAGCGGTATGCCCTATTTACCATCATGCGAAATGTGTAAGTCGTTGTTAATTGCCACGATCAAAGACTGATTTTTTGTAGTGAATGATTTCTATTTGTCACGATGTCATCTGTAAGTGACAATACGGAATATAAATGTTGAGGAAGTTTCTTGGAAACAAAATTGTGTTTACAGAAAGAAAGTTAAGTTTTTATTTTTATGTATAAAATAATGCAATGCATTATCACGTGTCAGCTGTTTTTCCCCATGAATGCCACTGTTCTTGAAAGTGAAGCCTAAAGCACTGAACACGACTATTTATATATGCATATATGTTTATAATATATTCCCAAAGATATAGCTATGTTTTTACTATATTTTAATCGCCTGGTAATTTTTACACAGTGTTTTGGGTATAAATTTATTTATGAAAAAAAATTATTTATTTAAAAAGCATTTTTTTTATTTTATTTTCAAATATTAAACGGTTCAAAATTACAGAAGTATACTTCTTAGTACAAAATATCATAAATGTTGCCAGTATTTTTTTCTTTTAACTCAATCTATGTACCTTTCGCTAATATTTATCAACAAATAAAACAGCCACAGAAATCTGTCATTAGAATAAACAAAAATTGCTAGTAGCATATACATTGAATAAAAAGTTGCCTATTAGCACACATTACAGCTAATATGTCAGAATTAACAGAATTCATTAAGATATAGTCTTAGCTATATAACATCTGTATTAATTTTAGAAAAAAAAAAGTATAATAACGGAACTACTTATTCTTATTATCCTTTGTTAAAAGTGGTGAAAATGTTTCAATAAAAATCATTATAATAACTGGCGTTACTTTTCGATATCGAAGAATGTTAGTGTTCTCCAAGCAAAAATATTTTTCTGTCTCCGAAAGAAAACATCAGTTTTCGATATGGAAATAGTATCGACAGTTTTGAAAATTATAGCCTATATGCTTAATAAAATCTAAAATACATCAACTGACACATCGCTTGTTGAAAAGCTTGTTTAAAAAAGTCTTCGGATATCGAAGTTGAGTAGCTCCGCAGCAAATAACACCTTTAAATGAATTTTAATAATTTTTATACACATTTTTGTAAATATTTATATGTAGTACCCAACGCAAACTTTTGATATTTTTATATAATATTCGGGCAACTATGAAGAACTTTTTAGAAGAAAATGGTAATTTTCGGACAACTATAAGATATTATGTTTATTTTTGTAAAATTTTAAATAGTTTTTTCACACACTTACTACAGTCAAAAAAATATACAAAAATTCCCAGTTATTCATCTTTGTTGCCCATATAAACTCAATTAATTGCATTTAATTCGGTTCAGTAGTTTTATAGAAAATAAAGTTTTCAAAAAATCGAAAAAATATTTTTATCTCATAAAATATCAATATTTATAAGGTGAAAATAGGGGAAATACATTGTCAGATAAGTAGTCACACATGGGGAAAAAATCAAGAAATTTGATTGAAAGGCATGTTTCCAATACTTATCCGGCTATGCCCTTTGAAAAAAAATATTTACTTTTGAAAATATGATTTTTTAAAAATTATATCATTTTTTAAATAAATATTTTTAATAGTTTTAAAAATAATATTGAAAAAAACCCTTTTACAAAACTAAAATTAGATTTTCATCTTTAATGAAATGTAAAGAAGTTGAAATCCGATAAATAATGTTTCGAGTTATAATGATTTTAAATTATCCCATTTAAATTAGTACTAATCATTTGAAAATTTTACAAATTTTATGAGAAATTTTAGGATGTGATTTTCTTAGAAAATTATATGGCTAACAATCACAAAAAAAAAATCTAAATTCTAACTCAAAAGATAGATTTTTTACATATTTCCTCGAACTGTTAAAGTAACATTGTTTCTTGAATTGTGAGCATTTCAATTTGTGTCTAATCCCTTAAAACCTGATGAATTATTTAAACGTCTATAACTCTGCGAGTTTTGAAGATATGAAGATGCAATTTTTTGTGTCTAATTCAGGGCTGGATAAGAGAAGTTTTACTAACTGAAATTTTTATCTTACGGGGGCCGTATAAAAATTTAATTTTCGTAATTTTTCAAATAGACCCCCTCCTCCCCCACGGAGTTGCAAATTATCTTATCAAAAATTTCACCTTTTTTTGTGAATTTTTGCAATCGGAATTATGGGTCTAGGGGCAACATTTAAGTAGATAGCCTATTGTTTCGATATTTATGTCTCACCCTGTATAAAAAATGTGCAATGCTGTGAATAAAAAATGTGCTTTCTAAATAGCGGTATCCACTGTTTAAGGGTGTCTGTTATGGAAATTTTACAACAAAACTTTAATAGGCCAAGTTTCTTTAACGAACACTGACCTTTTTAAAGATAAATACTTTTATTTGCCTCATAAAAGAGAACACATTCGAATAGTAAAAAAATTCAATGTTTCTGAGGTGTCCAGTAATGAGAGTTTTTACTGTATTTGTAATTTTTGTACTTAGTTTTTACTCTTTTTCTACTTTTAAAATTCAGACTATTTAATAAAACCAATACAATTTCGAAACACAGCTATACCAATAAAAGGACAAAAAGCTCTGTCTGTATAAGTGCCTTCGTGTATGTGCGTGTGTCTGCAATTGCAAGCGAAATCTGCGGCATATACGAGGCTGGAAATTTTTTTGAGAGTAGCGCAATGTGTGCCCTGATGTACCTGATATTCAAAATTTCGAAATTCTAACTAATAACTGAACAATTAATTAAAATCCAGAGCTAACTCTCACCAAAAATCGTCTTTTTTTCAAATTCCTTTCTCACATTTGGTTGGTTGTATAAAACTTCCGCAGAAATATTTAAAAAAGCTGAGATAGAATTCAAGAAAACAAATTGAGATTTTAACATTTCAAAAGTGACTGTTTTTTTCAAAAACCGTTAAAATTCTTAGACCGGTAAACTGTCAGTTTAACCTTCCGTCTACCAGACAAAACACCCATTTATCTACGGCAACACCTAATTTTAATTCCAAACTTGCAAACGGCATCAGAGATATTTTAATATAATTTTGCTTTTACAATGAAAACTTAAATTAAGGAATTCGTAATATCTAGACAAGTCTTTTATAAATTCCGGTGTCAATCGACAATTTCTCATTTTACCATTGACACCAGAAATATTGCTGTCGGGTCCAATGGACCCGTCTGGTAGACGGAAGGTTAATTGAGGATGTTTGATCTCAGCTATTGCACGTCAGACTGTTGGCACTTCGTACAATTTGAATGTACGTGTGGATAGCTGTGATGCAATAAAAAATATATATACGAGGCTTTTCTAGCAGTTTTTTAAATCATTGATTAAATTTGAAATCATTCGATTTAGTGTAATATTTTATTATGGCTTTAATTTGTTTTTAAAACGAAAATAAAATGGCTGTTTGGCGTACAATTTTTCGAATCGGCAGAAGATTTATACACATAATAAGTTATCAAATAGTAAAGTAAATTATGTATCAGAAATAGTCACTAAAAGAATAGTAGCGAAACTGGTTTTAACCATAATGTTTAGCCTTATTCACACATAACCCAATCCACACACCCCCAAAAAACAGGGCTTGAAATTCTCCATTGCAGATTAAATGATTGCAAATTATGCTAACTTATATTCCTTATTTTTCAAGTTACATATTTTATACATAAAAGATATTTACATAAAACTTATTCTGGAGATAAAGATTCCTATCCTGAATAAAAAACAGTAATCTCCTAATTACCGAATCAAAAACATTTTATGTTACCGACTAACAAACCACGTATTTAAAATTTATTGAATAGCCATGTAAGAAATTCTAATAAAAAAGTGTCAGTATACATGAAATTCTAAAACAAAATATATTTCAACGATTACTTTACTACCTTTTACATTTATTCGCTGAACACGTACCATAGTAGAAGACAATCGACATACCTTTTGTTAAAAAAAGAAACAAGAGAATATATTATTGCATTCCGAATGTTTTATTGCATTCCTTTCAAAGAGTATAGTGTACAAAATTATGTTCCTTCTTAATGGATGCAGTTCTTTTCTTTTTCTGCTCGATAAAAGAAACTATTTTAGAAAAATATATTGAAATGATTCCGTCTTTACCGATATTTTTACAGAATGTTCACGAGAAAAAGGAAAATTTCTATTTTTCAGTTGAAATATTTAACGTGCACAATTAACATAATATATTACATATAGCTAACTAAAGACTTTACAGGTTAATTTAGTTAATTTTACTTAAAAATTTTAAAAAAGAGATACATTGCCATGATGTTTATAACTTAATATAATTATAATCTATTTGTTGCCAAATGTACTTGGGGGAGTTTTTCTGTGGAAAATATAGTTCAGGGTTGTGAGTGGTCAGGGAAAATACAGACAAAAATGGTGTTAAATACCAGTATTTCGTTAAAGAGAAATTTGCACTCCTTAATTCATTTATATTATTTGAAGTATTTTCTATAAGAAAATACTGGTACATAACTCTTTTTTTGAGCGTGTTTTTCTCTGACCACTCGCCACCCTGAAATTCTGTAGTGTACAATAAATCGTAACATATGACACTAGGAGTCATCTTATGCCTATAACACACGTATTGACACAAATTTCGAACAATAATCTTATGCATATTTAACAGCAAAGTTTCTAATATCGGATAAGGAAAATTTATTTATTTTAAGATATTGCTACTATTCAGACATACTACTACTAAAATATCAAGGACTGTATATAAGATTCAATGTAACGGAAATTTTTATTTATAATTATACAGGGTTTGTACAGGTATCGTTACTTTCCAGATACGATACCAGCATTTCTCAATAGAAAAATACATATAGGGTAGATGTGCCAATAATGGGCCACCTTCCAGTAATGGGCCACCTCGCGCTTTTTGGTTTATAAAAAAATAATAAATAATAGTTAAGCTTTTATTATTTTATTCTGAACTCTACCTTGCATGCTTTATAAGCTGGATTAACTTTTTACACTTTTCGTAAAAACAATTAGGAAGCAGAAAATAAAGTTTCACAGTTTTTCTGTTTTTCACTGAAATTTTTAATGAACATGCTAAGAGCAGACTTTACTTACTTAGTTTATAACTTTTTTATTTTTCGGTAAAAATTGAATGTTTTTGTTTGGTTAGCAATATAAAACATTGAATTTAATATACCAATGGCCATTTACAAAATTTTATTCATTTTTAAGATTTTAGGCGGGGTGGCCCATTACTGGATTGCTTATTTCGTGATTTCCACCCAAGTGACCAATACAAAAAGTGTTATTTCAGTAGGGATAAAATATTTTGATTTAACTGAAAAGCTAAATAATCAAATTTAATACTTAAATTTTACTTATTAGAATTTAATAAAGGCAATTTCTTTATAAATAGTTGTTTTAAAAAAGTCATCCAAAATTGGTACAAAACATAAGCAGAACATTTGACAAAATCTAGATGTGCCGTTACAAAAGAAGTTGTTTTAAGTTGGTTCAGAAATGTAAAATTATATTTGGAAGAAGATATCATTATTTTCTTCCGAATTCTAAACCATACAGAGAGAATTTTCAATAAGGTTAAAACAAGGTTTCTTTTGTGCTCCTAAAACAAGGAAAATTTTGGGATCAAAATCAGTTAAAGATGTGTATTATGTAGTACCAAATAACGAAAAAGAACAAATCACTGTTACGCGATGTTTCTCAGCAAATAATGAAATTGCTCCATTGGTGATAATATATCCATATAAGCATCTCTGAAGGGAAATTGTGGAATCAATCTGTGCCAAATTGATGGGCTATATGATTATCTGAAAATGATTGAATAGTGCAAGAACATTTATCATTTAAAATGCATTCTAAAATTCCATATTGCATAGTTTGGACTATCGGAAAGCGATGATGAAATTGAAGATCTGTTATTTATATTTCACAGTTGCACAACACATCATTTAGATAATGATATGAATCAAGATTGGAGACTTTTTTTAATGCCTTATTTTATCTAAACTTGATTTCAGTAAAACATTGTCTTTATCTTATAAATCCTTTAAATTTAAATATTTTGTTTTATATCTTTACAATATAAATCCTTTAATGTTAGTTAATAATAAACAGTTAATAATATCATTAATATTTTGTTTTATATCCACAAATCCTTGATTATAATAAATTCATAACTTAAATTTAAATACAGTCGAGTCTCTCTATAACGAAACTCCATGCATCGAATTTCTCTATATAACGAATTTTTAGTAGGAACGGCCCCCTTTTCGCATGATTACATTAAAAAAGTCTCTATATAGCGAAATATCTATCTCCATATAACGAATATTTTCATAAATTGGTCTTAATTTATTCAGCTTTAAAAAAGCTTCGAAATCATATGGAATCAATTTTCCATCACTTATTTTTGATTTATCGTTCAGTGCTGAGTTTTTTTTTTTTTAAATAAATATTACTTCTCTCCTTGTTCTTTAAATCCAACGAGTTCATCCCACCTTCCACACACCTTTCAACATCCTTCTCAAACAGAGTCAGTTGGATTGTTACACATATCAGAGAGGAATCAATGAGAGGCATATAAGAGAGGCCTTTAAATGGAGGAAAATAACTACAATTTTTCATTCCTTGCTAAAATTTATTTTTATTTTTTAGTTTATTTTATTTTTTTTTATGAGAGCGTAACAATTTTAAAATCAAAACAACAAAAAATTACAGATTTCTTCCTCTGAAATTAATGCAAGTCAAATTATTTGATTTTCATTAAGCTTTCAAATAAATGTCTGTTCTCTTTTTTTTTAAACTGCTTAAATAATTAAGAAATAAAATGTTAGGTTAATATATACTTTTAAACATTTTAAATTCTTAATTCAAACGATCAAAAATAATATTTGTTCAAAATTTACACATTAAATACAATTTTTAACATCATTCTCTATACATCGAATTTCTCTATACAACGAATTTTTTACTGGAACGATGGATTTCGTTATATAGAGACTCGACTGTATTTTGTTTTATGTCTTTTCATTATAAATCCTTTAATGTAATGAATTTCTAACTTAAGTTTTAATATTTTGTTTTATTAGTGTGCTTTCATTAAGTTCTGGAGCAAAATACAATTGAAACAAGTTGGAAATTGCACTTGAAGCGTAGCAAATGAGGTGCGCTCGTACGATAACGAAGTTTTAAAAATATACAGATCTTCCTGATATAGTAGACAATACTTCGGATACAGTACAGTGGTTGAACGCTTTGTGTTCCTATAAACATACAGGAAATAATTTTCATTATACCTCAGCAAAGTATATCATATTCATAAAATGTGGCACAGTTTAATATAATTAAAACATGTCCCAAACAATGTTTCCCCGTATAGAATTATGTAGTGAGATACTTTTGTGTGGCCCTGTAATTTAATAATAAATATTATATTCATCTCAGATTGTACAGAATTTTTATTTTAGTATATATATACGTCATAGGTTCATGTCAATTTTATTATGTTCGAATGAGTGTAACACCATTAAAATGCATTTGCAACTTTTTTCCCCATTGACTGTAATGTAACGGAATACTTTGATAGTTCCTGTAATTGATCTATGCATCTCATTATCATAAGATCTGAAATGACTCGACAAAATTATGTAAAAATTATATGTTTTAAATTTCAAACGATGAAAATGCATTTTAAACTTTTTTCCCCATTGACCGTAATGTAACGGAATCCTTCTGATTTTCCCTGTAATTGATCTATTCATCCGATTTTCATAAAATTTGAAATGGCTCAACAAAATTATATAATAATTATGTATTTCAAATTTCAAACGATTTGGTTGGATAGTTTTTGAGTTGTTCGGATAGACAGACAGACGGACAGACAGCCGGACGGACTGAACGACAACTATAGGTGCTACGTATTTACATAATTACGAACGCACCTAAAAACATTTATCTGTTATTTTTTGTAGGGTGGCCCATTACTGGAACATAGGCGGTCCATTACTGGAACATAGGTGGTCCATTACTGGGCTTTTGGGTGTTTAGACATATTTCTATTATTTAAAATTAAATTTTTATTTCTATTGGGAAATGTAAGTGTGGGATTAGTTAAATATTGTTAAAAGATTAATCTAATATGAGAAAAATTGAAATACAATATTTATAACTATTAATAAAAAATTATTTTTTAGAGGGGGCCCGTTACTGGCACATCTACCCTACGTCAAAAGCACGAAAATTTGTCTTATTTTAAGCAGAAATTTTATATAGGAAAATTTTGGTGCCGAAGATTTCTGTCGTCATGACATTCCAGGACCATGCGAAAACTGATAGATTACAAGCAGTTCTGATATGAATGCGACACTTGGGCTTTATTTTTATATGCGTTCGTAATTATATAAATACGCAGCACGTTTAGTGGTCGTTCAAGCTGTTCGTCCGTCTGTCCGCATATAACAGAGCATCTACCGAAACGAATCTTTTGAAAAGTAAAGTTTTTAAATGTAGCATAATTTTGTCGAGTCATTTTTGAAAATCGGATGTATAGTTTATAACAGGAACAATGAAATATATTCAGTTACATTACGCCCAATGAGTGTTGGTGTTATCTATGACGGCTGATTATCTGCACTACGGATATAGAACCGAGGAGGAGTGCCCTCCGTGGAGGTCCTTCTTAAAGGATCTTAAGCCGCTTTTACGCAATGTTACCCAAGGTTAGAAGAAAACCACGGAAAATTCCGAACAGTGAGGCCGACGGGCGCGAATGTGTTTGAACCCAGCAGCCCCCGTCTACAGATACGAGTGCATAACCTTTCAGCCACTGTTCGTAGACCAATGGAAAAAAATAGATTCAAGTACATTTTAATTATGCTACACTCTTTCAAACTTAATAAAATTGATATGCAAAATATAAACTAAAATATACTTTACAATCGGTGGTACAAAGCGTATTTCTTATGCATTTACAGAACCACGCAAAAGTATTCCATTACATAATGGTGTAGAGGGAATTGTTTGGGTCGCGTTTTAACTTTTTTTTAATTATTTCACAGGGCCGTAACTATAAATTTGGGGGCTCCGGGGCAAAACCTCCGGAGGGCCCCCCTCCAGGGAGGGCAAATTGAAACTTTGCTCCGGGCATAGTTTCTTTTCTCGCACACCATTGTTTAAATGTACATAGTATGATAAGTCCAAAAATGACTAAAAAATGTAGAATTGGACAACTCTACTCGGCAGGCACTTGTCGGGGACGCCATTTTTGCCGATCCCACTGAAGTTAGCATAGGGAAGAAAATACGGACTTCTGATTGGTTGAATACTTTAAAGGGCATTTATTTAGGTTCATTTTTGAGTATATGTAACTTAATCATGTGTTTCTGTTTAAAAACCTTTTGAAAGATGGATTGTGATAATTTTTTTTTCGATTTATGTATTTATTAATAGACTAGTTGACCCATCCGGCATTGCCCGGGACACGTTATGATAACCTTAAGCAAACAATTAACACTTTAGATCTACAATTAGTCAAAATTACGCATAGGATATGAATTATTCGTTAAATAATATTTTAAAGAAATGCATAAAAAAATGAGTAAATGTTTTAAAAAATGCCTTTGGACCTCAATAAAAACATCAGGGTGTAGGTCCTGAAATAAGAGTCCAAAGTTCAACTTTAAATTTATGCATTGAGAAGGTTTGATAATAAGTGGGTGAAATATGCATGGAGAACAAAAATTTCAAGGTGCCTGAGCCGAGACCATAGGGAGTCTTAGACTTTTAAATGAAATGTAAGAACATGGGATTAACTAAGTGAAAAAATAGTTCCAAAAATGAAGATTGGATTAAGAGATTGCAGTTTAATAGCAATTTATGGTACAAAATCTTCAAGGGGTCAGGAACTTATTTCGCATGTAGTTGGGTATAAGATTTTTTTGTAGTTATTAAAGTAATGGGAGGACGCTAAAGCAATGTGAAAGAAAATTGCAAGCAATCCGGATCATTTTTAAAGAAATTGCACCAACGGCTCCAAGAACGCGATTAATATTCAAAATTGGTGGTAGCTAGACCATGGCGGTTTCTTAGTAGCTGGTGGATTTAAGAAGTTGGTTAAAAAAAAGGAGTTAATTGAACCATTTTAAAGAGATTTATAATAAGAGCCCAAAAAGGACAACTGACAGTTAAAAAGAGGGCCCTAACAGGAAAACATGTTAAAATATCGTACCTAGCTCTTTAGATCTACAATTAGTCAAAATTTATCATAGGGTATGAATTATTCATTTTAATAATATTTTATCGAAATGCACAAATTGATTCGGAAAATGTTTTTAAAAAAAAGGTCCTAGCCGCGGATGAAAATATGAGAATCTTGTCCTTGAAGAAGACCCAAATTTAAAATTTTGCACTGAGAAGGGGATAAATTTAAAGAAAGAACGATGTTTGCTACACAAAATGTTCAGGGACCCTAGACTGAGCCCTATGATTCCACAGAAGGCCAAAGTGTCTTATATGGAATGTCAAAACATTAAAATATCTAAATGAATAAAGAATCCTAAAAATGAAGATCGGATTAAAAGGAAACAATTTATTATTACAAAAACCTCAACGGGCCCCAAGGGGCCCGGAATTTATTTTGCATGTAGTTGGATATAAAGATATTTTTTGTAGTTATTAAAATGATGGAAAAACGCTATAACTATGTTAAATAAAATTGAAAGCATTTTGATTCATGTTTACCGAATAAATCAAGGGCCTCAAGAAAGCAATTGACAAACAAAATTAATGGTAGCTGAAGTCTGAGAAATTATTTTGTCGTTCATGTAATAGGTAGAGAGAGGACATAAAAATTGATAGAAAAAAAAGCTAATGAATTTAACTATTTTTAAGGGAGCTATAATATGGGGGCCTGTAGGGACCAACTGACAGTTAAAACCAGGGCCCTAATATGAAACCATGTTAAAATATTTGAGTACATAGCGCTTTAGATCTTTAATTAGTCAAAATTAAGCATAGAGTAGGAACTATTCTTTGGAATGATATAATTTTTTAAATGCACCAATTGATTGGGCAAATGTTTAAAAAGGGGCCCTAGGGTCCGAATAAAAACATCTGGTTTTCTGGATTGGTCCTGAAAGAAGAGTCCCAGGCAACTTTAAAATTTTGCACTAAGAAGATCAGAAATATAGGAAGTGAAATATGTTTATTTCACAAAATGTTGAGGGGCCCTGGGCACACAAGACACAGTGTCTTGTATAGAATGTCAAAGCATTAAAATATCTAAATGAATAAAGAATCCTAAAAATGAAGATCAGATTAAAAGGAAGCAATTTATTGACAATTTGTTATTACAAAAACTTCAAAGGGGCCTGTACCGGGCCTCAAAGTGCCAGGAAATTATTTTGCATGTAGTTGGGTATAAAAATATTAGTGTCCTTATTAAAATAATGGGAAGACGCTAAAACTATGTTGAATAAAATTGAAAGCAATTTGGATCATTTTTAAAGAAGCTGCACCAACAGCTCAAAGAAAGCGATTAATGTTCATAAATAGTGGTAGCTGAAGTCTTAAATTTTTTTTTGTTGTTCATGTCGTAGTTGGAGGACCTAAAAAGTTAAAAAAAAGCTAGTGAATCCGACCATTTTTAAGGGAGCTATGATAGAGAGCCCCATAGGGGCCAACTGACAAATACAATCAGGTCCCTAACATTAAAACCTGTTAAAATGTTTTAGTACATAACGCTTTAGACCTTTAATTAGTCAAAATTAAGCATTGAGTATGAATTATTTGCTAGAATAATATTTTTTAAAAATGCACCAATTATTTGGGTAAGCGTTAAAAAAAAGGTCCCCAGGGACCAAATAAAAATATCAGGGTGTTGGTCCTGACATAAGAGTCCAAGATTCAGCTTTAAAAATTTGCACTAAGAAGGTGAGAAATTTAGGGAGTGAAAAATGTTTAGCGCACAAAAAGATCAAGGGGCCCTGGGTCAGCCCTATGATTATCTAGGGGGCCCCAGAGTCTTATATGGAATGTAAAAATTTTAAAATATCTAAATGGAACAGGTATTCCAAAAATGAAGATCGAAATTAATGGAAGCAATTTATTAACAATTTACTATCACAAAGACTAAAAGGGGCCCTAAAACGGACCCCAAGAGTCCAAGGTCATAACTGAAGAGTAAAAAGGCGGAAATATCTAAAAGGAGAAAGGTACCTCAAAACGGAAAAGATTAGATAAAAAGGAGTCAAGCTATTAGCAATTTGGCGCATAAAATTTGTAAGGGGCCCAGGGCCCTGGCCCTTAAAATTTTAAAAGTCTAAGCCTCAGGTGCATCAGGACCTGTCTTGGACTATCTTCACCTAAAATTTCAGACTGCTATGTGCGGTAGATTTTGCTAACCTTCGCAGTCACACACTCACACACACATACGCAGACATACACAAACAGAGCGGTTTGTTAACTTATTAGTATAGATAAGAAGAAAGATTTTCTAGAATTTTTTAGATGCTTTTTATATTATTCAGTCGATTAGAAGTTCATATTTTCTTCCTTATACTAGCTTCGGTGGGATCAGCAAACATGCTGGCGCGACATGTCACATTCGACTCGACATTTTGCTGTCTGCTGTAGAATTCCTTTTGCATGTGAAGCGTAAGGAGTGTATTGACAGAAAAGCAAAATCATCTATTCTAGCACTTTGATTTTTTTTATTACTAACTTTTAGGTATGTGCTGGGCATTTTATAGGAACTTAGACTAGAAACTAAAATCAATAGTTTTTTTAACCATCAGTTTGGGGCCCCTCAGGCTTGGGGCCCCGGGGCAGTGCCCCGGAGGTAGTTACGGCCCTGTTATTTCAGATTTCATGAAATCAATATTCGTTGTTAAGATTTACCACGAGTTACTTTCTGTATAATAAAAAACAGATAGTATTTACAAGAAATACAAAAGATTTCGGCCACTCAGTGTATCTGTATACTATTCAACAAGATCTGAATATTTTTAAAATTTAGATATATTACAAACGCACCTCATTTGCTACAGTTGACGTGCAATGTTCAACTTGTTTTACACTTTAACGCCTAGAGCTAGAAAATGAAGTGGATGGATAGTTCTGAATTTCGTGAAAAGTGGTATCGTTAAGAATGTCTTGCCATGAGAGTTATGAAAAATATAGGAATTACTTGCCCAAACCAAATCTTTCATTTCCAGGGTTGATAAGGGACAGGGAATTCCCTGATTTTTCCCGAATTAACACTAACATTTTCTTAGCGATAAACGTGTCATGTATAATCATGCGATTTTGTTAATCGAATCTATCTACGTAAAAATACTGGTATATCAACTGAAAGCGTACCAACTCTGGATGTCATACTGGTAAATTCTTCCATGAAGTAAAGTACAACAAAGGAAAAAAGCAAGAAGGAAACTCAATCAGAAGCAAGTGCCTCTTTTTAATTTTGATTGGAGAATATTTAGTTGAGGATAGGATATTGTTAGTTAGTTTATCGTTAGTTAAACATGGAGAAATCTTTCCAATTATACCACATTTCATGGGTTTTTTATCTATGACTTCACACGAGAAATTGGCATGTACCTCATGAACGGTTAACCCATTGAGCTATGGTGGGTAAATTACTTCAAAATTCAAAATGTCACATTAGCACCAGTATTTTGCAAAGAAAAAAATCGTTTTATGATATACACGGGGGGGGGGAGGCATCATCAACCCTTTATCAAAAAAGTATGGTTAATTATTCCGGTGCCATTCTGACATTTTGGAATTAATTAAATGGTAGAAAATTCAACCATCAGAGCTCAAGGGGTTCAATTCGAACGGGCAGATCCTATAATTTTCAAGATACGGCTGTAGCTGCCACTATCTTACGGTTTTTGTACCACAAAAATTTTATAGCTAAATTTACCTTTTAAAATCGCTGTAATCCGTTGATTAAAGGCAAAAAATTTCTAGTAAATTTTTATCGTAAAAAATCCCTGGAAATAGGCTAATGGAACTACCATTATAACGATACTACTCCTTTTAGAATTTGATCGGTTTTTATACATTTTTAATATGCAACGTCACAGAAAATATTCACATCACCCTCTGAATACTAGGTCTGAGCGTTTACACAAAAATGGAGGCAGGTGAAGGCGTTTCTTTTAATTGCGTGAACAGTCAGTTGAAATTTAGTACCGATAATGTTTTAAGTTTTTTCAGCTATATTTTTCTGAGATTAAAAAAGCGAAAGAAATAGTTTATAAAATACTAATGTCTAAATTTAAGAGATTGTTCATGAGTTAAAAAAAAAAAAATCTGTCTTCGGCATCCTCCATGTTTGTGCCACCACTAAAGTTTAGTATTCAGGCGCTGTGATATTAACTCCAACTCGTTAATTTTTTAACATTAGAACGCCCAGTAATTTTGCCCAAGTTTCATAATGATAGCTCACGCCAGAATTTTTATTCAAAATTATTTAATTGATTTATTTAACGTAAATCTGCACGATTGAATTTTAACTTGTTTCAAGAAAAAAAAAAACTTCTGGCTCGAATTGAAATTTAATCACATGGTCGGAGTCGAATCGGTCCTTTCCGGGCGTTCTAGTGTTACGGCGCAGAGAACTTCTATTACGAAACTGTTGAAATTAATGAATGACATTGGAATTCATGTTCAAATTTATTTGAATTAAATTTATATATATATATATATACTGGCATTTCGGAATAAATTGGGTGTTTCACGTAATGGAATTCGGAGCCACAAAGGGTTAACGGTTGAATTCGTGTAGAGTACTTGCTATATTTTTACTTCCTCCTCATGACAAGCCTTTTCCAACAATATCAGTTTTGACAAAATCCAGAACTAACAGTCATCTATATTACCTAGCAATATATTGTTTTAATACATTGGAAAACACGCGTATTACATACATAAAAGCAGTTTAACATACCTCAAAAATTTGTGCATAATCATCGTTAGATCTAGTAATCGCAAAATCTTTGTGTTATCTTCCAAAATCATTTGGAGAAAGGCAAATCTTGAATTTCAAAACTAATAGATTTCCAAAGTTAACAGACACATTTCTTAAATTAAAAAGCGCCCTTTCTGCCTGTAAATTTGGGGAAAATTAATGTTACTTTCGGAATACTTTTTCTGTTTAAGAAATTTCAATGCTTTTAATTTCTCGATTACATTGGCATAACGAAAAGACTAGGTTGGGGAGGAGAGAAGGCACATGCTAATTTCTCACAACTTTTTATGCACAATACTGATAAATATACGCTGTGAATTTCTGCATAAATAACCGAACAATTATTTTTATTCTGAGTACTTGGCTTAAAGATTGTTTGTGCCTTCCATCCTACCTGGAGCTAAGTCTATGGCTGTTTAATTATATAAATAGGTTTGTAAATATCGACATATGTAGTTATAAACAATATCTTAGTGGCTCTTTGAAAAATGCGATTTTACAAATTTATACACCCTAATAGCTATCCAAAAGCAAAATATGCTAAATCCTTTGACAAAGATATAAAATGAAATACAATATTTTAAAATATTTATGACATTATCTAAAACCACCAAATGAAAGTACAACATTCGTGTAAAATTTTGACAGAATTATAATATCCAAGTTTCATATAAAATAAATTACTTCAGAAACTTACACTAATTAAAGAACAAAAATCTATGCACAGCGGTAAAATAAGCCTCGCAATTATTCCATTTGACGGATATTCATGCATGCTTCTTGGGAAATAGAACAAAAATTATTTTTTTTTTCAGAATATATCATCAGTGATATGAACTTAGGCTATCGTGACTTATATTTTAAACACGCAAATATTAAAACGAATTTTTTCACAACTTCTGTACAAAACTTCCTGATTCGAGGAAAATTAATTCTCCAGTGAATTAAATTGGAAACATAAAAATTGATAGATATATGTAGAGTGAAACTTTACAAAAATCTTTTTCCAGACATTTGATATAAGGTATGAAATCTTTCAAATAAGGGCATTTTTTATAACAAATAATTTTGATAATACTTATTTTCTGAGATTGAAATGTAAAAATATAGATGATAATGTAATTAGAAAAAAAATAATAAATTTTAGCTTTCAATAATTAGTTTGATGTGATAAATAAGATTATCATATTTAAAGTTTCTTGAGTAAAACTCTAGTTTTTCAAGTATATAACAGCCGTTTCTTTATTTTAATACTTTTAAAGATATTTGAAAAAAAAAATGTGAATTCTGTTCGTCTGTCATAACTCAGGCAAACATATGTGGACAATAATTAATGTATTGCATTGATACTATGAAATGCTTGGTAATAATAATTGTGCATCTTTTACAGTTCGGTTACAGTAGAGATGCACAACCTGTGGCTCGCAGACCACAAAGATACCACTATTTTTATGCAGAATAAATTTCCTTATAATAATTTCAGAAACTTTGCTATTAAATAAATAAAATGACACTTTACAAATATTCTGGTGGCAAACCATTTTCGTGCAATAAAGGTTGGGCACCATTACTTTACAGTCATATCCAAAAAAGTTCTTTTACATTATGGTCTACATAGGGAAAAATCTTTTGCAATGTATCTTAATAAAGTTACACTATTGCAAACACATTGAAATTGACTTACATCACTGAGGTGCACTACAAGATGCTTATTGTAAAATCTAGTATGAAAAAGTGATCATCAACGGACTAATTTGAGAGATTGCATAATATGCTAAGTAATTATGTTTCCTTAAAAGACATTTTTCATGCAATATAGGTACACATTCATTCTTTTTGTTACTGCCCTGTTATCATTTTATGACGAAAGTTTAAAGATTTATTGAGTTAGATACCTGGTCGCGTGACTATTTCACTTAAATGGCTGGTGAGGCATATAGAACAGTCTAAAAACGTGAAATTGTAAAATTATCAAGTACAAAATAAAGAAATATTTCAGATTGACATTTGCACACCCGCGAAGAATGATATACAAATATGAAGAATAAATAACATAGGGAACATCGAGCCAAAATGTTGATTATATATATTATAATTGATTATATATATTATATATATTATGATTATAAATATTTTCTACAATAAACAGTAATAACTGTAAACTAAAGTGTAACCACTTCTGTTATACATATATATATGTAAATATTATAAGATTTATGCGTGTTTGATGTAAAAAATGATATAATATAAATTAAAATAAATATATCAAGATTCCAGTGAGTTGTATATGATTTTAACAAGAATTATGAAAGAGCAAACATTAATAAAGCTATGTAAGCGCATGAAGTGCTTATTTTAGGCAAATGTTCGAAAATTTTACAGAATCTTTTTCGAAAATACATTTATCTAATTAAAAAAAGCATAATAAAAATGTATGACAATTTGAAATTTTTATAATCATATTGTCAACTCTGTAAGTGAAAATGTACGCAGTTCTGCTTTTCAAAAATTATTACCTATTAATTACCAATTAAATTTATTCCAAATGTCTCCGATTTTTTTTGTTACCCGTATTTAATACAGAAACTGTTGATTTATTTTAATGCAACATTCTGCGGCTTTAAAAGAACAATATTTTCTCTGAGACAATACTGGTGTATAAAAAGCCGGAGACTCTGAAAATATATACATGCAACATGAAACTATGTGCATACTAACAAGTAAATAATTTGATATTGCGTGATGGAATCTATTACATGAGAAAATAAAGTACAACAATAAAGGAAATTTAATTTGAAGGTACAGCTATCTAAGAATGTCTAAAAGTTTAGCTTGTTATTTCAATTGAATTAAAATAAACTAAGTGAACGATATTCTTAAGATTGTGGGTTAAATTGTAATAGGTTTTAATCGAAATCGAGAGAAATCATGAAAATCATTATCTTTGTCATGCTCTGACTCGGTCACTAGTCACTATGTGTAGCTCAATCTTTTCCGCTTTGAATCAATCGTAAAAAACATTCTTGAACTTTATTTCCATTACAGAAAACCACAAATTTAATTTTATGATTCACAAACTTTTTGGCATTTTTTAAATGAATTTCATACATTTTGAAAATAATCATTTTTCGACATTCGTCATTTTATCGCAAGGTTGTGGAAAGAATTTACGTTTGTTTTATCTTTGGATGAAAAAAAGGTTAGATGACACGAGAATATACGAATCAATTAATTCTAAAATAATTTAACCTGGGAGAACGCACGCTTACCTAGGGTATGAATATTTTAACTTTGTCACCAATAAAATCAAATTAAAGCAATCGCTTTATTTAGACAGAAACAATTCTCACAAATATTGCGATAAAATAAGTTGAAGATTACTTTGAAAACTTTTGTGGTTGCAATTGTAAAAAACATACGCACCCCGTGTCTTTTAGGCCCTGCGCGCGTCCTCCCGGGTTAAGGCCCCTTTTTCTTGAAGTACTTTATAAAAGTAAAAATTTCATTTCAAAATTCTGGTGCTAATATACCATTTACGGATTGAAATTAAGTAGTTCCAAAAATGAGCACCCAACCATCTAAGGGTGAATCCCCTAAAAATTATAGTAGTATATATTCTACCACCAGCGCATATAAAAGAACGGACCCCAGCGCTTCAAATTTTGTGTATTTTTTCAGTTCAATATACTAAATTCATACCAGAACATTAAAATAACAATATTTGTTTTTTCAGTGACATTCATCATTAAATAAAGAGAAATTTATTATTGAAATTTCCTGGTATAAATTCAGATTCTCTGAATTATTGAATGTTTACAAAATATCCTATCATGGGAATAGCAGTGTTAATAAATTTTATTATATTGTATTTTATCCCCCTAATGCACATGGTAGCATATATGCAATCTTCAACTTTCGTAATTTAGTGGATTTTTTATCCATATATTTCATATTTACATTAGAAATTTAAAATAAAAGTTTTTGCTTTCTTTAAAAAACAAACATTTAGTTATTAATTAAAATGAAATTTACTCTTCAGATTTTCTGCTATGAATTCCAATTCTCTTAATTACGCAATTTTTGGAACGCAATCCTACCACGGGCAGCACATCATATATACATATAGGGTGTCCGAAAAGTCTGGAAACGGTCGAGTAACTCAAGAAATACATATCAGATTTAAAAATAAAAGAATACGTGTTAAATATTTTTAAATAAGCTACTCAGTGATACCAAATTTGACTTCCCGCAACCGACCCTTTGAGGGGCAGACGGGTCCAACATTAAGATCTTAAATTATAACCCCCAATTTTACTGCAGATTCGGATTCTACGGGCAAAAATACGTAACTTCTGCATTTGATGTTTATTTCGGATCCTCGTTGACCCCGGTGTAATCGAGCATATTAAACAGATACATATTTCGGTTTTCCCAACCATGTTTTACCTTCTCGAAATCTGATTGGCCAGAACTTTTGACACCAAATTCCCCGTCTTTTGCAGGAACAACGTTTCTCGAAAACAGCCCATGTCGATTATTTCGATGGTGCTATAGTGTTTTATAAGTTTTTTTCTACAAAAAATCATTGAGATATATTAATTTAGTTTCTATTTGGATTTTTATTTTATCCAGTAAATCGCTTCTAAATAATGACCTTCTTGTTCTGATGTTTCGATGTGTAAATATGCACCTTCCTTACCGAACAGAAAAGTGATATCTTCAGTTTTGGGGTGCGGGATATGTGGATATTTTGCGTTTCGATGAGTTCTGCTTTTTTTTTTATTATTTAATTCAGGGGGCGGATGGGCGTAAATGGGCGTGCATATAAAACAAATTGACCTGCGTGTTTCAATCTTTTAACGTATAAATATGCACCGCCCCTCCGGAATAGAAAAAGGATAATTTTCCTTATTTGATTGGATGAAATAAAAACACAAATAGAAATCTAATTTAATATATTTCTATTATTTCTATGGCAGAAACATATAAAACACTTCTTTTATCGAAACAACCATTATTCATTATTTTCAACAAACATGATTCCGCTCATGCGACTGCTTTGGTGACGAAAGGTATGGCGTATTGGATTTTGTGTTGGTAAAATCTGATTGAGAAAAAAAATATATGTATCTCATATATTTTGTTCGATTACAATCGCGATCTTCGAAAATCCAAAACAATACTTAAAAATACTTATCCGAAAAAATACAAGGAATTAGACGTCAAAAGTTCTGGCCAATCAGATTTCGAGAAGGTAAAACATGGTTCGGAAAACCGAAATATGTATCTGTTTAATGTGCTCGATTACACCGTGATTAACGAGGATCCGAAATAAACATCAAAAGTAAAAGTTACATATTTTTGTCCATATAATCCGAATCTGCAATAAAAAAAGGGAGTTATAATTTAAGATTTCAAAGCTGAACCCCCCTCTGATACTCAGGGGATCGGTTGCGGGGGGTCAAATTTTGTATCACTGAATAGCTTATTTAAAAATATTTAAAACGCGTTTTTTTGTTTTTCAATCTGATATGAATTTTCCGAGTTATTCGACCATTTCCAGACTCTTCGGACATCCTGTATATATCGAAATGACTCCGGAAAGAATTTAATAATCATAATCATAGGTTTCAAACTAATGGGCTGCTAGTTACTAAACTTTTTATCATTATTTGCCTTATTTAATTTCTGAAGTTGTGCGAGTACTCCGGAGGTATCTCACAAACCCATTATATGAATGGCTTTTATTTTGTCTCCAATAAAATCGTCATCTATTTAGTTCCAGGCAAATGTTACAAACTCTGCAATAAATTTATTTTAAGATAATTTAAAAAAATATGGTGACAATATAAAAATAGTTAGATGTGCCAATCCCAAAACTTTCTTCTGTCTTATGCTTGTTAAAACTTCCTGAAAAATGCAGCTCAGCAGCGCCACCAGTTAAGTGTTTTATAGCAAAATCCAGTCAGCAACAATTTATGCCTACTTATAACTGAACTGGAGTTTGATGAAAATCCGTGCATTAGTTTTTTATATTGAGATACTGCAAAATCTTAAAAAATGCTGCTTCATATCGTTAAACGTTGGGTGATGTACACCAAAAACTAATCAGGATAATTTTTTTATCAGGTACTAACTGAATATGAAGTTTCATGAAAATCTATGCATTAGTTCTTGAGATATATTTTTGCGAAATCTTGAAAAATGCAGCATAGCAGCACCATCAGTAGTGTGCTTTACATCAAAAACTAAACAACTCTAATATATATAAGGGACTAATTGAATGTGAAATTTTAGAACATTTCGTGCATTAGTTCTTAAGATACAGCTATTGCGATAATCGCAGGGGTCGCAGCGTCAGTAAAATTTTCACACTTTCCTACCACAATTTTTGAACGATATTTATTCTAAGATTTCATTGTAGATCTTAGACGAATATGAATGGAAGATATTTAATTTAAAATACTGGTAGAAAAGTGCGAAAATTTTAGGGACGCTGCGACCCCTGTAATCGCGAATAAGGCATCATGGCAGCGCCATACGCTGAACGATTTGCACCAAAACATAATCAGCACCATGCTATATCAAGTACTAACTATCTATAAAGTTTTATGAAATTTCATGCTCTAGTTCTTGAGATATTGCTATCGTGTAACTTGTAAATAATGCAGCATAGTAGCGTCACATGTTGAGTAATATATACCAAAAACTAATCAGATCTCATTTATACTAAGATATCACAGTATCTAAAGTTTTGTGATAGTCCATGGATTATTTCTTAAGATAGAGCTTTTGCGATATTAACGAACTAGCGGCCTTCGCCCGCTACGCTGGTCGGTTTATCTAAAGAAATCTTGAAGAAGTAGTTAGATAAGGTTCAGACATACATTAAAAAAAAAAAAAGCAAGTCGATCATTCAAAAAACGTTGGGAAATATCAAATATTTACTGTAATTTTTTAAGAAAAACAAAGTTTCGAAAAAAAAAATTAAATCGAAAAAAAAATTACACTGACATATTAATGCAAGGAAATTTTCCCAGAGAGAAAATTCGCCTTGAATACAATATTTCAAATTCTTTTAATTGCTTATAGGCGTTAATGCCAACATAGTGAAAAAAAATTCCATGCTGGGAATCGAACCCGGGCCATCAGTATGGCGCACTGACGTTCTACCGACTAAACCACATGGAACGACAGCCAGCTTGAAACTTTCTCATACTTAAGTAGACTGGCGAAAACATAACGATAGCGCGTTTTAAAATCGCACAGTGACATCTATTGGATTTTATATGTACTAAAAAACGTTATGTACTAAAAAACGTGAGCAGCGCACCTAATAGTTTCTTTTGTTTCTTTTTGTTACTTTTTTGTCTGTTGTCCGATTTTGATGAAAAAAAGCCTATACACTGCCCGGGAGTGTGCATTCTTCATTAGTGAAAACCGCATAAAAATCCATTCAGTAGTTACGAAGATAACCTCGAACAAACAGACAGACAGACAGACAGACAAAAAATTCAAAAAAATTTTTTTTGTGTTTCATTGGTTTTCTTTTATCGCCCTGACTCCATTTTTGTCAATTATCTTCAATGTACAGACACACCGGGTCCTACTGTTTTATTATATGTATAGATAATGCACAATGGCAACGCAACCTGGTGAGCGATTTGCACCAAGACGTAATCAACACCATGTTATATCAAGTACTAACCAAATCTAAAATTTTATGAAAATTCATGCTCTTATTTATGAGATAATGCTATTAAGGAAATTGCTAATAATGTACCATAGCAGCACCACCACCTGTTGAGCAATATGCACTAAAAAATACTCATATCTAGTTTATGTCAAGGTTTAACAGAATCTAAAGTTTTATTGATTTCCGTGCATAAGTTCTTCAGATAGAACGCTCACAAATTGTTTCTCACATACACACAGACAGGCTCACAGACAGACATCCCCTAAAACGTGTAAATCCATCAAAAACCGGATTTCAAAAATTTTCATGAGTCCTGAACTTTCTTATTCTAAAGATAGGAGAAAGTAAAAACAATATGCAGTCTGTGTTGTTCAGGATATGTGCGTGTACTCCCAGGTGAAACAAGCTCTTGACTTCAAATTGTCATCTTTTCTGTATAGAAATAAGGCGAAGAAAACTATACTGAAATAGCGGTGTGATGAGGTCATCTAGTTCGACTCCGTTGCACATGGATTAGGGGTCTTCAACCTTCTTTGCCTAAAAATATTTAGCCACGACAAATTATGAAGTGAATTCTTTTTTCGGATATTTTAATCGAAAAATATTTGCATAATTAACAAACATTTTCTTTAACCCTTTGAGCTCTGGTGGGTAAATTTCTTCAAAATTCCAAATATCGCATTGGCACCAGTATTTTGCAAAAAAAAAAAAAAAAAAAAAAAAAAAAAACCGTTTGAAGTTATACACGAAAAAAAAAAAAAAAAAATACATTAAACCTTTTTCAAATAAATCTGGTCGAATTTTCTGGTGCGGTTGTAACATTTTGGAATTAAAATTACGTAGTAGAAAATTCTACCATCAGAGCTCAAAGGGTTAAGAAATTAGTGCTAAACAGCCACTGGCTCACAGGTTGAAAATATTTATACTAGATGAGTGATACTCACAGCCTGTCCCATGGGTTTTCTAAGGGGGGGAGGGTGATTAGGGGTCTCCAACCTTTCTTTGCTTAAAAATATTTACCCATTAAAAAATGGAAATTCCTTTTTACCTATTTTAACCTAAAATTTTTTTTGTCATTAATATTTTTCTGTAATAAATTAGCGGTAATTAGCTCGTGGCGTACACAACTTTTTCTCTAGATCAGTGATGCTCACCGCCTAGTCCAAGGACGCCAAAGTTACCACTTTCATATAATTAGGGATGAGAATTTACCGCTTTTCTCCCACCAGCGTAATCTTAGAGAAAATATTACTTTACTCAATCGAATAATGATGCGATTTAAATGAAAAATATTTTCTCTAATATTATGCTGCTATGTAAAAACATGGGAAAAAATCTCATCCCTATATAATAGAAATTATTTTCCTTAACATCTTGCGTCCTAAGATCTATGTCAAATCAGGCTGATATTTTAATTAGACCGTACGAATGCTCTCTAGAAAATAATAACTCCTATTTTTGCTTTACATGGTCATTTATTTGCCAGAAACAAAGAAATAGAAAATTACCAACTGAGTTGTGGTGTAAATTAAAAATTTCTATTAAAAAAAAAAAAAAAAAAAAAAAAAAAAAAAAGAAAAAAGAAAGAAAGAATCTGCCACATGTTATAACACCGATCAGTGGCTAGAGACATACATCTGCTAGCAGCACCAGACCGCAAGAGGAACGCAACCACCCTTATAGGCGGTAAGTCTTTGTGGCAGTGATTAAAAGTTGAAATAATTAATTACATTAGTATTTACAACAAAATTTATTTGTAAATAAGTAAAAGTGTATTTTAGCGTACTTAATAAAAGTGAAATTTCCATGCAAAAATTCGAATCCGAATGTGTAAATTAGGGATTAAATTTAGGTGATGTCATAGTTTCATCATTATAGTTCAAGGCAGTAGCGGCTCGTCAGGGAGTGCTGCATCAGATTTTTCACACCTCTAAACAGGGCCGTAACTATAAACTTGGGAGCCCCGGGGAAAAACCTCCGGAGCCCCCCCCCCCCACAGGGAGGGCAAATTGAAACTTTGCCCCGGGCATAGTTTCTTTTCTCGCACACCGTTGTTTAAATGTACATAGTATGATAAGCCCAAAAATGACTAAAAAATGTAGAATTGGACAACTCTACTCGGCAGGCACTTGGCGGCGACGCCATTTTTGCCAATCCCACTGAAGTTAGCATAGGGAAGAAAATACGGACTTCTGATTGGTTGAATAATTTAAAGAGCATTTATTTAGGTTTATTTTTGAGTATATGTAACTTAATCATGCGTTTCTGTTTAAAAACCTTTTGAAAGATGGATTGTGATATTTTTTTTTTCGATTTATGTATTTATTAATAGACTAGTTGACCCATCCGGCATTGCCCGGGACACGTTATGATAACCTTAAGCAAACAATTAACACTTTAGATCTACAATTAGTCAAAATTACGCATAGGATATGAATTATTCGTTAAATAATATTTTAAAGAAATGCATAAAAAAATGAGTAAATGTTTTAAAAAATGCCTTTGGACCTCAATAAAAACATCAGGGTGTAGGTCCTGAAATAAGAGTCCAAAGTTCAACTTTAAATTTATGCATTGAGAAGGTTTGATAATAAGTGGGTGAAATATGCATGGAGAACAAAAATTTCAAGGTGCCTGAGCCGAGACCATAGGGAGTCTTAGACTTTTAAATGAAATGTAAGAACATGGGAATAACTAAGTGAAAAAATAGTTCCAAAAATGAAGATTGGATTAAGAGAGGGCAGTTTAATAGCAATTTATGGTACAAAATCTTGAAGGGGTCAGGAACTTATTTCGCATGTAGTTGGATATAAGATATTTTTTGTAGTTATTAAAGTAATGGGAGGACGCTAAAGCAATGTGAAAGAAAATTGCAAGCAATCCGGATTATTTTTAAAGAAATTGCACCAACGGCTCCAAGAACGCGATAAATATTCAAAATTGGTGGCAGGTAGACTATGGCGGTTTCTTAGTAGCTGATGGATTTAAGAAGTTGTTTAAAAAAAGGAGTTAATTGAACCATTTTAAAGGGATTTATAATAAGGGCCCAAAAAGGACAACTGACAGTTAAAAAGAGGGCCCTAACAGGAAAACATGTTAAAATATCTTAGTACCTAGCTCTTTAGATCTACAATTAGTCAAAATTTATCATAGGGTATGAATTATTCATTTTAATAATATTTTATCGAAATGCACAAATTGATTCGGAAAATGTTTAAAAAAAAAGGTCCTAGCCGCGGATGAAAATATGAGAATCTTGTCCTTGAAGAAGACCCAAATTTAAAAAATTTGCACTGAGAAGGTGATAAATTTAAAGAGAAAACGATGTTTGCCTCACAAAATGTTCAGGGACCCTAGACTGAGCCCTATGATTCCACATCAGGCCAAAGTGTCTTATATGGAATGTCAAAACATTAAAATATCTAAATGAATAAAGAATCCTAAAAATGAAGAACGGATTAAAAGGAAACAATTTATTATTACAAAAACTTCAACGGGCCCCAAGGGGCCAGGAATTTATTTTGCATGTAGTTGGGTATAAAAATATTTTTTGTAGTTATTAAAATGATGGAAAGACGCTATAACTATGTTAAATAAAATTGAAAGCATTTTGGTTCATGTTTAAAGAAGCTGCATCAAGGGCCTCAAGAAAGCAATTGACAAACAAAATTAATGGTAGCTGAAGTCTGAGAAATTCTTTTGTCGTTCATGTACGACAGAGGTAGAGAGAGGACATAAAAATTGATAGAAAAAAAAGCTAGTGAATTGGACCATTTTTAAGGGAGCTATAGTATGGGGCCCTGTAGGGACCAACTGACAGTTAAAACCAGGGCCCTAATATGAAACCATGTTAAAATATTTGAGTACATAGCGCTTTAGATCTTTAATTAGTCAAAATTAAGCATAGAGTAGGAACTATTCTTTGGAATGATATAATTTTTTAAATGCACCAATTGATTGGGCAAATGTTTAAAAAGGGGCCCTAGGGTCCGAATAAAAACATCAGGTTTTCTGGATTGGTCCTGAAAGAAGAGCCCCAGGACACTTTAAAATTTTGCACTAAGAAGATCAGAAATATAGGAAGTGAAATATGTTTATTTCACAAACTGTTGAGGGGTCCTGGGCACACAAGACACAGTGTCTTGTATAGAATGTCAAAGCATTAAAATATCTAAATGAATAAAGAATCCTAAAAATGAAGATCAGATTAAAAGGAAGCAATTTATTGACAATTTATTATTACAAAAACTTCAAAGGGGCCTGTCCGGGACCCAAATGGCCAGGAAATCATTTTGCATGTAGTTAATTTATCATTTTGCATGGGTATAAATATATTAGTGTAGTTATTAAAATAATGGGAAGACGCTAAAACTATGTTGAATAAAATTGAAAGCAATTTGGATCATTTTTAAAGAAGCTGCACCAAGAGCTCCAAGAAAGCGATTAATGTTCATAAATAGTGGTAGCTGAAGTCTAAAATTTTTTGTTGTTGTTCATGTCGTAGTTGGAGGACCTAAAAAGTTAAAAAAAAAGCTAGTGAATCCGACCATTTTTAAGGGAGCTACGATAGAGAGCCTCATAGGGGCCAACTGACAAATACAATCAGGGCCCTAACATGAAAACATGTTAAAATGTTTTAGTACATAACGCTTTAGACCTTTAATTAGTCAAAATTAAGCATAGAGTATGAATTATTTGCAAGAATAATATTTTTTTAAAATGCACCAATTGTTTGGGTAAGCGTTAAAAAAAAAAGGGCCCCAGGGTCCAAATAAAAATATCAGGGTGTTGGTCCTGACATAAGAGTCCAAGATTCAGCTTTAAAAATTTGCACTAAGAAGGTGAGAAATTTAGGGAGGGAAAAATGTTTAGCGCACAAAAAGATCAAGGGGCCCTGGGTCAGCCCTATGATTATCTAGGGGGCCCCAGTGTCTTATATGGAATGTAAAAATTTTAAAATATCTAAATGGAACAGGTATTCCAAAAATGAAGATCGAAATTAATAGAAGCAATTTATGAACAATTTACAATCACAAAGACTAAAAGAGGCCCTAAAACGGGCCCCAAGCGTCCAAGGTTATAACTGAAGAGTAAAAAGGCGGAAATATCTAAAAGGAGAAAGGTACCTCAAAACGGAAAATATTAGATAAAAAGGAGTCAAGCTATTAGCAATTTGGCGCATAAAAATTGTAAGGGGCCCAGGGTCTTGGCCCTTAAAATTTTAAAAGTCTGAGCCTCAGGTGCATCAGGACCTGTCTTGGACTATCTTCACCTAAAATTTCAGACTGCTATGTGCGGTAAATTTTGCTAACCTTCGCAGTCACACACTCACACACACATACGCAGACATACACAAACAGAGCGGTTTGTTAACTTATTAGTATAGATAAGAAGAAAGATTTTCTAGAATTTTTTAGATGCTTTTTATATTATTCAGTCGATTAGAAGTTCATATTTTCTTCCTTATACTAGCTTCGGTGGGATCAGCAAACATGCTGGCGCGACATGTCACATTCGACTCGACATTTTGCTGTCTGCTGTAGAATTCCTTTTGCATGTGAAGCGTAAGGAGTGTATTAACAGACAAGCTAAATCATCTATTCTCGCACTTTGATTTTTTTTATTACTAACTTTTAGGTATGTGCTGGGCATTTTATAGGAACTTAGACTAGAAACTAAAATCAATAGTTTTTTAACCATCAGTTTGGGGCCCCTCAGGCTTGGGGCCCCGGCTGCTCCGGCGGTAGTTACGCGCTGCCACTAAAATTTAACAGAATCTTTCATATTATTTATTCGACAAATTCTGTTGATTGAATAAAATCGAAATTATCATACAATTTTAGTGGTGTGAATAAATTGATGCAACTACCTCTGATGAGCGGCTACTGCTTCAAGGGCTTAATATATCTCAGAATGTTTGTTATTAAATAATTCGAATATCAGTTTTTGGAAATATCTCTGTGATACTAACTTTTAGAAAATTAATTGGAGCGACTAATCTTTGATTTGTAGAACTGTTTTGTAAAACAGAGGAAGGTTATTGTACGTTTTTACGACTGTATGAATTAATGCGCTTTCCCCTTTTTAGCACTGTCTAACAAAGTTAAAAAGTGTTTATGCATTTGGTTTGTCTGTCCGTCTGTCCACGCTCTTACTTATGTAAATATATTCGGAGTTTGATGTAATTGATAAAGCTTATTAAGGGTCACCACATCATGTTTATTATTGCTTTGAATTATGTATCACAAATCATTCATTTACAGAGACACTCTAAAGAATTCGATTACATTATAGTATATGGTGAAAATCGTTTGGAGGATATTTTAATGACATTACGCCATTTCAATTATATTGAAATTGACATAAATCATTGAATTTTAATACGAACACGTTAAAAGAGAGCATTCGTACTATTTTTTATTAATTTACAGGGACACACAAAAGAAATCGGTTACAGTACTTTTTATGCACAATAATTGCTGCAGAGTATGTTTTAAAATTAGTCATACACTTTGATATTTAATTAGTTTTTAGTATACTGCTTACATATATATATAAATTCGATACTGCGTACAGTCTAAATAAAAAGGAGTGACTATTCACTACGAAGGAGTGAATAGTCACTCTATAGCAGACTCAAAATATGCCCAACCTCTTTAGAGTGACTACTCACTTTGAGCAAAAGTGGAATTGTTGATCTCTCTGAAAGAGTGAATACTCACTCCTGGTAAGTAAATATTCACTCTAATCAGGGTCAATAATCACTCTTTCGGAAAAGTATTGACTCTTGCCAAAGGAGTGCGTTTTTTCACTCCTGGTATGTGTAGATAGTCACTTTTTTGTAGGAGTTAATTACTGATTCTTTCGTAAAAGTGAATTATTTTTCGAGAATTTTAAAAGAATCACATTATTATTTTTTTATTGTATGTTTCAGTAATAACGGACATTCTCAATTAGAAGACACTTACTTAGCAATCATATTTTATAATCACTAATGTTGTGATTTGAAACGGATTTTTTAAACTATGCATTTACATGTTTAATTTTTAGATCTGTAAATAAACCTCTAAACAGTGGACAAATTTTACGGTCCTGAAGTGTCCACTATTAAGAGGTTTTATTAAATATATTCATTTAGAAGTATATCCCTAACCTTTCTTCGATCTCATCCATGCTAATATTTAAAGATTTGTTACTACAGTACCAAAATTAAATAGCAATCTATGGCAATCATTCGAATTCTAATGACATAAAATTCTGTGCATTAGTTCTTGAGGTATGATTGTCGCTAAAATAACATAAATCAAGCAAATTACAGCATATCAGTGCCACTTGCTGTGTGATTTACACCAAAACATAATTTGTAATTATTTAAGTCAACATCTGACTGAATTTGAATTTTGATGAAAATCTGTGTAATAGTTCTTGACGTAGGGCTACGGCGAAAATCATGAAAAATGCATCATAGCAGTGCGACCTGTTGAGCGATTTACACCAAAAAGTAAACAACATCAATTGACTGAATGTGAAGTTTTATGAAAATCCGTACATTTTTCTTAGAGATAGAATTATTGCGGAAATCGCTAAAATGCTGCATAGCAGCGCCATCTGTTGGCCGATTTACACAAAAGTTAGAAAACATCAGTTAATGTCAAGGACTAATAGAATCTGAAAGTTGATAAAAACCCGTGCATTAGGTCTGGAGATTGGGATATCAACTCCAATTATCGCGAAAAAAAAAAATGCTGCGTAGAAGCACTACCCGTTGAGCAATTTTTACCAAAAACTTATCAGCACCAATTTATATCACGGACTAGTGGAATATAATTTTAAAAAAAATTCTGAGCATTAACTCTTGAAACAGAAAGCCCACAAAATTTTTGTCACGTGCAGACAGATAGCGTCTCAATCTCACAGATTCCCAGACATTTTGAAATAACAGGTTTTTCGGTATCTCTGACCACTAAAACGCGTAAATCCGTCGAAAACCGGAAGTCGTAAATTTTATAAGAATCCAATACTTTCGTCTTTTAAAGATAAAAGAAAGTAAAAATTCTAGTTTCATGCATTAATCATATCTTTTACTATAAGATACCAATACAAAAGAAATTTACTACAACATACGAAATATTGTGTCTACACTGTAAAAAAAAATTTGGGCAATTACAAAAATTTTTCTAGTAGAATTGTATTCCAAGAACTTTTTATGTAACGGCAACAATAAAAATTCATGTAACAGATACAGATTTGCACTTTGAATCAAACAAATTTTAAGGTTACTAAGAATTTTTTTGGGAAATCGTATTCCAAGAACTTTTTAAGTAACGATAACAAGCATTATAGATAAAATTTTAGTAAAGTTACCAAAATTTTAGTAAATTCTTTTGTAAAGTTACAGATGGTTTTAGTTTTGCTTACAAGTTTTGTAGATTGACATCATTTTCTTGTACAGTGTACACATAAAATTTTAGTAAGCATAAGAGATTTCGGATAATTTAGATTACTAAGGTTACAGATTTTTTTTACAGTGTAATTAAAAACAAATGTGCGAATTCGAATTTGAAAATACTTCATAACATTCCAAATAATTTTAAAACAGCAATTACTTTAATACAAACTTTGATTCTAAAAGTACATTCATTTGAGTATTCCTTTAACTACTTTTATATGTATTTGCCCCAAATAAGATAGTGCTTACTTGATTTTTCAATTAATATTATAATTGATTGTAATAACAGGTTTTCTAGGACAAAGAGGATTTTAATATCACATTTTCAAAACAATAAATGTGATAATTAAAATTACTTCATAAAATAATGCAAATAATGCTTTTACAGAAATTGATATAAAAATCTTTTGAAGTGTAGAAGTTCCGTCCGCATATAACAACGCAAAAACTACCCAATCAAATCATTTGAAATTAAAATGTATAATTGTTGCATAATTTTGTCGAGTCATTACAAATTTTATGAAAATCGTATGAATAGTTCAATTACAGAGACAATCAGAAGTATTCCTTTACATTACGGTCTATAGGTAAAAAATAGTTTCAAGTGCATTTTAATGATGTTACATTCTTTCGAATGTAATAAAATTGATATGCATCTATGAAGTGTATACTAAAATACAGATTGGGTACAATCTGAGCTGCAAATAATATTTTTTTTATTAATTTACAAGGCCCCACAAAAGCATTTCATTGCATACTGGTATAAGAGGAAACATTGCTTGAAGCGCATTTTAAATACGAGGGCAATTCGGAAAATAACACCCGTTTATGAATTTTTAAAAAACTAATGAAAGGAAACATGTTTTATTACTTACGTATGAAAGATACGTTCTTCAGCTACTTCTCAACCTATTTGCCGTATTAATTAAAACAATTATCATAACGGTAAATCAGCTTTGAAATTCCCTCGTCATAGACTTCTGCCGCCGGCCTATTCAACTGCGATTATTTTTAAAATCAATTGGCACCACTCTTTCAATCCAAAGAATTTTAACATATTCTTTTATTCATATTGACAAATTCCGAATTGCTCTCGTAATATTTTACTTGACCCACTATTTTTCAAAACATTTTTGTAGTAGGGGGAACTGGGGTACATTGATACAGTTTTTTTCTAAGATTTTTTTTGGTGTCAAGAAAGGAGAAAATTCGAGTTTTTTTTCCATGAGGTGACAGCAAAACTTGTGTAGTATGTTATAAAAATGTACAATCATTGTTTTATATAGTATTTTTGCATGTAATTTTTAAAAAATCAAAAAAAGTCATTTGTATCAATGTGCCCCATCCCCGGGGCAGATTGATACGTTTAAGAAAAATGACGACAAAATAATACCAATGCATATTTTTCATAAAAAATGAGTTAGAAAACCATTTTATATTTATTTATAAAAATTCAAATCACCCACAATTTATTTTTAAGCAATATTAAAGCAATCAAAATTAAATATATTATGACCTGATGTTCTGGCTGTTTCTTGTCTGATTGTTGGCTGTGGTAACTTTGTCATATCTAGCACTTCAACCCAAGCATTATCTTCTTTCTTATGAAAGATGAAAAAATTACCAGTTTTTCTGTTTATAAATAGGTTCATAAACAGAAAATAAAGGATAATTATATTAAAAATTCTGTTTGTAATATAAGTATTATTTTCTGTTCTGCAGTTTGTTTCTCTTACTTAACATTTCTCATGTCGAAAATACTTTTTTCTCTGGAGAACCGATATAAATTCGAGATTTGCCAGAATGCCGTCCTTTTCTTTTATTAGTTCTACTAGCACTAGATGCTGGGTAAGTTCCTACGTCTTCTGTTTTCAGAAATACTATAAAATGTTCTAATATAAAGAAATTAGAGCTATTTCACTTCAATAAAAACTAATATTAGAAATTTTTCGTGAAAAAAAGGTTGGATTAAGGAGTGTATGGTAAAAAAAATAATAAAAGATAATGAAAATATGAACTATTAAAGGATTTAGGCTGTATCAATGTGCCCCGTCATAAACTGTATCAATGTGCCCCATACAGCGATTTTGAATAAAATGAGTCTCAAATCCAACACCTCACAATATATCTAACAATAAATAATGAGGAACTGATAAAGAGTAGCTGTACTTACCAGGGAGAGTATTCATTTTGGTTGAAAATACTGGAACAGTTGTATAATAGCATTTCAATTGTACAACTCAAATTTGCTTTTGAACAACAAAAACAATAAATCACCCGTCCCATTTCATCAAGCTGCTGAATCATTCCAAGATTTTCTGTATGTAGTTGAATACACTAGCATCACCTTTTGGAGCTGTTGTGAAACTTCCTGTAATGACCCTGTGAGCGGTAGAGGGGGTGTATCAATGTGCCCCATGTATCAATGTACCCCAGTTCCCCCTACATTTATCAGGAAATTATATAGAAAAATATGTTAAAATTCTTTGGATTAAAAGAGTAATGCGAGTTGAATTTAAAAATAATTGCAGTTGAATAGGCCGGCGGCAGATGTCTGTGATGATGGAATTTCAAAGCTGATTTACCGTTATGATAATTGTTTTAATTAATACGGCAATTATGTTGAGAAGTAGCTGAAGAACGAGTCTTTCATACGCAAGTAATAAAACATGTTTCCTTTCATTAGTTTTTTTTTTGTAATTCATAAACGGAGGGTACTTTCCGAATTGCCCTCGTATATTTAACTATTTCACTTTTGATGAAATTGATATACTTTGCTGAGGTTTTCTAAAATTTGATTCTTGTATAATAGAAAGCAAATAGCACATGGACAACACACAAAAGATTCCCGATACTTATACACTATCTGATGTACTTACACCCAGATCTGAATATTTTTAAAACTTCGTTGTTGTACGAACGCCTCTTATGTGCTACATTTGACAATCAATTTCAGACATGTTATTCAAAACTTCATTATGATGAATCCAGACAATTTATCAAAGAATCTTTCAAACAAAATACTGATTCTTTAATACTTGTCATAATTTCCAAGCCACCAGGGTTTAAAATACAACCTTTTCTGGAGAGAGATATTTGTTTTATTTTATGACAGCGTAGCTAACAACTTTTAGTCTTATGTCTTATTTGTAGTTCAAAATAGGAATCTTTGTTTTATTTAGTCCAAATTTTCGGAAAAATATTAAGACTATTCATCAAAAGCTGTTGCGAAAAAAAACACAAAATTCGGCATCTATGTGACAGAAATTCTGACGTTGCACAAAATGATGATTAATATTCGAAAATAATAGTATACATGAATGAGGGTTTTTACAGCATTGACTTCATTTTTAATTGAACTTCTATTTTTAACTTTGCACATTTTCTGTTTGTTACACAGGGTTCGCACAGTTCTACCACTAAATTTTAAGAATATTTTCGAAGTGTTTCACTGCAAAAAAATATCCTAAAATCTGTTAATGAAGGTGGGGGTTACGAATGTTGTGGTTTAAAATTTAAACGAAAATTTTCTTATTCTTAATAGTGGTGCCAGAGTCCTTGGAAATTCCAAGGAGTGTGCGAACCTTGGTTACAGCAGAGTTGCCAACTTTTATGTTTTGTTCTAAATCTATATTTGACCAATAAGCAAATAAATAAATAAATAAATTTTATCTTAAATTTCTGGTGAATGAGTTTTTTTTTTTTTTTTTTTTTTTTTTGAAAGGTGGTACGGAAAAACGTAAGTTTTGCGCCTGTGTTACAGTCCTATTATTAAATTTTCTTTCTTCTTTTTTTATATATAATACAACGTTTTAAGTGAATCTTAAAAAATTTTGAATATTGTTTTTCTCGAGTTTGAAATCAAGTCATTCAAATATAACATTTAACTGCAACATATACCTTGCAATGTGAATAATATATTTATTAAAGTCATTTATATTTTGTGAATTTATTTTATAATGTATTAGATAAAGCTGCCTCAGGCGACTATTTTTATATAAGTACCACAATTTTAGGAAAATAAATTTTGCAATATATTTCTCTTGGAGACGTCGTCAACGAGCATGTGAATAAGTTATTTAAGAAATGGTGCGAGAAAGAATTAAAAAAAGGCGCCTGGTGTAAGCTCTGATAAAGAAATATTTTTTTTAACTTTGAATATATTATCTTTATTATATTCGAAGATCTTTTTATCTGATATGTAGACTAGATAAACAAGGCATCTTTAACTGAACCTGATTTTAAAAAAAGACTTGATAGAACTTTTGAAAAATGAAAGGAAAAAACTCGAAAAATAAATTTACATGACAGTAAAAAGAACACTTTAAGACAAATTAATATTAACTTTCTACTTCTATGTAATATTGATATAAAAATATTTGCTTATATTTTTTATCTTTTACTATTGATAAAATATTCAAAATTACCATATAGATTTCTCCTTCAAAATAGATTTACTGTACACAAGCGGCGTAACGAGGGTGGATGCCGAAAGCCAGTATCATTATAAGGGGTTTTTTTCCGTTAATTCATGGATGAAATTTGTCTGGTTATAAGAGGAGTACAAAATTTAAAAAAAAATCAGACCACTTTGGTTACCATCCTGGTTACGCCACTGCATACTGAAGGTTTTCTTTGACAATAATAGACGAAAAACATTATACGATCTTTAAAATTGTGCACAGCTATTTTAAAATAGTAAACTATCTTAATTAATTGCAGAATGTATATGGATTCTGAGATTAACCCATTCAGGGGCGCCGTTGGCATTCTGCAAACGGTTAGTTTTAATGTCCAAATTACCAAATGGTACCAGTAAATTTTTAGTACTATTTTTAGTATCTCATAATATACGTAAAAAAAGGGGGTGCTGTTGATTATTTTCAAATAAATTTGTTTGTGATTTCGGTTGTCAATAAATTATTTTAACATTTTTGGAGCAGAAATACCTCGCCCCTAAGAGGGTTAACACTTTGAGAGGCAAAGCACTTCTATTCATAAAATGCTGAAATGAATGAATGGCACCAGAATTTAAAAACTAATTTATTTAACAAGAGAAAAATGCTCTTCTTTACGTACTTGATAAAATTAAAATTTTCATTTCAAAATTCTGGTCTCAGTGGTATTTCACAATTAAAATTAAGTGGGATATATTTTATTCAACCGCCCTTCAAAGGGTTAAATAAGGCGAAGATATTTTGCAATAGTTGCGGTCAAAAGAAAGAAGCATAGGTATCCTGTATTTTTATTTTCTTCATATACACTATTTTCTATTCATTATCCAAGTTAAAGTCATATAGTTTAAATTTTAATTCATAATATATAGCTGTCAAACTTTGCGCTTTTTTGTTACCATCATACTTTAAAAGTAATGTTCGCATTATTTAAACTCGAAATTTACAAATTAAATAAGGCAAAATTTAATATTAGGAAGTAGCTGCTATAAAGAGGTAAAATTTGGCAATAATTGACGTATTAATGGAAATACTATATAAACAAAAATGTTTAATAAAATATTTGAAGCATTTTGGGCATTTTGGGCATTTGTCCTTTAACCAGTTTTAAACTTATATTCGGAATTTTAAATCTTAAACTTTTTATAATCATTTTTTAAAAGTTTATTCATATTTTATCTGAAAAAGACATGCTTGTTTAAGAAAAGGGAAAACGAAATCATGTCTAGCAACTGACATAAATTTTCAGTATCAGTAATTTCGTTAGAAATCGTCAGCTTCATTATTAAAAGAAGCTGAAATTTCTCTCCAAAATCACTGGTGACGAAATCTCGTAAATGTTTGCATTCATCATTGCTGCCAAGCTCAATACACTTTTGAATTACAGAAACCTATTTTGAAATATATAAAAAAAAAAAAAAAAAAAAAAAAAAAAAAAAAAAAAATAGAAATCTGCACATTACTGAATTGATGAAATGTATTACATACTTTACTTTATATACTAAGTAAAATTTCTCGTTTAAATATGTTTTTTAAATGGTCGTAACTGACAGCTATGGATATCTAAATAGAAAACAATATTAATTTCATTCAATAAGCACAAATGTATTTTATTTGTTTAAATACATTTTTAACCACTTAATCGTCGCACCTGAGACATTCACTTGCTGCAAGTTTCACGGCTTTTATTCAAAATTGTTTGATTCCCACCAGTTTTATAAAATAGTGTAATTGGTTTTATTTTGGTGTCAGTTTATTTATCATTAAAAAGAAGACTTAAAAAAACTGGTGGCAATAATGAATTTGAATTTTTAAACCGTAATTTAATGCGACCATTAAGAGGTTAAATGTTAAAAGCTGAATGGCACTGACAACTATTTTAAATTATGAGAAATTTAGAGCATGAAATGTATTTGACACATTATTGTTAATATAATAATTAAAATTGATGTACTTGAAATTATTTCGGTAAGCTTTTCTTATGAAAATCTCCATAGACCATTATAATATTTTATCTCTCTTGTTTGAATATTCATGTAATTAACATCGTTAACTATTTCATTAATTCTTAATTTGGGAGATTTAAGCTTTAAATGTCATTTACAAGAAGAATTTTATTTGCTATATTTTAGAAAATGATAATATGTCACGGTTATTATGGCCAAAAAATCTATGAAAAGTTTCATTATTTTGTATATATATTTTGCTTGCTATATAAGAATAAATAACGTTTAGAAATATATTTATAGAAACTACAAAAAACAAATGTTTTAAAATCAATTTTAAAACAAAGCACATAATGCATATTGTCAGTTTTCTCAAAGTGTTCGTTTCGATTCTCCAAAAGATATTTTTAAAGTTATTTGTTTATTTTGAATGTTTATTTTTTTTCTTTTCTTATAAGTTTAGGATTTCATTTTCAAATCTAAAGCAAAGTACACTATTTATCTATTAATATTTTAGAAAAGGGTACTCATTATGTTTTTTGTCAAAAATATTCTTACACCGCTCTTTCTAAAATCTAAGAAGCAATATTCTTTTTTTTAATAACAGGCGTGTTGAGGTTAGAACTGAAGATTTTTTCTTATATCTCTGGGTTTGCGATCAGATCATACATTATCGCCGCTTAATAATAAAAGACCTTTGCAAATTGAGAAGTAATATATGCAACGTTCAGATAGATTCTTCAAAACTAAAGGATGTTTAAAAGATGATTGTTTAAAAAAATATATATAATCCATATTTTCACCCACGCATTGTATTTGATGAATGTATTTCATAATATGAAGATTTTGAAAGTCTAGAGAAAACATTCAACTCTGTATAATACCACATAAATTTTGAAATATTGCGAAAAATAGTTGTATTACATAACGGCAATAAGTTTTGAAAAGGCCATAAAAATAAAAATAAATAAAAAATTAGTTGACAAAAATAAGTGTTTGATTAAATATTTTCTTTCATAAATTATCTGGATTTACTATAAATCAGTCTGGAGCAAAGAAACTCCACTTTTTTTTTACAAAACATGTGAATATTTTCAACTTACTTCATATTTCCATATTTATATATGTATAAATCTAAATTTAAATTCTCTAATTTCCATTTGATTAATACCAAATTCTTACCTTTAATCTGTGCGGGGAATTCAGAAAAAATATTTATTAAGTGATAGTTCCTTAAACTAACTTCAAGTTGTCAGTTTTCTGATTTCTAAATATAAGAACTGCCGATGTAGACAACCGATGATTTTGAAACACAAGGTTGAACTGCCGATTCACCGGCAAGTAAATGAATGTTATCTTCCCTAAGTTTACGTTTCTACATAAAATGTTGTTTACTAGACAGTGACGTAGAGTAATGCTGTGCTGCCATCTAGTGAATTGGCTCTGAGCAGAGAAAATCGATTTCAAGAAGGAAAAGAAAAAAAAAAAAACTTATCGTGGTTTTAGTTGTTCCCCTCTTTTCTAAGGAGTATGTCAGGTGAAGCAGTTTGATATCAGAAAAGTCAGCAAGTTTTTAGTTCGAGTTATTAAAGTTTTATGCTCAAAGAGCTCTTAAATTGTTGGGACCTGATTTAATAAGTTTGTATAGGTATCGATCTCCTTTTATAAATCAGGATTTTTTTTTCGTTCAAGAAAAGGTACAGGAATTGAGGAAAATAATATCAAGTGCTTCACAAAATAAAATCTGTTCTACCAAATTATTTAAGTTAAATAAAAATTTCTAACATCAAAATATATTTTGATTTTTCTTTTATTTTCTCGTGTTCTCTAGTTAAAAAAAAATAAATATAAATTGATTCCAACCAATTTAAATTATATCAGCATAATTTATGACAATGAATTACTATAGCTACCAAAATCTATTCATATTTACTACTTAAACTTCTAAATGAAAGTATTCAATTTACGTAATGACAGAGCTTTGCAAGAGTAAAGATTACTATTTGAAAATGGTGGAATTGAAATTCAGGTTCTTGCCCTTTAAAATACTAAACTTTCTTTACAATGCAGTATTTGGTTTTTTAATTACTTGTAATTTTATGATGTAATTTTAAACTATTTAAAGAAGCAATAAATAAATACTTTTTTCTCTTATTTTCCAAGAAAAATGTCAGATGAATGAGTTTGAGAGAAGAGCAGTGAACAAGATTTTAGTTCGAGTAATTAAATTTTTATGTTCAAAGAACTCTCAGTGTTAGGAACTGATTTAATAAGTTTGTATTTGCATCGCTCTGGCTTTTTAGTTAAGTATTATCTTTTGCAGGCAACAGAAAGGAAAGCAAATGGAATTGATAATACCACGTAGTTCAAATAATAAAAGTACATGTAAATTGTATAAAAATACTCAACTTTCACATTAAAAAACTTTTCGGAAATTTTAGAAATTTAAAAGCTTAGTAGAACATATGATATACTTCCTCCAAAAATTGTGTTATATTATGTATGAAAGCATTATGAACTATTATATCATATGGTAAAACTAAAATCCTACTTAATATTGAAGACATGAGACAGTATCCAGTGGTAGAAATTTGGCACAGAGATGAGGCCTATTGACACCAATAAATTTTAGCAGTATTTTTCGGATTATCTAATGACAGGAGTTCTGAGTTTTTATTAAAGTTAAGCAATACAAAATTAGCGGTGTCAATAAGCTTCATCTCTGCGCCAATTTTCCATCACTGATAAATCTTTTGATATTTAATATTTTTATATTTTATAATTTATATGGGTAAAATAAGTTCTAATATTTAATAATTAAATATTGATAGTCTTTTCTACGAGAGTTTAGTATCACTTTTTAACATTGAAACATATATTACTAAAAAAAAGAACTAAATAAATAATTAAATTACAACAAAAAACTTTCATTTTAATTTTCTTGAACTTTAATTTTTGCTAACGTAACCTCTTCCACTCAGATCGTCAACTGAAAACGTGACTTTCATAAACACAAATCCAACTGAATAAATATTGAAAAAAATCATGAAAAACCGAATATTTCTTGGAAATTTGAACTTGAAAATCAGATATTTTTAATAGTTACAACATATCAGTTCAGTTTCAGAGTGCAACAATGAAACAAATCTGATTTCAACGTTCAAATTTCTAAAAAAAAATGTCAGATGTTCTCAATCTCTATTCAGCTGGACTTGTGTGGTTTAGAGGACAGTGGACATCAAAATTACAATCCCTCTATTTTCTATAGATTCATTTTAAAATTTGATAGAAACATTGCGCAATTCGTAAATAATTTCCTCCGTTGTGCAACAAATGACAATTATCATGGCATCATAAATAAAGTTAAGTGCTCGTTAGAGTGACCTTGGAAACAGTGATTACGAGTGAACAATTACAGGTTTACAAAAACTGTCAAAACTTTCAAAATGACTCTTTTTTATTAATAATTGTTTCTATATTATGATTTATGTATGTATCGATTTAAATTCATTCTGTTCTCTGTTTTGTAGCTTGATGTGAGCACTACGCTTTTGCTGTGTTTGTTTTTCTCGTGTGTTAAAATTAAAGTAGAAAATGAAGAAGTGTGTATACAATAATTTGTGTGTGTGTTTTACACTTACCATATAATAATATTATACGTCTTTATCAAGATGAATTAGTGCAGTGTATAGATCAAAATGTGAATATGCCCGGTTCCCTTCTCCTATGGTGGATTTAATTGTTGGATACTTCAATGAAGAAGAATTCATCGGGTGAGTACCATTTACTCTCCTATTTAATTCTGATTAATGATAAGAAATAAAGAAAAACTATTGTATTGAGGTTATAGTGACAACTCACGCCATAATTAAGACAAACGTCTTTCAATGATTATGAGAACGATCTAAAAAGATATATCAATTTGATAACATAGTGATATACTAATTTCACACAAATAAAAAATATCGAATAAAAAAAAACAAATAAAAATATAAGATTAGAATGGCCACTTTAAAAGACAATTATTCAATTGAAAAATTGACAGCAACGAATTACAGTACATGGAAATTTAAAATTGAAATGCTCTTAACTAAAGAAGAGCTGTTCCATGTAATAACCGATAATCCACCGACCCCTTTGACCGATCAATGGTCCAAAAATGATAGGAAGGCCCGGGCATTGATAAATCTAACTATCGATGATTCACAGATAACCCACGTTAAGAACCTACAAACTGCTAGACAAACATGGGATGCATTAAAAGAAATCCATGAAAGATCAAACCTCACAAGCAAATTGTTTCTCCTTAGAAAGTTATATAGTATAAAATTAGCAGAAAATGGAAATATGATAAATCATATTACAAAAATAATGGAGCTCGTTGATCATTTGGCAGCTATAGGCGAAATAATTGATAATCACCACATTTCCGCGCTCCTCCTGTGCTCTCTGCCCCAGTCTTATGATAATTTAATTACTGCTCTCGAAAGTAAAGAAGAAGCACAATTAACTCCGTCATATATTAAAAATAAGCTGATTGACGAGTTTAATCGTCGAAATGAAAACTATGAAAGTATTGATAATACAGCGAAAGCTTTTAAAGCTCAGAAAAAGTTTCCAGCTAAAAAAGAATCAAAATATTGTTCGATTTGTAAAATGAGAAGCCATAACACACAAGAATGTTGGCACAATAAAAACAAAACACACACAACACAACAAAATCAACACAACAAAAATTACAAAAAACACTATTCTACATCACTCGTTTTTCAAAGGGGTGAAAACAATTTTAAGAATGAACAAGCATCGGAATCGTATAACAGGTTTAATCGCTATGAAGGAAAAAACAATACATGGAGAAACAGCGAAAACAAAGATTATGCATTTATAACACAAGGGATAGAAAATAAAACATTCATTGTGGATAGCGGTAGCTCAAGTCACATTGCATCCTCTGAATCAATGTTTACAGAGATAAAATCGAGGGAAAAAACAAACGTGACTATCGCAAACGGAAAAAAACTTATCGCTTACGGTTCAGGCGATGTAAATTTAAATACGCTGACATCGGATAATAAAATTCATAAAATAACACTTAAAGATGTACTTCTAGTACCTGAAATCGAAACGAATTTACTATCAGTCAGCAAAGCAACCCAAAACGGATGTGAGATTGTATTTAAAAATGACCGATGCTCTTTCAAACTTAACGGAGAAATCTGCTTAGAAGCACAAAAGGTAAATAACCTCTATGAAGTCCAGTTGGCTAACAAAAACCACGCGAACATTACACAAACGTGCAACAATAAAAATTGTCTAGAACTATGGCATAGAAGGTTAGGACACAGAAATCTAACATCGATTAAAGAAATTACACAAAAGGAATTAGTAAGAGGTATCCAGATAAACAATTGTAAACATAATATAGATTGCGAACCGTGTATTAAGGCGAAATTAACTGATGAACCCTATCCGAAAGTTGCTCAGTATAGAGCAAGTAAAAGGCTTCAACTTATTCACTCGGATGTTTGTGGATCTTTTCAGACACCCACGATTGGGGGGAAATCATATTTGTTGACTTTTATCGATGACTACTCGCGATTCACAATAATCTATCTATTGAAAAGAAAAAGTGAAGTCTATGAAAAACTCAAAGAGTTCATTGCGCTAATAAGCAACAAATTTGGTGAAAAACCGAAAGAAATCAGAACGGATAATGGGGGAGAATTTACATCAGATGAAATTGAGAATTATCTCAAATCAAATGGGATAAAACATCAACATACAGTCCCATATTGTGCAAGTCAAAATGGGGTGGCTGAACGGAAAAATAGGTCGTTAGTTGAGATGGCTAGGACAATGTTAAATGAATCAAATCTACCTTTAAAGTTCTGGGGGGAAGCAATCTGTACGGCAAACCACCTACAAAATAGACTGCCTACAAAAGCTAATGCAAAAACGCCATATGAATTATGGACAGAAAGACAGCCAAACTTAAGTTACGTTAAAGTATTTGGCTGCAAAGCCTTCGCTTATATTGATAAAGCCAGAAGACAAAAATTAGATAATAAAGCTGTTGAAGGTATTTTTGTGGGATACGACAATGAATCTAAGGGATACCGCATATATGTAGGAGGAAATGAAATAAAAATCGCGAGAACGGTAAAATTTCTTGAAAATAAATTCAAATACGTAAATGATAAGCCTGAAATTGAACAAAAACAAAATGAAGACGAAAAACGCAATTGTAAAAATCTCGTGGAGATAGAAATTTCGAACGGAAAAACAACACCATCTGCGTCTCAACAACAAATTGTGGAACTAAGGCGCTCAGATAGAATAAATAAAGGCGTACCTCCTGATAGGCTTATATATATTGTCAAAGACGACAAAATTAATGAACCAAAGGATTATAAGGAAGTTAAATTAATGGAAAACTCTCCGGTAAAACAGAATTGGATAGAAGCCATGGAGAGCGAAATGAATTCATTAAAGAAAAATAAAACGTGGTCAATTGTAGATCCTCCACCGAATAAGAGAATAATAGGTTGTAAATGGACCTACAAATTAAAGCGTGACAATACCGGAAAAATCCAAAAATATAAGGCACGTTTAGTAGCTAAAGGATATACGCAAAAGTTCGGAGAGGATTACGACGAAACCTACGCACCGGTCGTATCGTATACTACGATAAGAGCATTATTAATAGCGGCATTGCACCAAAACTTAAATGTTAAGCATATAGATATTAACACCGCGTTCTTACATGGGGAACTTGATGAGGAGATATACATGTCGCAGCCGGAAGGATTCGTTGAACCAAACCAGGAAACCAAAGTTTGTAAATTAAATAAGGCAATCTACGGACTTAAGCAAGCCGCGAGAGCGTGGCATAATAAAATAACAGAAACACTAAAAAACATGAATTTCATTCAAAGTAAAATTGACACATGTCTTTTTACACAGAAAAGGAATAATGAAACAACCTATATAATAACATACGTTGATGACCTCTTAATTGCAGGGAAAGACGAAACCATTGAGGAAATAATCGCGAACTTAAATAAAGAGTATGAATTAAAGAATTTAGGGGACGTAAGCAATTATTTATCCATGAACATTCGAAAGTTAAACAAAAGCTACTTAATTAACCAAACTTCAAAAATTGAAGAGTTAATTAATAAATTCAATTTACAAGAAGCAAAACCATGTAGTACACCCATGGAAACAAATTACACTCACTTTAAAGATGATGACAATATTTTACCAAACAACACACAGTACAGACAAGCCATAGGTGCACTCTTATATCTTGCCACAGTGAGCAGACCTGACATTTGTGCAGCTGTCAACATCTTAAGCCGAAGGAACGAAAAGCCAAGAATGAAAGATTGGAACAGTGTAAAGCGGGTCATGAGGTATCTTAACACAACAAAAACCTTTAATCTAGTTATAGATGGAAATTCAAAACCAACGCTAGAAGTCTACGCGGACGCTGATTGGGGTGGAGACACAGAATCAAGGAAATCGACAAGTGGTAATGTATATTTGCTAGGTAAAAATCCCATACTTTGGTCAACTAAAAAACAATCCTGCATAGCTTTATCTTCTGCCGAAGCTGAGTACATCTCAGCAGCTAATGCAGCTAATCAAGTCAAATGGCTGGTGAATTTACTTGAAGAACTCAATATCTCACAAACATATCCTATAGAACTCTTCGAGGATAATCAGTCGGATATCAAAATGATAGAGCTTGAAAAACATTCAAGTAAAACAAAGCACATAGAACTTAGATATCATCTCATAAAACAACTGAAACAAGATGGCATAATAAAACTCGTATATTGCCCAACCAAAATCATGATAGCTGAATTATTCACAAAACCCCTGCCAAAACCTCTTTTTGAAATTCACAGGAAGAACTTGCATCTGAGTGACAACACAACTTCAGAAATTAAGGAGGAGTTGATAGAAACATTGCGCAATTCGTAAATAATTTCCTCCGTTGTGCAACAAATGACAATTATCATGGCATCATAAATAAAGTTAAGTGCTCGTTAGAGTGACCTTGGAAACAGTGATTACGAGTGAACAATTACAGGTTTACAAAAACTGTCAAAACTTTCAAAATGACTCTTTTTTATTAATAATTGTTTATATATTATGATTTATGTATGTATCGATTTAAATTCATTCTGTTCTCTGTTTTGTAGCTTGATGTGAGCACTACGCTTTTGCTGTGTTTGTTTTTCTCGTGTGTTAAAATTAAAGTAGAAAATGAAGAAGTGTGTATACAATAATTTGTGTGTGTGTTTTACACTTACCATATAATAATATTATACGTCTTTATCAAGATGAATTAGTGCAGTGTATAGATCAAAATGTGAATATGCCCGGTTCCCTTCTCCTATGGTGGATTTAATTGTTGGATACTTCAATGAAGAAGAATTCATCGGGTGAGTACCATTTACTCTCCTATTTAATTCTGATTAATGATAAGAAATAAAGAAAAACTATTGTATTGAGGTTATAGTGACAACTCACGCCATAATTAAGACAAACGTCTTTCAAAATTGACAGACATTTTTTTTTTTTTTTTGGTAAGCTCAAATAGTTATATTCAAAATATAGTGATAAAATAATAAAACATTTCAAATTATTTAATTTTTAAATTTTTAAAGTAACGAATAATTGTCATATTTTAAATGTCCCATTTGAAATGCATGGGACATTTAAAATTTTAGCTTATCAATTTTATCTTATCAGATAAAATAAGATAATATTCATTAATTAGATACTTTTTATGCATTACAATGGAAGTTGGCATGAATTGTAAAAATATGCTGAATATGTAAGTATAAAAAAACTATTTTAAAAAATATGCTTCGTTTTTCTAGAAAAGTAGTTATAATTTTTCATATTCACTTAAATTTCAACATTAAAATATTCTTGAAATGGAACATTTTTATGCTAGCATATATTTATTATTATACAGAGGATATAAAGTATACATTCTAAAAGAATCTGATAATGCACATGGAACGGTTCAAAGGTTAGAAATGTGCAAGATTTTCAATTTTGGGGAAACAGGGTTTAAAGTAAAACAAACTGCATAAATATAGTTTTTACAAATTTAAAAGCTTATACCTTTACAAAAAAGCATCGGAATCGAAAACCTCTGTGTACATCCAATAAATACAAGCATTTAGTTTCATAATTCTCGAAAAGAAAAAAAATCTACTTCATCGTCGAATTTCGTGATTTGATTTAATGCCCTTGTCCCCTTAACAGACTTGTATCTTGAAATTAGTCAAAATATCGATTTTTTTCAACCCTTGACACTCCGCTGTCTCCGCTGCGGCGACATCATCTTTCCTTCTAAAATTTGTTTTTGGCACCACTAATAAAGGAAAATAAAATTTTCCTTATTTAATCAGAGAATTTTTGAAATTGTCTACTTCAAGGACAGTTTTTTTCAAAAAGTGGTGCTAATCGAATAAAATTTGTGTAAGAGGCACCGGAGTCCAAAGGGTTAAATATTAACTGAAAGCTTCTTTAACTGTGAATATTTTGATGATTCATATTTACCTATACGATAATTATATCGCGAGATATTGTAAATTTTGTTGATAGGTCAGCGTATTTACTCATACAAATGAAAACCTTAAACTGATTTTCCCCCCTTGTTCATATTATTATAACTTGCTTGTTCTCTAAGGCATTTTTGCTAACTTATATACAGGTTTGATTTTTTTTACTTCCTTTCCATGGGATATTAAATATTTTTGTGTATGGATTTAACATTCAAGTTTATAGTTTATTTTTATATTTAAATTGAGAATATGTTGAATTTCCTTCATTTTTTGATATACACAAGAAAAAAACTTAATACATAACTTAATACATAAAACTTAAACATAATAAATGCAGGGCTCCCAAACGGTCCGCCAACTGAACATCAATATTTTCTTAGAAATATTTTCGTTTTATATTTTTCTTGCAAATTGCGCAGAATCTGCCTTCGGAGGTTAGTTTTAACACAAATGCTGTAGAAAACTTCTATGAAATTTTCTGTTAAAAAATATTGGTGTTCAGTTTGCGGACCATTTGGGAGCCCTGTAAATGTAAAATCCCACACATCTAAAAACCCAATCACAGTTTTATGCATGATAGTCTAATGAATGTTGCAAAAAATCGAAGTCAAAATATTCATATTTATAAAAGTAGTAGGGATTTTTTAAATGTTAAATAGAAAAAAGAGAAATTTCAGTAAAATAAGCTGTTAAAAAACGTAATTTCTGTTGTATAATCCGCGGATCAAACAATGATTTTTTCGATCCGAAACCATTTAAAATAAAGTGTACCATTTTAGATCGCGGTAAATATTTGGATTCAATTACGAAATAAAATTTTTGGATCGAAACAAAATTGTTTGATCCGAGAATTATACGCCGCAAATTATAGTAATTTTGTTTAATTTTTAGTATGAAGTAATGTGCCACTACATATATTACAATTTTATTCAAAACTGAAGAAATTGTTTCAAAGGTAATCCCCTTAAAGAAATCAGATCTTCAAATGTGAATTATATTCAGGAATGCAAGTGCTGTGCCACAAATTGCCGATTACTGCCACAAAAGTTTTATAGTATTCCTCATCTCATTTTTTACCAGAATTTTTATATTTAATAATGCAAAGATTGCTGTTAAAATTTAGTGGTGGAAGTCAACCAGTTTTGGTGCAGTGTTCCCTGTGTAATATAAGAGCATAGCTGCCAATTTTTACGCATTTTTGCTACCACTTAGATTGTACCGAGACTTTCCATTTGTTTAATCATAAGATTTCGACGATTAAATAAGACAATATTTACCATAAAATTTTTGTGCTAGGAAAAATGCGTAAAAGTTGGCAGCTATGTATAAGAGTTGTTTGATCGAAGATTTGTAATTATTACGACATTTGAAACAGTTTGATATCAGAAATATTAGCAAAGTTTTAAATCTATTTTCTTAAGCATTAAGATCAGAGGTAGGAGTTGATTTAATAATTTTGTATAGGCTTTGATCTCACGTTTTATATTTACATTTTTTGGAAAGGGTACTGAAAAAATATTGCCATAATGTTCAATAATGCACTTAATAAGATACGTAAATCGTATGAAATTTCATATAAAAAATTTCTTTTCCTATAGCTTTATATTTTAAAAGAATGGGGAACTTGAAATTAATACTCATATCATAGGAAATATAAAATAAACTTTTATATAAGAAAAAAAATATATACAAGGGGATTCTAAATTCATGGCACAAACTTTCAGTGTTGGTACAGGAAACTGTAACAATATTTATTGTATAGAAATGTATGGACGCAAGTGACGTGTTGAGATACGAACACCAGGGGTCCGATCTGGCGTCTTTTTATTTCAAAATTTCCCATTCATACCCGAAAAATTCCTTTACTATTTTTTTGTTTATTTAAAGTTAAAATTTTCTAATAGCATAAAACAATTCTTCTTTGAAAATTTCCGGTGTAAAATCAAAATTTTTGACTTTAAAGAAAAACGAATCTCGCAAATCTATGAAACACAGGAAATACATGCATTTTCGTTTTATTTATTTATTTATTTATTAAAAAATTTTGATTTCACACTAGAAATTTTCAAAGGAGAATTTTTTTTACATAAACATGAAACATCTATTTTAAATAAAGAGAAGTATACTATAAAAATTTCCTGGTGTGAATGAAAAAGTTTGCAATAAAAAAAAAGATGAATTGCCCGTTTGGTGTTTATATCTCAATGCGTCACATGCGCCCATACATTCCTATAAAGTAAATAATTGTTATAGTGTCCTGTACCAACCCTGAAAGTTTATCCCATGAATTTAGAATCACTTTGCATAAATATACTCAAAATCTAAGAGGTGTCTCTTTGAGTAATTATGAATTTACTAAGTATGAGTACGTATGGTAGGAACTAATTAAGGATACAGTGGACTCTCAAAACTATTTTTTTTTAATTTTCAATCATTTTTTTTAATTTCTGGAAATAGTCGTAGTATGTATATCTCTTAGTTCATAATTTTTTTTTAAAAATATATTCAATAATTTTTGAGATACAGATTTTTCTTTAAATTAACGAAAAATGACAATATTTCAAAATGCTCCATGCGAAATTCTTTATGCCCATTTTTTTTTTTTTTTTTTTGCTTAAAATGCTCTCTATGCATGTGTTAACAAATGTTACTAAGCATTTTTAGCATATTACTTGTAAAACATTTTAAAAAATGATTTTAACTTAATTCTTTTGTATTTTTCGTTAAAAAATCATTGAAAATTCCATATAACTGAAATTTTAAAAATTTAAATGCGTCTAAAAAAGTTTATATTTAGTAACATTTGTTAACACATACATAGAGAGCATTTTAAACAAAAAATCAGAAAAATTGGGCATAAAGAATTTCGCATGGAACATTTTGAAATCATGAAAACGACGAAAATATTCATTCTGAGAAAAACAGGTTTTAGTAACTACAATGGTTATAATAGCTTAATATTTTCCTAGTGACACAGTTTCAGCAATATAAAAGGGATATAATATCATTTCTAGCTTATATGTAAGTGTTTTATGTTTTTATGGTAAATTCACATAAAATATGTGACTTCGACAGTAATTCATGCAAAGGACGTGAAGTATCTGAATTTTAAAAAATCTTCTCAAAAAAAACTTTTTGTATTTTCTAATGAATTTTTTTTTTCTAGAAATATTCATGGTAAAAATACCTCTTATTGTACAATTTTTTTTAAATATATCAAATATTTTTAATACATTAAATATATTAATATTTTTTTATTTTACGCTAAAAAGATTGGGGACAAAAAGCAATTCCTCTAAATACATTGTAAACAAACGCTAAAAAAAACAATTAAAAGTTACAGTTAAAGTATTGTTTTGCGAAATCACAAAATTAATAAGTATTTAGTGCAAAATAATAACATTTTGTAAGGTAAAACTAAAAACTAGGCTAAATTTTACGGATGCGAATCGGCAAAAAAGTAAGCAAAGGGGCGTGGCAAAATCAGCTGATTGGACAAAAATGCTTGTAACTCCAGTAAAAATAGTCGAAATTGAAAAATTATTTTTGTGTTCAATAGCAGGAAGTTCATATAATGTTATTATGCTAAAATGAAAATTCGGCATGTCAGGCTCTGATACCACCTCTGCTAAAGAATGGAATTTCCATTATTTCTCTATTTCAATATTTCGTATTGTATAGCTGTGTACCAGAATTTCCAAGGTGACATTCCTTCTTTGTGGAAAGGGGAATTGACAGATAATCCTAGGCAGGTGGTGAATAAGAGAAAGAGAAAATTGCTGAGAGGCATGTCCATCTGTCAGTGAGGTATGCGGAGGATGAGCAGATGAGTAACATGTCACTAGGCAAGAAAGGAATGGAGGATGTGTCCAATGAATGAGCTCCAAAGGGGGTTGACATTGGCGTGACCCAGTGATTTGGGAAGAGCAAGGCTTGTCTCGGATTAGTCAGTCCGTTCCTGGGTTTCGTACCTGGAGGTTGCTCTGTGTTATAGAGCGTAAAGAGTGCGTTTCTGGAGAGCAAAGGACACAGACGTCCTGGTGTTTAGTACGTTGGGCCGAGAAGTGCAGGCCGAGTATACTTGTGTTGGGAGAGTCAAAGCTGATCTCTGATAAATTGAATCTAATGTGCATTGAGTGTGAGGTGGAAAGTGTAATTGGAATAGTACACAGCCAACCTTTACTGTATTTTAATTTAATGTTGAACCGGATCACCTATATCAGAGTTGTAATTGTATATAATTGTAAATAGCGTATTTAATGTGTACATATATTCTAAATAAACTGATAATTCAGTTACTTGACAGCGTCAGTGTTCATTTACACAATCCTCACATTGGGTGACCGATATCACCTAGTAATATCGGTGGTGGCAGCTATATCTACCACGGACTTTCTTCAAAGTTGTGTGGACTGAGAGGAACGTCCGACACGGCAATTTGATGATGTTTTGCGATTTTGAAAGTCCACTGTACCTTAAAGAGGCCTTTTTAAAAATTATTTATAGTAATTGTGTTAAAACAAATTTCAATCATCAACATCACTATTTTCATTTATTACAATATTGACTTCATCATTAAAAAAAATGACAGAATTTCAGCGGGACAAATATATTCGGGATGTAATTCGGGACGATCGCTAGTTTTAATTGAATTATGTTGAATTATGTGATTGAAATTATATTTATCATTACCATGTCTACCGCACCAAAAAATATATAATATTGTTCCATTTATATACTTATACCACAGAAAAGCTGATCAAAATCAAAGAGGTGCTTCTATGAGTAATTATGAATTAACTATGTAGGAGTACGGATGGTAGGAATTTATTAAAGAGGTCTTTTTTAGAATATTTTATCATAATTACGTGATAAATATATTTTCAATCCATCAACATCACTATATTCATTCATTACAACACTGACTTCATCACTAAAAAAAAAACTTACACAATAATTTCAGCAGGACAAATATATTCGAGACGTAGGCCAGGGCGATCTCTAATTTCATCGCTTCATCCATTCAGTAACCGTATTTCAGTGTCTTTAATTTTTCTATTTTTCTTTTAAATTTGTTCTGTTTCAATTTCTCTCTTTTTCTCCCCTTTTCTATTTAGAGTTTCTATTTTTTCCCTTTTCTATTTTCTTCTTAGATATTACTCAAAAAAGCACCGCTTTGATTTTGATCGGCTTTTGTGTGGTGTAAGTATATAAATTAAAAAATATTATATATTTTTGACGCTGTATACATAAGTGAACAATAATAAAAAAAGATTTATACTTTGTTTAATTATTTTGCACAGTTGTCATATCACGAAAACTGGAAAAAATATAAAGTATTTTTCAAAGTATCTCTCAATATACGCGATTGGTTCCATCTTTCTAGCTTTTATAGTTTTACAGAAAAATACATTTACAAAAATAACGACGCGCGTGTAAACTTTTTCAAATATCTTAACCCATTAGTGCCTAGCGTCCCTTTTTAGGGACGCTTCAAAAGGTGCATGTAGCACTGTTTTTGACACCAGTAAAAAAGAACAGCAATCTTTATTTTATTTAATTGAAACATTTTCGTAATTAATGAGCTAAACTTAATTCGTTTAAAAATAGTGGTGCCAACCGAATAAAATTTGAGCAAAAGGTGATGGGCACGAATGGATTAAAGACAGGTCAAGATCAGAAGTCAATGACCTTGCATTACGTACTCTTTTTACAGTGCTGATTCTAGTACAAATAATAATTCAGTCATTGACCATGGGGGCAATTTCGCCATTCTTACCTCGCTATATCCTTTTAAAAACTTTTATTTTTAATTTAAAAATGTTCAATAATTTCAAATAATTTCAATCAAATAATTTCAACATCGTTCCTGCCAGCGTTTATCTTTATTTCCTGGACCTTAAAATTCAACAATATATTTTACCTTAATAAATGGTCAAAAAATTCCATTAAACAAGTCGAAAATTTAGATTAAACTTTAGTGATAGGATAAAATTATAAAAGTTGGCAAATATATAATATGAATTATGAAATATGAAATTGCAAACAAATTTGTATCGACACCGAGAGTTTTTTTTTCTGTTTTATGCAAATCCAAAAGTAAAAATATTTCTTTTAAATAGCTTTCAAGTTATGCTTAAAAAACTTCAAAATGCTGATTTAAAGTTTCGCCTATGATGTTTAGAAAAGCTTAACTTGATATATATGTACGCATATATACAGGGTGTTTCTAAATTCATGGTACAAACTTTAAGGGGTGATAGTACAAATCAAGAAAAACAATATTAAATAGGAGACTAAGGGTCCCAAACGTCTTCCGAAGGAGATAGGCGCCATTAAAGTTTAGGGTCCAAAAATTCAAATGACTATAAAAAACAGAAAAATTGGTCGATTCATTTGCAGTTTTCACTAAAACTATTCTTTATGTCAGTATTTTCTTGAAAATAAATTGTAAAGATAAATTTAAAAAAATGCCGATAGAGGGCGCTTTAGACTTTGCAATAACGAACAACTACTTTTTACCGTTATTTTTTGCATCTTATTAAATTTTTTTAGAAGCTTAGACATAAACTTAAATTTTGAGCTCAAAATCTAAATCGTTGGGAGTGGTTAAGAAGCACAATCTGAACTGTGGAAGGAGATTCAAATTCCAAATGATTATAAAAAACGGAAAAATTGATTTGCAATTTTCACTAAAATTATTCTTTATGTCAGTATTATCTTGAAAATAAATTATAAAGATCAAATTCAAAAAATGCCGATAGAGGGCGCTTTAGACTTTGGAGTAACGTACAACTATTTTTTACCGTTATTTTTTGCATCTCATGAAATTTTTTTAGAAGCTTAGACATAAACTTAAATTTTGAGATGAAAATCTGAATCGTTGGGATTGGTTTTGTAGCGCAAACTGAACTGTGTTCAATGGGGGTGGAGAGGTTCAAATTTCAAATGATTATAAAAAAAGGAAAAATTGGTCGATTCGTTTGCCGTTTTCGCTAAAACTATTCTTTATGTCAATATTTTCTTGAAAATAAATTTTAAAGATTAATTTCAAAAAATACCGTTAGAGGGCGCCTTAAACTTTAGAGTAACTAACAACTATTTTTAACCGTTATTTTTTGTATCTAATTAAATGCTTGTAAATGTTCAAACTTAAATTTTGAGCTCAAAATCTGCATCGTAGTGAGTAATTAAGTAGCGGAAAATTGAAATGTGTTCGAGGGGTGGGGAGGGTAACATGGTTGCGTTTTAAAAAAGCATTTCGAATATGAGTCTCTAAAAGAATGAGGTTATCAATAGTGGACCTACCACGTCGAAATCCGCTTTGAAAGGATGCAAGAGAATTATTAGATTCCAAAACATGCACCAGGCGGCAATTGACCATTTTTTCTAAAAGTTTGCAAAGGCTACTAGAGAGTGCGATTGGCCTGTAGTTGTTTGGATCACTGGAATCTTTAGCTGGTTTCGGGAAAGGAATGACAATAGCTTTATACCAGGCTTTAGGAAACGTGTGTTCAGTCCAAATTCTATTATAAAAAGTGAGTAGGTTATTAAGAGAGGTGTTAGAAAGGTATTTTAGCATGGTGTATGTGATGCCATCGTGTCCTGGAGCAGATGAACGGCTATTTTGTAAACAACTTTGGAGTTCTTGTTTAGTAAAAAGTAGATTATAGTCATGAGAATGGCGAGAATTAAAATTTATGCTGGTAGATTCCATTTGTCTTTTGTATGATAAGAAAGGTTCTGGGTAGGAGTCTGATTTAGAATTCGAAGCCAGAGTACTTGCTATAGTTTCAGCTATATTTTTGGGAGATGCAATAGTCTGTCCATTATGTTTTAAGATTGAGATGCAGTTTTCTGAATATAGTCCCATACAGCTTTTCACTTTCCTCCAAAGGACTTTACTGGAAGTATTAGAGTTTATGTTGGAGACATACTGCATCCAGGATTCATGTTGACTTCTACGTCGCACTCTTCTAGCTTCAGCCCTTGTTTTTTAAAAGCCAGATAATTGTTAATATTGGGGTGGCGACGAAAGATGTCCCAAGCCTTCTTTTGATTTTTCTTTGCTTTTTAACAATCGTCATTCCACCATGGCTTCCTGTGTCGCGGCATAGAGTGCGAGATTGGTATACTAATATCAGCAGCATTGATAATACATTGGGTAATATTATCAAGCGCATCGTCGATGTCACCCTCTATCATATCGCTTGTAATTTTAGCATTGTCTGTGAAAGTTGGCCAATTCGCCCTGTCATAGATATAGCGTTTAACATAATTGTTAGAATCCCTGTGGGGAGTAGTCCGAGTGATAAAAATAGGAAAATGGTCGCTACCATGCAGGTAATTAGAAACCCAGAAGTTCCAATAAGGATAAATGGAAGGAGAACAAATAATGAGATCTATAGTATGAAAGGTGCGAGTTGGTTCATGGAAATACGTATGATCACCATTATTGAGTAGGCATAAGCCATTGTCAGAAATTAGTTTTTCAATTGTATCACCACGTTGGTTATTGTCAGAATTACCCCATAGTTGGCTATGAGCATTAAAATCACCGAGAATGATAAAAGGAGAGTGGAGTTGGAAAATGAGATTATCAAGATCTGCTGAATGAATGGATGGATTTGGTGGTAAGTAAATACAGATAGTAATAAGTCGGTTTATATGTGCACGGATTGCAACAGCTTGTAAGTTAGTACTCAAATTAATTTGCGAATGAGGTACACTGCGAGATATAAAGAGAGCCACTCCGCCAGTAGCTCTGTCACTACCAGTAAAGTCTTTTCTGTGTGTTGCATAGTTGCGTAATTTCGCTTTGTCATTAGGTTTAAAATGAGTTTCCTGAAGAGCCAAGCAGAGTGGTTGATGGTCTGACAGAATATCACGGATTTCATCATATTTGTTGCGATAGCCGCGGCAGTTCCACGATATAATATTAGTCATGAATGAGGTAATTTTATAGTTTTAGTCAGGCACAGATTCTTCGAATACAATATTTTCATCGGCGTCCGAATCATTACTATAGGACTCGTCCATAGCCTCGTCCACATACTGTTGTAATTGTTTAGGATCCTTAATGTTTTTTAGGATTGACCTGAGGCTAGAATTTTGCTTCCCCTTTCCCACAGTTTTCCATTGTAGAGAGGCTGGAGTTGAGGTTTTCTTTTTATTTGTTTGTATAGGGCTTTTATTTAGATTATGTTTTCTGGGAGTATCAGGTTTTTGTGTTATTTTGGTATTCGTGGTAGGTTTTGGCTTAATTTGGGGTACAGATGACTTATTGGATACAGCTGTCAATTTCTGTCGTTTATTCTCTAGATCAATTATTTTAACTGGTTCAGAGGATGGGGTATTGGTTGATTGCGTTACGGTAGATTTATCTTGTGGATATGAGAGATCAGTTTGAGTAGCCATGTGTCTTACTGCTGTTGATTGCTTCTTGAGTAAGCTGGAGTATGTAATTCCAACAGATGGGGTTCTATTTTCAACTAGTTTACGGGTATCAGGATAAGACAAATTCTGAGTAATTTTTATAGTAACTATTTCTTTTTCACGGTTCCAGTTAGGGCATTTGCGGGAATATGCTGCATGATTTCCTTTGCAGTTAGCGCAGCGTTCGGATTTTTCACATAAATTATTGTCATGGCCCACTTCTGCACAACGTGCACAGGTAAGGGATGCACGACAATTTGTTTTAGTATGACCGAAACGCTGGCATTTAAAACAGCGGGTAGGGTTTGGTATATAGGGTCTGACTTTACAGTTTAGATATCCTGCTTTAATTCTTGGTGGTAAAGTAGTGCTATTGAAGGTTAGAATAATATGTTTAGTGTGAATTATCTGCTCGTTTTTACGGATGGTGATACGACGTACATCTATGATATTTTGGTCTTTTAAGTTTTCTAAAAGTTCATCTTTGGTGGAGTATAAAAGATCAGGTTCGGATATTACCCCGTGGCTTGTATTTAAAGTTTTATGTGCTTGTACAGAGACAGAGAAGGTGCCTATAGTAGTGCAATTTGAGAGAAATTGTGATTGTTTGGTTGTAGAAACCTCAACCATCAAATCGCCTGATTGTATTTTTTTGAGAGAATGACCATCTCCCAAGACAAACTGGAAAGTTTTAGCTATAAGAAATGGGGAAGTATTTTTAAAGGAGCAATCAGAGTGACTATCAGTAGGTTTCACAATAAAAAAGCGAGTAAATGAAGAAGACGGTACAGTTTGTTGCTCTCCACTAGGGAGAGAAGTAGAAGGAAAAGAAATGTTTCCATCCATATTTAAAAGTAATAAAATTCAGACCCCGGCCGCATCACCCTCTCCCGAGCCCTACAAGGGGATGCACATTCGTGCACCAGTGCTAACCAGGGCCCATACGGTCACAAGACAACCCTATGTCAGTCTCCACCCTTAACGAGATGACTAGTAGTTGCTCGATCACTTGATCCCTAGAGCCAGTGACGAAAGTCAGCTGACCGGCCGATTGATGCATACGGGACCAAATGCACCTCCCGTCTACCTGAAGCAGAGGCCAAAGTAGTGTGTTGGTTTCTCTCAACTACCAGGATCCCCCTTTCCAGGGACACGGGTCGCCACGCACGGCCAACACGTGGGTGGTTTACAATTCTCCATGAGTCGATATGCAGGATGACATCGGCTCATACAGAATTGCCCTCACCTCCGAAAAGGAAACGACAACGAGAGTGAAACAAACAGGAAAGGAAGATCAGAGGAGTAAGAGGAAAAGGAAAGGAGAAAGATCATTCAGGTGCCCCACCCCCATTGAACACAGTTCAGTTTGCGCTACTTAACCACCTCCAACGATTCAGATTTTCATCTCAAAATTTAAGTTTATGTCTAAGCTTCTAAAAAAATTTTATGAGATGCAAAAATTAACGGTAAAAAAATAGTTGTTCGTTATTCCAAATTCTAAAGCGCCCTTTATCGGCATTTTTTGAATTTGATCTTTATAATTTATTTTCATGATAATACTGATATAAAGAATAGTTTTTGTGAAAATCGCAAATCAATTGACCAATTTTTCCGTTTTTTATAATCATTTGAAATTTGAACCACCCCCCCCACAGTTCGGTTTGTGCTACTAAACCACTCCCAACGATTTAGATTTTGAGCTCAAAATTTAAGTTTATGTCTAACCGTCTAAAAAAATTAATGAGATGCAAAATATAAGGGTAAAAAATAGTTGTTCGTTACTCCAAGGTCTAAAGCGCCCTCTATCGGCACTTTTTGAAATTTATCTTTATAATTTATTTTCAAGACAATACTGACATAAAGAATAGTTTTTGTGAAAACCGCAACCGAATCGACCAATTTTTCTGTTTTTTATAATCATTTGAATTTTTGGACCCTAAACTTTAATGGCGCCTATCTCCTTCGGAAGACGTTTGGGACCCTTAGTTTCCTATTTCATATTATTTGTCTTGATGTGTACTATCACCCCTTAAAGTTTGTACCATGAATTTAGAAACACCCTGTATATAAACATATATATATATATATATATATATATATATACATTGTTTTTCTTGTTATTGAACCATTTGGACTGGGATTACGGGGCCTCGTTGAAGATCAATTTCAAGCTTAAGCCTGTTTCACTATGCAATCAGAACGTAAAACTTATTTCAGTGCATCACTTTAACCTCAATCCTTTCTACGTTCATGTGCTTTGCAAATAATCAATAGTTATTCTGATATTTTTAACAGTCTTATTTAATCAATGAAATGGAGATTACAAGATATTCTTGATAAAAATGGTTTCTTTACATCATATAAACAGATACCTCTCTCATAAATTTAATCAAAACATTTGGCTTATTGGAAAGTGGGGGAGTTTATTTTGTTCTCGCATTTTTTGTGTACGAATCTACCTATAATTATCTCCTATTCATTGTTAAAGTTCTATCATAAAAAATAGATTTTCTTTTTTCGTATAATCATATATTTTTTATTTAGATAAATTTCTGCATTTTAAAATTTTGGTTGAAAATCGCTGTAACTATTGCTTTTAAGTCTCATTATGCGATCCAATTTGTCCTTTGTATACATTAGCGTTCAGCGAAAAAATAGATTTCTTATTAACAAAAACGTGTAGGTGCCAAAAATTACCTTTATACTAATACATCAACTGCGTGAAATTTACCGATGAAAAAAAAATGGCTTAAATCTGCTCGTTTGGTCCAAAACTCCAAATTTTGTTTAAAATTTGACTTTAAAAAAATAAATAAATAATTCCCTATAAAGCTGGTTATTTTTTAAAGAGTTATTAACTAGTTAATAAATTTAAACTATAAAACAATAGCTTTATTCTGTATAACTGGCGCAAAACTCACAAATTTTGGTAAAAAAAAAGCGTTACCACTGTATTGGAGCATAACAAATTGCTGTTTTGAATGCACTTCTTACATAGTTACTTTCAAAAGTACCCTGGACATACCTCACATATAGCTGGTTGCACTTCATGTCCCACCTGTCCCAACCTCTCGACCATCTAGACACAGTGTTTTATTGGAAATTAAATTGTGATTGTTTTTTCTTTTTCTTTTTTTTTTTTTTTTTTTTTACCGAAGACTGGAATTAGTTTTCTATGTATCAACTTAGTTCATCTCTTCTTTGTATGCATAGACTATGGATGGCGATGCAGTAACGTCTTTCAGGTATATTTTTTACAGCTTGAATAAAAGAAGATAAGCAGAGTAATGCAGCAGAGATGTTATTCATGGATTCAATTAAGCCGTTTATTATCCTCAGCAAAATATTATGCAATTATTACATTACGGTTGGGGGTTCTGTTCACCGACATTTTTTAATCAATTCTATTTTATATATAATGATTTTCTTCAAAGGGGATTGTACGTAATTAAACTTTGAAGATGGCATCATTTACTCTACTTTTTTCTTTGTAATATATTAAGATGCAAGCAATTTAATTGGATGAGATTGTCAGAAGTACTGCTATCAAAATTTGCTCTTGGTGTGCAAAGCAACCATTTTTCTAAATCTTTTTTTTTTAGCATTTGTTTTATGTCGTTTTCAGTGTTTAGTAATTAATTAATTTCCCATAAGTTGTTAGATCCATTCTTTAGATGTGTATTACTATTAATCATAGATTGGTATAAGCCATCCTGGGATTACATAATTTGTGAGCGAACCTATAGACTCTGGTGGTCAAACAGTGCTTATATAAGGCTGAAAATTTTGTTCGCCATCGTGAGCTATCTTTTGTGGGGAAATTTTTCTGTGTTTCTATTCGCTAATTTTTCTGATAAAACATGTTTGCAAACGTTCAGCAAGTATTTCTGGTCTGTGCTGGATACCTTTTTCTCAATTCGAGGATATAATTCTTCAAAATTATTCTGCATGGGTTAAAAATTGCTATATGAAGTAAATAGCACGTTCACAGATATTGTCTTATTGGTACAGTGAATCCATGTGGGTTAGAATCTTTTTTATCAAACTTGTCTGATAAATGACGCAGAGGAAATTCGCTGAAGCGAAAGTAGCAAATGATCCAACATTATTGCCCATCGTAAGTTTGTCCCACGGCAAATCGCTCACAACGGCGAATAGAATTATTTGACATTTAAATAAGTTTTCATTGCCTGTTACAGTATGTACATTAGGGTGGAACGAAAAAATTTTTTTTTTAAATTTCAATATGTAATAGCGATAAAAAGTTGTCTAATACATTTGTTAAGACGGTATTAAAATATTTTTACAAACATAATATATTTAGAGGTGCCGCAAAAGACTTGAATATGTGTATTTTTTTTGTTTTGGTAAAAAAAAAAAAAAAAAAAAAAAAAAAAAAAAAATCAAATGCCCGTTTTTAATTTTTAAATAATACATATTACTTTACAATAAATATTTTTAGTTTTATACTGCATGTCTTTATTACTTATGCTGCTAAATGCTATTCCTGTAGTATCTCGCACCCGCATGTTACAAATGGGAAAAATCTATCATGATAAATACAGAAGTATTTTAAGATCAAAAGGCAGAAAGGCATAGAAAAATATGATTTAATCGCAGCAAAGTCTTTAAATTAAAGCAAATGTCTTTTTGATGTATGAGCCTGTAAGTGCAAAGAATTTTCTCTCTGTAAGTGCGAAAAAAGAAAAATGTACTTAACTTGAACAAGATTTTTCAATTGACCAAAAAACTGTGAGAAAATATGTGTAAGTGAAGTCGATAAAGTTATTTCCAAGATTTTAGCACAAAGAGATGAGAGGAAGCAATAGGTAATACAGAAACAATTAAAGTACAGTCAGACATTAGTAGTTAAGCTACTAGAAAATCTCAAAATGATGTCCTTCAATCAGATCCTGAGCAAACACTGAAAGGAAACTTAATATACAATCCCAAAAATTACTCTACTTCTTTTTTGGATACAACTACAAGCGAGCAAATGCGAGTAGAACTTTTAACAGTAAAAAGTGCTTGTGACCGAACTGGGGTTTCAGACAGAGTTGCTGCAACTATCGCAAGTGCTGTTCTTGAAGATGTTGGAATGATTACAGAAAAGAACAAAGGTAGGGTAATTGATAGGATGAAAATTCGAGGAGAGAGAGACAAGAATCGGACAAAAGAGATAGTAAGAAGCCTTAACCAAGTTGGAGAAAATATAAGTTTGCTTTTCGATGGAAAAAAAAAATAATAAAACAATTGTGCAAGATAAAAAAGAAAACAAATATTACACAAAGATAGTCATCAAAGAACATATTTCTTTAATAAAATAGCCCAATTCATCCTTTCTAGGGCATGTAGCCCCTGCTTTTGGAACAGGCGAAGCTATAAAAAGCAGCATAATAGAGTACTTTAATGGTAACAATCATTTGAACTTATCAACTTTAACTGCTATTGTGTGCGATGGGACAGCACAAACACTAGTGTTAATAACGGTGTGACTGCTTCAATGGGAAAAGATCTAAACAGACCATTGCAGTGGCTGATTTGTTTGTTCCACTTAAATGAATTGCCTTTGTGCCACCTGTTTCGTGGATTAGACGGAAAAACAAAGAGCCCTAATAAACATGGCGGGGTTTTTAGCTAAAAACGTGGAAGTTTTAATGAACTTCCAGTGGCTAAGTTCTTGCCTATACAAAACAGCCTTCCTAATGTTAAAATGATTGAAGATTCAAGCACAGACCAAAAATATTTACTTGAAATGTACACGTCAATCTCAAGCGGTGCATGCCGTCCAGATCTACCCTTAAATAATACCAGGAAAGTTGGTTCATTCTCGATGGCTTACATTAGCTAGCCAGATTCTTCGGTTGTTTGTTGGAACAGAGAATCTTTCAGATAACCTTATAAAGCTCTAATAGAGTATGTTATCAAAGTGTATGCTCCCATCTGGCTCCATATTAAGCTTAAACCGTCATGTGTAAATGGTTCCAAACATTTTTGGAGTTTGATAAAAGTTTCACGTTACCTTTGTTAGCAACACCAAAAAATAATTAACCCAGTTATTCAGAGAAATATTTATTACGCTCATCCAGGAAACGTGCTTCTCTGTATGTTAAGTGATGAGAGAAAGCATATAAGAGAGTTGAGTCTTCACCGACTTCTAGAAGCAAGGTTCGAAGAAAAGAATGGCGTCAGAAAATCTGTGGTCCCCAAGCTCAATTTTCATGCTGAAGATTACATAGATATGATTAAGTGAGCAGATTCAACAATCACAGAACCTCCAATGACAAAATGCATAACTGATGAGGATTTAAAAATGTATATAAGTGAAGCAAGAGAATTCAGTTGCCAGTTGCCATCTTTACATTTCTCTCGTTTACCCTGTAATACACAAGTAGTAGAAATGCTTGTGACAGAATCATCAATAAGTGTATGTGGTTTTGAAGCAAAAGAAGGCTTTATTAAAGCAAAAATCGCTTCGAAGAAGATGATGCCTAAATTTGAGTCGAAAAAACATTTCATCTAATAATCAGTAAAATATAAAATCCAAATAAATGTGAAACTAATAATGTAATGGAATAGTTTATTTATTCTTCGATATTTGTTTTGTTTCAATAACACTGGTTATTAATTATGTCATGATATTTGTTTTATTGTCTTCAATTATAATGAGTGACTTGTTATTGTTTATGTTGCATGTTTAAATCCTTTCGAAAAAGTCTTAAAAGGAAAAAGACCCAAAGAACTGGCAAGTTTATTTTTATTAATAATTAGCTATTTTAAAAAGTTTCACATATTATTATAAAAAACTGTGTTTGAACAACTATTTCTAAGCAAAAAAGTATTTACAACAGTTAAATTCAAACTGATATTACAACTTGATTTTTTTTTTTTTTTTTTTTAAAGCTCATTTTTCGATTTTTACAGAAAATTAATGCATAAATTCACCTCATTTGAACTTAATATTATTATTGTTATAGTAAAGAAGCATCTATATATTGCTATTAAAAACAATAATTCATTTTTTAAATGCAAAAATATAACAGTGAAATTTTTTTTATAATTTTATGTTAAATTTGGATTTATTTTAAAGAAATCCTTATTTTTAAGGCTCTTGCGGCACCTCAAGATATAAATTTAGAACGAAAAAACTTCGTAGTTTTATTATTAACATACAAACACAACTTTTAATTGCTATTACAAAATTATTTGCAGAAAAAAATAATTTTTCCCTATACTCTCGTTCCACCCTAATGTACATTTACTCACAAAGTACTATGTGTTTCAAGTTTGTATCCCAGGATACTTTAACATCAAATATAATCCATTTATAGGGATATAAAAGATAATGTTCAATTACTTGGGTATTAAAAAGCAAAGAAAGGAAAAAAAAATATTTAGGATAATGGTTGTTTTGCACACCGACAGCAAATTCTGATTGCAATGCTCTCTGATCGGAATCACATGAAAGTGCTCGTTTCTCAACATAAAATAAATGCAAAAGATAAAGCAAACGATGATATATTCAAAGTTAAAATACTGAAAATCTTCTTTGAAGTAGATAATTATGTAAAAAATATAATTGATTGAAAAAATGTTGCTGTAACAGAACTTCCAATCACTTTGCATTAAATTAGAAATGATTTTGATAAAGATAATAGATGGATGAATAGATTGCATTAATAACATCTCCATGCATTACTCCGCGCATTTACTTTTTTTTTTTTTTTTTTTTTTTTTTTTTTTTTTTTACAAAAGTGTTAAAAATATATGCGAAGATGGTCACATCATCATCAATCAAAGCTTGTGGATACAAAGAAGAGATTAACTACATTGATACACAGAAAACTATATCAGTTGAATTTACTGAAATCTTGTTAAATTGTTCCCTGAAATACATTGAATATCTCTTAGAAAAATATTCCCGTACCCTTTAAACAACCTTCGAGTACTGAACTTCAATTTGAATACAGCCCTTCTGTTAATTCCATTTTTAAATAATTATATCCTACTAAAATTAATCGTACACATTTCACGCAAATTTATATTTAGACTACTTAAAGGGCATATAATTTATTTATGTTTACAAAATAAGATTTTGCCTTTGAAAAGAAATGTTTTAAATGTTTTGATTTCTTTAATACATAACCCCCTAAGCAAAGTTTACATACGTTATTTAAAAACAGACTTTATTTACAATATGATATTTTAACTTTGTTCTACAGTAATTTGTTATTGAATTATTAGGGAGTGTTTAGTTTTTTTTTTCCATCAAAACTGTACCTACACGCCTATGTTAACGCACACATTCAATTAAAAATTCGTTTTACCCGAATCCCTATTCAAGTAATGAAAACAACACAAGAAATTCCTTCCCAGCCTAAAAAATTCGTGAGATATGACGATTGCGTACAGTTCTATTTCAATTAATGAATGGTATACTTGCCAGTCTCCGGATGCTTCATAGAAAGAAAAGCAATTAGATTTAACCCCTTGGGGACGAGCGACACGCATACCTCCAGAAATAGGCTTAAGAATCCGTGTTTATCGCCACCAATAAAGTTATACCGTAAATTTTGCTTTATTTAATAGAAGCATTTTCTCGATTTAATAAGATACAAATTTCTGTTTTTTAAAACCGGTGAGAAAACATTAAAAATTTCGTAAAAGGTTCCCGTCGCGAAGGGGTTAAAAAATATCTTTAACTGAAGTAAACAAAATTCCTAAATTTTAATTTTGTTTCAGCATTTTTTAAATTGTTACTTTAACACGTTCATGAGTCATTCTCCATAAACTGGGTAATTTGGAAGTTGCAAAATACAAATTTATAAACTATAAAATAAATTACTTTTTTCTTCATATATAGCTTTGAAGAGTGAATTTGTATTAGAATTATCACCCATAGTTCATAAATCCTAAAATTTAATATTTTATTTATAATTTAAAAAAAAACATCTTCCAGGGGCATTGGTAGAGAGCAGGGGATTGATATTTTGAAACAGAGGAATGACTTACTTGTCAAAGGAATGATTCAATAATATATAAAGCACTGCAGTCAACCAGTAATGATAGAAAAATTCATATCAATGAATATTTTTTATCAAAGTAATATTCATAATTATTTAAATTACTGTACATAGTTTTCACAATAATGAATTTTTAATAATACTGAATTACACTAATGAAAACATTTTGTTTAAAAACTTTCATTTGGGAAAGAGAAAAATATATTGCTCTATTGTTACATAGGTTCAGGCTTACCAACCTTTCTCTCAATGTCTTCAATGGGATAACAATGAATATCCTAGTCTCTTGGCTATTTAAAACGTCCTGATACACCAGTGTATGCCATGGCATTTATTTCAACTTCCCCAGTCAATAATCTTAATATTTCACCTGGGTAAAGTTTGCCATCATAGTGAACTAGCACACAATCTCCTATGCCGAACAAGCTTTTTTCATCATTACATGTTAGCGTGTCTTCTACAATATTTTCACCCTCATTTTTCAGATAGATTCTTCCTATTTCAAAATGCTTGCAAAATATAGCTTTTGCCCCTCTGCATTCAACACAACTTACATGATGAAATTTTAGAGTTGAATCAGATCGATACCAGTCAACTTGATGAACTTTCATTGTTCCATTAAATTTTATGCCATTATTTTTCAATGTATTTTCTATGATTTCTTTCTTAATTGCTATTATTTTGATGCCCCTGCAATGTTCATTTAGTGTTTTCACAAATGTAGTAAAATCAGCTATGTTTATTCCTTGGGCAACAATTCTCTTAAACGTGCCACCTAAACCATCAGGGGCCCCCTTTCCATGTCCACATTCAGAATAGTTCCAACAAATTCTTTGCAGATGAGGAAGTACTTCAGGCAAAGTGGTAGAAATAAAAAAATATATATATATTATTATTGCGATATTGATTGGAAGTGAAATATAAAGTATCAACTAAAGGTAATTTTAAGAGTAGAGGAAAGTGGGGATACTTGAGCATAGGGGATACTTGAGCCACCCCTATTATCTCTACAGCTGGTTAATTTTTCTTTCTAAAACTGCCAATATGATAACATAATTATAGTTCTGAACATGTAAAAAAGAAATCACACATCTTGGTACCATTTTGAAAGTATAGTGATTAATAGTTGTCTTTTCCCTATCTGAAGTAAATATTTGGGTGCATGGTTTTTTTTGTTTTTTTGTAATCAAAGTTTTGTTTAAAGTTGCAACTATATACATACATTCAATAAGCATAATTTCAATTGTATTTTGAGTCTAAAATAGTTCTAATTGCTGCATGCTTTATTTAGTAAAACTCTGGGAAACCAAAATAGTGATAGTGGGGATACTTGAGCCAATGAGAGTGGGGATACTTGAGCCATGTCTTAACCATCCGCACTAGAAATTAAACATGGGTGAAACAAACAAAAAATAAAATTCCATCTTTATATTCACTAATAGATATTTTTCTGGAGAAAAAGGAGAATAATTTTTCATTTTATTTTTTTTTTCTTAAAAAAATAACGACCTAAAAATGTTTAAAAATGTATATTTTTTAAATGAAAATGTCTATTTTATTTTTCGATTTGACTAACAAAATAGCCTGTCTAGATAGATGTAAACATAGTTTTCAATTTAACTTTCATTAAATGAAAATAACTTTTTAAAACGGTTATACAGGCTATAATCTCTAATACTTTAATTAGTTAGGTCCAACATATTAAAATATTTATTTTTTAATATAACATATTAAGATTAGTATTTTATATTGAAATCGTAACCTCTGTTGCTGTAACTTTTTTTTAACTAAGAAAATTGAAGAAAAATTGGTAAAAAGAACGCACAAAAACAAGAAAAGCAACAAAAATCCCAGTTCAAACTTACCTACATGGAGCCAAAGAGGAAGACAAAATCTTTTCCTGTGAAATCAAAAAAGTGTTTGAAATAGTAGAATGATAAATCTGGCTTAAATTCCGACAGCTACTAAACTAAAAGCATGAGTTCGACAATACCATTAGAGGAAAATTCTGTCAATGATGGTGATGATGTGAAAGAAAACCTTCTATTGATGATTGGTTACTAATAAAATATGCCAGAAAGAAAACTGTAAAAATATTTGTTGAATAAGTGCTTAATATTTTGAAAATGAAATTTGCCCGAAGAATTGCAAATTCCAAATTTAAATGGCTCTGAACTGAGGATGTTTCTACCGTCGTTATAACTCAAGTTCAAATTATCCTTCGACAACCAGTTTTAACGACAAAAAATGATCGTATTACTAGCTTTGTTTTCTCAATTGGTTTTGGAAGACTTTACGTTTCATAATTTATCATTCTGTAAAATGTTTGTGCAAAAATAAAGCGAAAAAAATTACTTTTGTAGGTATTTTTCCGTAGTGGCTCAAGTATCCCTTCACTATGGCTCAAGTATCCCCGCCATGGGGATACTTGAGCCATGATGTAAAACAAAAAATAAACATTTATTATACATAGAAAAATAGTTCAAAATTTATTGAAAGTGGTTTTTAGTTGAAGGAAAATTATCAAATTTTCATTTTCAATATTTTATTTTATTCTAAAAAAATATAAAAAATTAAAAAAAATTAAAATTCAAAAAATGGCTCAAGTATCCCCATCTTCCCCTAAATATTTCAAAAGAGTACATACGTGAAGAAATAGCAGCTGGATCATGTTGAAGGCATTCTGTTAAAGTACAGATGGGTTGAATCTCCAAGTCTGTATCATCTTCTACTCTGTAATAAGCCACAACAGTATGTAAGGTCACTTGTTGACGAGACCCCTCCAAAGTGATAAGACTGTATTTCTTGACCATATTTGAAGCTATAATTCTCACTAAGAGCAATGTGAAGTGGCATCCCTGTTAAAAATAAATGAGATACATTCTAATTTAATGAAGTGTCTAAATTTAATCATACATTTAAAATAAAAATTTTAAACGTTAATTTCTTTTTTAATTATGAAAATTGAAAAATACAGATTTCAGATAAATTACTTTGAATTCTCCTTGAAAAACAACTAATAAAAAAAGTTTTCAATTGAAATTAAGTAACAATAGTAGTAAATAATTAATACTGTTTCAAATTAATGCAAAATATTGTCAAATTTTATGAAATATTTGAGTAGTAATATTAACTAAATTAAACATTTTTCTTTCTTTTTTAAATTTCCTAAATTGTAACTAACTAATAGATAGAAAATCTAGCGTCTACATTTAACGATTACCTAAAACTAAAGTCTTTCAATTTTCATAAAAATCACATTTATAGTTAACAATACTAAATTTTTTTGAATATTTTCAAATTTAACAATATTTAGTTTCTTTATCAATGTATCAACAGTATTTACAGCCAATATCTTAATAACATTTCTAAAATTTCATCATTCCCTAGCTAAAGTCATTCCCCTGTTTTAAGAACAGGCAGGGGAATGATGTTTTGTTAATAATATCTACCTTAAAAGCACATGGGGGAATAAAATAAATTTAAAATAATTACACATACTAAAAAACTTGTATTAAAAATATAAAACAAAATAAAAAAAAAGCTTACCTTTAGTTTATCCAGAAAAATTGCGACCAGGGTAATGATGGCTAATAAAAATATTCGCTTGTAAACTCCAATTTTCAACACCTGCATTCACAAACAAAATGGCTACAGACTCCAAACTTTTAAGGTATCTCTTCCAAGCAAGTAGTTAAAATTGGATCAATGTCAAATTGGAGTCCAGCGGCATCTATTGGTGTTTTTTAGAACTATTTTTGTAAGTGCAGGGGAATGATGCCCAAATTCATGGACATACTTTATTGTGTTTTTTCACACAATTGCATTATAGTATATCTCTACATATGTACTCCTCTCATAAAGGAACAAATTGTGATAATATATTAATAATTACAATTTTAATAAATCAATATTTAATAAATATTTATTGGGTTCAAAGTCTAATTCTGGGATTGGGGACAGCCAGGGGAATGATATTTTACATATATTTTATTTTATTTTATATTGTTTAAAATTATTTTTCAGGTAAATAATATGAGTAGTAGATGGCAAAAAAGCAAAGCTTTTAATAAAAATAAACATTATTGGAAAAATAGTTTAAAAAAATTATAGAATCAAGTGGGACTTTGTTTTTTCCTATTCAGTGAGAATGACCCTCATGCCGACCCATACCACCGGTGGCTCGCAAAAAGGCTTAAGAATCCCTATTTACCCCCACCAGTAAAATTTTACTGAAAAATTTGCCTTTTTTAATCGGAACATTTTCAAGATTTAATAAGGTACAAATTTCTGTTTTTGAAAATCAGCAGAAAAGCATTAGAAATTTCGTAAAAGGGTCCCGTCGCGAATGAGTTAAATAAAAATTACAAATATTTAAATTAAAAATATAAGAAAAAATTATGTTGCCTTTTTAAAAAAAAATCATGCATTCAAAATTAAATATTTTTTTTCAAATTTTCGGAATAAAAACGAAAGTAAAACAATTGCTAAAGACATGTTCAAAAATTGAAATCTTTATTTTTAAAGGTTCTTGACTTATAACAATTTAAATAGGAGAAATGGTGAAAAAACCCATTCCAAAAAATAGTGTTCATGACAACCATTGTTTGACAACTAGATTTTGAAATCGAACCAAAACGAAAAAAATTAAAATTTCCTGTTCTAGTTAGGATAGAAACATGATTTAAACGTCCTTTTAAGCAGAAAAAAAAAAGAAGAAATGTTTAATGCAATAAAACTTTTCTTGAAAATTTAAAAAATTTTGTGTCCAAACCCCCTTAACAGAAGAAATAAAATCCTAATTTAAAAATTTATGCAATGTTTCTATAAAAAATATTGTTATTTTCTGTGCTATAACACTTTAAATAATCTTAACGACTGATAAATTAACGTGTTCTGTTCTAGATATATTTTAAAAAGAAACTGACGTATTATATATAGAGCTGCAAGTTTTAGTCTTTCTCCTACCACTAAAATTTAATCGACATTTTTATCGATCCAAAAATGCAGATTGAAGTGCTGTATTTTAATTATAAGAAAAGAGTGTAAGATTTGGCAGCTATGTATACACGTGAATAAATTGAAAAGTTTGAATGTTGAACAAAAATGTTTTAGTTTGCCGCTCTCCCGCAAGAAAAGCGACACAATTCGCAAAAATTCATTTTGCTTTTTATTCCCCAAATATATCTGTCATAGGTACACCTTGCTAAGATTTTTCATAAAAATTTTCATAAGTCTAGTTATAGAGAATTTTTTTTATTAGGCTATGTGTGCATTTGACACCACAGAAGGGGAGTGGAATCTGTGATGAGTTAACCACTTAATCGTCGCGCCCGAGATATTCACGGGCTGCAAGCTTCACGGATTTTATTCAGAATTGTTTGATTCACACCAGTTTTATAAAATAATGTAATGGGTTTTATTCTGGTATCATTTTATTTGTCATTAAATAAGATGAATATTTCTTTTTCAAAAAAGTGGTGGTAATATTGAATTTGAATTTTTAAACTGTAATTTAATGCGACCATTAAGGGCTTATAATTACCCAATTCTTGTATTCTGATGAACTGCACTGTTATTTTTTAAAATATCCACACAATTAATGTATCCTTAAATCATGATGAATAGCACAGCTTTTCGAGTTTAATCATAAATTCACGATTATAGTATTTAATTCAAAATAACTAAGCAAGAGAGATGAATAGTATTCGGAAACTAACTTGCAAAGTTTGCATTAAATTAAATAAGTCATATTTTACTGTCTTACTTCATATTTAAGTACAATGCGTAAACTAGCTATTAATCATTTTTAACCCTTTATTTACTGAATTATGAATTCATGAAAATATTACATTCTAAAGCATTTTACATAAATCGTTTAAACTAATTAAAAAGATTTACGTAATCATTTAATAATTATTTTAAGGATTTTAGAAGGATTGAAGGATTTAGAAAGATTAATTAAATTTGAATTTATAAGGATTTTGTGCAATGTTTATAACCCCACTCAAATATTTTGTTTTAAATTGTTTTCTTAGTATTTTGTAGAATTATAAAATGTACAAGTATGATACTCTTACAATATAAATATAGAAATATTTCCGAATTGAAAAATCCCCCTCCTTCAGTGCCAAGAAAGCTAAAAAGATACAAAGGCAAAAGAAATCATCCTTTTAAAATATATTTGTTTTGTGTAAACAATAATGTTTTTGGAACAAAAAGAAGTAATGTATCTATAATTCATTCTAAGCAGTATTAGAACTCATCGACATATTAAAAGAACTTTAAAGTAAGTAATTTTAATGGTACTTATAAGTACCTTGGGTAGATAAAGAGTTAAACAGATGCCTTATATAAGTTCTAAGAGAGATGTCATTCTGAAGAATGCATTCGTAACCCGGGATACGCGAGCCGCGCCTCATATTCCCGGATTACGTATGGATTTTACAATTGTCACCACTATTTGTTTAACCTTAAGAAAGACAGTGGTATATTTAAAAAACCACTAAATTTTAGTTTCCAAACGTTACGGTGGCACCAGAATTTCAATGAAAATTATCTATACACACACATACATATATACTGTATGAGGGGAGTCTCCGGAGAGCGAGGTTGAGTAAGTCGTGTTTTCGATAGCTCGCAATGGAAGGCTAAAAGCTTAAGAACAAGGTAAGACAGAACCTTGTATCATATCTCACTCTTTTTCTAAAGTGCTGCTGATCATTTTGGTATAGACCGGATCAAAATCGGTGCAGTGGTTGCCGAGATATTTGTATTTAAATTTTTAAGCTTTTCTCTTAATCTCGTCCCCAGATAACCAGCCATTGCAGCTACACCGATATCTTTCTGTGCTTATAATTAACAAACGCTTAAGTATGATAGTATCCGGACATTTAATTACGATTACCAGTACTCTTTTGAACTTTTTAAACGATGGTCTATTTTCCGTTTAACTTAATATTAAAGTTATGAGTATTTTTATAAAGTGTTGTCAATCCCTTCCTATGCTATCATTTAAGTTGTCAGTTTTAATAAGCAATTTATATAAGTTATATAAACTTAAAATTACATAAAATGGATTATACATTGTACATGGAAGCCTCATCTATGTTTAAGAATAAGTTATTCTAAGTTTTCATTGTTTTTTACTATGTTTTGAAGTCTTTTAAAATAGCTTGTTTGCGTAATGGCGGGTGCACTAAACTGAAATCAATGGTAAAACTACATTCTTTACATTTTTTAACAAGCTTATAATAAATTAAATTAAAGTCACTAAATAAATGCCTTTTACTTCTAATTTAAGCATTTACCTTTGCTCCGCCGCAAACCCGAAATCAATAAATTAATTTCAAGATACAAAAATAAATTTTTGATAAAGTGTTGTTTTTGCAATCTATGCTTGAATTTACTTATGTGATCTCCATAGGAATAACATGGGGAGAATTTTTTTTTTCAAAAAATTATTAATTAAATTAAAACTGCTTTTAACATATAGTGATAGATATGTGTGTGTACATAAATGTTTGGTTTTTACTCCGCCATACTTTTTATTGCTTTGTAAATATGTTAAGTGTATTAAATGAGTGTTTTCTTTAAGTGTTTATTTCTGTTTTTTTGTCTCTCAATCTCAATATGACGCTTGGGTCTTGCTCTTCCCGCCCAAGTTTTGCACAAGTGGAGGAATTGGTAGCTTCTTCTCAGACGGGCTTTTGGGTCCGTTGCAGAATTAAGAGATCAGTTTTAAACATTTTTTAAAAAATGTACTTAGTTTGTAATAGTGTATAATTTAATGTTGCCATCTGCTTTCAGACTTCCTTTTTTTTAAATATTAGTATATTTTGTTATCAAATATGTTAGGTGCTGTAGAGGTATATATTGTATGGTGTTGCCATGTGGGATGTATCTATAATTAACGAACCTATATTATACATGGACCATAAGTAGTATTCCTGCTGGTCTACAGTTATGCGGTAAGCCATTACAGCCAGTAGTTTTCCCTTCATCAGTTTTCCTTGTATTTACTTATTTACTTTGTCTTAAATTAACACATGGTTATCTCTATGTATTTATTTCCAGTAAATATTAAATTCCAGAAGAATTAAAGTAAATTCCAGAATTTATTTCCAGTAAATTCTAAGGGCTTAAAGGGTTGTTGGGGTCTTCGAACCCCCATAATTTATTAAATTTTCATCTTTTAATGGAGAAATGGGTGCTAAGACACAAGCTTTTATGTCTTGTCTTTGAGGGGCAGTTCCTCGAAGGGGGGTACATGCACCCCCCCAACATACACCTTAAAATTTCGCTCTTTTTTTTTGTCTACCACTTCCAACTATAAAATTTAAATTAAATCTCACCCCCAGGGCTGTAGATCCACCCTATTGGTCACTCACTATTTTTAGCTCATCTCTTCACTTCTTTTCAAACTTTAAAAGCCTATAACTTTTTTTCTATGGGATCTACAGCGTGGAGAAATATTTTAGCAGGGCTTTCTCGTCAAAGATATTTTTTTTTTGGCTGACAAACGTTTTCGGTTACTACAAGGGAACCGCCCCCGGGGGGAGGCAGGTTTTCAAATTTTAATGTAGCATATCTAGTGAAAGCTTCGGACTCATACATGACAAATCTACCATCAAAATCCATCTCCCACTATTCTGGGTCACGCCTCGGCCCCATAAAGGGTTAAACTCTACTTTTCTAAAATTTTCCCTAGATACGGGCATGTCGCATATTAAACTTTTTGTCTTTAAGAGAGCATTAACATTAGCCAACTTTCATCCCCATACTTCCCCTCCTCCCCATTTATGGCCATAATTACCACATGTGCCTGAAGATTCATCATCTCAAATACAGCAAATAAAACTTCACCTACAGGTGAGCTCAAAGGAAATCCTTCCTTGTTCCAATTACTGCACTACTCCTATAGTTTATTAATACTGTTTAGTACATGGCACACCAATACAACTTACTAACTGCTCTTATTTCTGTATATGCTATGGCGGAGAGAAAAAAAATTAAACATATTTAAAAGTAATTAAGAATGCATATTTCTGTGATTAAATAGTGTTTTTATCCAAGTTACTCCATTACATATTTCTCAAACTGATATATATGTCCATTGGTTTTAAGAATGTCAAGGGCAGGGGTTGACAACAATAAGCACAGAAACAAACTAAAATTTATTCTTTCTTAGCAGCACTATTTTTCATGCCTACTATATATTAGCTATTACATTACATTCTTTGTTTAGACCACTTTCATTAATATTTCCCCCTCTTTATTCCAAAAATCTAATCAAAATTATTCATTCGTATTTTTTTTATTTAACTTATAACTTTTTATCTTAGCCATTTACGGTGGACAAGTTCACCGGTTTTTGCTGTAAACTCTCTATATTCCTTTCTTTCAACGAGACATGTAAAGGGCTCTGACGATGCTTGGTATTTTGCATATTGAATTTTTGAAATTAGCAATTAAACGCAGCACTTAAAATATCGTTAAAAAATTATATATATATATATATATATAAAATTCCCTCTCTCTCTTGCACCCACCGTCCATGAAAGGTAAAAAAAAATTCTGCAAATAATCTGCAGTGATTCAACAAAAGTTCTACCTATTCCGAGAAGTATTTTGAGAAAAATAATATAAGCAACGCAAGTCAAAAAATATGGCACCAACCTTAAGAGCAAGCTCGATGCGTTTCCAAAGCATCAGCTCTTTGAACAGTCTAAACATGGATGACGCAGGAATGATCGATTTATTTGAACTTGGTAAAGGTCTTCTAAATCCTCTAATAAAAAACTTCTCCCAAGATAAGGAGACTAAGAAGAAATTGATAGAGATCCTTACTATTTTCAACAAGATGACACCTATAGCGGAAGAAAAACCGGCAACTTTAAATAACCTCAAAAAGCTCAACAAAGCTCAGAAATTCAGCCATGCACAAAAAAATGGTACCTAAAAAAATAGTACCTAAAAAATGAAACAGAAATGAGATTGGACAGTTTGCCTAAAGTTCAAGACCTTGAAGAAGTTATGAATAGGGCTTTGTTAGATCGTACTGAACAAGCCGATCCTTCTGCAGAATCAGTGCAGTACCAAGCTGAGAGGGAAGATTCACAGGCAGTCCTGAACAAACAATTCACGTCTGGTAGCCACTTTAATAAGCTAAAAAGAACCCATTCTCCAGGATTGGATAGGGTATACAAGCGGACAATCATCGTCAAGGGAATCAACAGGCAGAGTGGTCAGGAGGTACAATCTCTCCTAACAAAGGACAGAACGTGCACAGCACATTTTGTCAGTAAAGTCTTAGTCAGGAAGAACCATCTTGAGATAGTATGTAAATCCATAGCAGATGCCGCCAATCTAAAGAATGAGCTGCAAAAAAACCAGACCCTAAATAGAGAAGTGAATGTAGTCTCACAGTCAGTACCCACATATAAAATGATCTTGCTGGGAGTTCCCCAGCATTATACTGATAATCAGATCAAAGAAGCCATTCTGACAAATTTTAAAGCTTATGAAGACGATATAGTCTTCTTGGCGGCCCAACAGTCAAAGAGAAACCCAGAAACCAAAGATTGGATCTTAGTACTTCCCAGGGCCTTGGGGAAAACCATAGTCCAAGAAAATGGCCTAACGATTGGTCTCAAGTTCTGCAGGCTGAAGCCGCATACCTCGGTGCAGCGCTGCAGAAACTGCCAGGACTTCAATCATCCCACCAAATTCTGCAAAAATAGTACCTACTGCCCAGTCTGTGCTCAAAAGCACGATCCAAAGGTATGTGAAGACCGGCCGCAGTGCGCGAATTGAGTATATAGCAATAAGGAAAATGGCACTCACCACAACACAGGTCCCAAAGCCTCTGATCACTCTTGCCCTGTTTTCAAGCTAACCTACCAGTAGGAGAGAGATCGTCTGGATGCCATCTTCGCTCCCAAGATAAGATCATCAATCACCAATGATCCTAACCCACAGGAGGATCCCCGCAACACGCATCCAAAGTGTCCCTTTCAGCCACCTTTCCAGTCTTGGGGAGTGCCCTGGGAAGGACCAGGTCTCCCACTTTTCAACCATTGGCCTCTGCCACCCCAGGAGGTAGCCTTTGAGCACTTCCTACAATCCCAGAAGGCAGACCGCAGAGGTAGGAAGTATTAATTCTTAAATCTGCTAAAAAATATTCTTAATTTCCCTTCAATTTTAATTTATCTTTATTATTATTATTATTTGTCTCTTTATCTTTGGTGATGGCTACCTCGCAGGATCCCTCATCACCCCATTCACATACTCAGACGAACAAAATATCAAAAAAACCATTTGGTAATACAAAATTTATTCACGTTAATCTAAATCACTGCAAAACAGCTAATGAATCGCTAAAGGACTTTCTGATCGGTGTCAATGCGGACGTAGCTTTGCTTCAAGACGCTTATTATCAAGAAGGCAAAGTTATGGGCATTTCGCTATCCTGGCCAGTCTTTTCATCAAAAATGGGTACGGCACACCTGGTCGTTCGGAACACTAACATAACATATTCTCACCTATACACGGGAGATCACTGTGTTTTTATAACGATTACGGCAAAGGAGGGCCATCTGATTGTTGGCACGACGTATGCAGCTCCCAGGCTAGACTTTGAGGAAACCCTCGAGGAGTGGGAACACCTAATAACACACAGGAGGTATTTCATCTACAGCGGGGACTTTAACGCCCGGTCACCCCTTTGGGCTATGAGCAGCAAAACTCGCGGAGGGAATCTCTCATTGAACATCTGGTAAAACACAACCTAGCGATAGCCAATATAGATAACAAAGTTCACACGTTCGTCAAAACCAGTAGCAAAGGCATAGTATTGGCCAAAGTATTTCCGGACCATACTTTGGTAAATCCAGTTTCCCATAGCAAAATCAGGAATTGGCGCGTATCAGATGTTCACAGTGGCTCAGATCACAAAGATATATCTTTCGGCTTTGAAATTACACCATAATACACAGAAAGACGCCGATTCAATACCACTAGGGGGAATTTGCGTAAATTCACACAAGCTATTAAAACACACAAACCCCTCCTCAACCAACACCTGCAAGATGCAACAGATACAGACTCCTTAAACACCTTAACTAAAGTTCTCATCGAAACAATGCAAAAAGCAACAAAAACATCTTTCAGATATAAAAACACACAGAGATCAGCTACTTTCTCCTACTGGACAGCACATTTCAGAGCCAAACGTAATCAACTCACCGCAATGCGAAAGAAATTAAGAGCACTCAAAAGTGACGGGGAAGACACAGAATACTTTCGTTCTCTGACAGAAAATTATAAAAAATTGGCAGCAAAATATAAGCGCAGTATTCTGGATGCCAGGAATGCGGCATGGCGAAAATTTTGCAGCAACCAGACAGATCCTCATGGCACTGCTCAGAAATTTTTCAAGGGAAAGTTTTTTAAACCCGATGAGATCAGGCTTGAACTGCCCTCACATAAGTCATCCAAACAATCCAATCTTGAACATCTAACTAAAGAAATTTTCGGCCCCTCAGCATACCCTAGCACAGATAATTCAGACCTTCTCTTTAATGCTCCCCATGACCTTCCCTTCACCAAAGCAGAACTGTCTTCAGCACTGCACAGTCTAGTCGATTCTAAAGCACCGGGTCCAGACTGTATAGATTCTAGAATCTTAAAATTAACTTTCAAAATTATCCCTAAGATATTTATTAGTTGGGCAAATCTTTGTTTAAATTCTAATTTTTTCCCGCTCATTCTGAGGCAAGGGGAAGTAGTATACTTCCAGAAGCAAGGGAAGGATCTCTCTGAAACCACCTCCTACAGGCCAATCTGCCTCTTACCGACCTTAGGAAAATTACTGTAGAAACTTTTAGTCAAGAGATTGGTTCACTTTCTGGAAACAAACAATATCCTCCATCACAGACAATATGGGTTCAGAGAAGGCAGATCTTGCGAAAAAGCTTTGAATGATATTCTGTCCTCCTGCGCCTTAAGCATAGATGCTGGAAACTACACTTCCCTGGTCTCCTTAGACATAAAGGGAGCTTTCGACAATGTAGAATGGCGGGATATACTACTCCAGTTAATTGAAATTGGCTGTCCGGGTAACATAGCTGGAACCATCTGCTCATATTTATCAGAACGGAGAATAATTGTTAACTGGGGCTCTGGCTCATCATACCACAATCTTCAAAAGGACTGCCCGCAGGGATCATGCTTAGGCCCTATTCTCTGGCTACTAATAGCTAATGTAATTCTTAAAGAGCTAGAAAAACCCGGATTCCTCCTATATGCCTTTGCTGATGATTTCAGCTTTGTCTTCTCGGGCCGTGTTCGTGTTGACCTTCAAAGAGAAGCAGCTCGGGCTCTTCCCCTCTTCCACCAGCTGCTAACTAGCCTACACCTCCAGCTCTCCACAAGCAAATCACAAGAGCTAACATTTGCAAAGCCACGCGATCTTCAACGTCCACCCACGATGAGAATCGGTGGACAATCGGTTAAACATGTACAGAAATTAACATTTCTAGGCCTCACAATAGATAAACATATGAGCTGGACGGAACACATTAAGAACATCAGAGAGAAACTCGTAAAACTCCATAACAATTCACGCAAATTAACAGCTAAAACTTGGGGCATTAAACCCCAAATGCTCAAAGTTTGGTACCATTCAATAGTGGAACGGATCATCTTTTACTGCGTGGGTATCTGGGGAGGCAGCCTCACGAAACAGGTGAAGGATAAACTAATATCTATTCAAAGGATATTCCTGCTCCAGATGAGCAGAGGATACAAAACGATCTCCTCCGAGGCCCTTGCAGTTATAACAGGGATCCCTCCCATTACAATTACACTTGAATTTGAATATCTAAGAACCAAGATCTTGCATCTCCAACACGACACAACACAACAAGTCCATTTCCTAAACATAGAGATACAACGAAAAGTTAGCAGCTGGATCCTGCATCCTGCGAGGGAGACATCGCATTTACAAGTAAACTTACAAAAGCATTCTTACAAACCAACCAGAGATCCAACTATATACACAGATGGATCCCGAACCGAATCAGGCGTGGCATCAGCTTTGTGTGTCATGAGTGGCGGCGAGGTGACCCATCAGTGGGCCTGCAGGATTGGCCACTTTAACTCCGTATTTCAATCGGAGCTACTTGCAATCCTGCACTGGAATGGATCTCTGGACAACCCTACTCCTTCGTCAGGGTTTACAGTGATATTTTGTCCAGCTTGCAAGCCATTTTTCCCCGTCGTATTAAACACCCCATAGTCCTAAAAATCAAACAACAATTATTGATCGTAGTCAATAAAACTTCCCTTGGTCACGTCCCGGCTCACATTGGCATTGAGGGCAATGAACGGGCTGATGCTTTGGCCAAGGCAGCGATAAAAAATCCAACAATAGAAATTGAACTCCCAGTGCCTTTCTCCCATGTCAAACGAGTCCTAAAAGGAAGAATCTTACCCGCCTGGCAGACTAGGTGGCACGAGTCAGACAAGGGACGCTATACCTACAACCTCATTCCAAAAATATCTAGAGAGCTTTATTTCCTTTCTCCACCCACCACAGCCTTCCTCACTGGTCATGGACCCTTTAAACAATATTTAAAGAAATTCCATTGCGCCTCTTCACAACTCTGTGAATGTGGCGAAGTGGGATCCCCAGATCATACCTACTATCACTGTACTCTGATTGAAGCTTGGCATCTCATATATCACCCTTCTCCCCCTAAATCCTAGCTACAAGGAGTGTTATCTCGGCCAGCGTTGCTTGCCAAATTAAGAAACATTTATAATTACTTAATGTTCATTTCCATTCTAACCACATAGCGGTCTGTCTTTCTGTAGTATAGCAGCAGATCGAGAGTTCTCCATCCCACCTCACAGTTGCTTGTCATGAAGGGGCACGGGCCCCAGAGGACAGTGCACCATAATTTCATCTTTTTCTCTGCCGCTCTCTTTCGCGAGGGAGCAGTCTGTGCTCCAGCGGATGAGTTTTACTATGTAAATTATATCTGTATTTTATTGTAACTAAAAAATAATGTAACCTCTTTTTTTAGACCTTAATAAAGGCGACCGGGAGGTATAATATGCTCTACAGACAAGGCATTCTTCTCTGAGCAGTCCCTCTTAGGCATTCAATATATACTGTATGAGTGTGTGAGAGAGAGAAATATAGCTTTTAGTTATATACAAAAATGTTTGCTTGTAAATTCCGGTGATATTCATACATTTCAACATTTTAATGGTGGGAATGATTTGCTCCTGAAAGTGTTAAAAGTAATCCTCTACTTACATTATCGCGAAATTTTTGCCAATAATATTCGACCAATTTAAGGTGAGGATTATTATTTGTATTTAATGGTGATGAAGTAAAAACCATTCATACCTGGTATCAGCGCTTTCACCCGGTTTAAATCAGAATGTTATGTGTTTGGATTTTCTATGTCTGCAGTCCAGTTCGATACGTATAGCCAATTATCTATCTTTAAAAATGATTTGAATGGAATTTTTCCTGCCTTTAATTTGGCTTAGTGCCTATAAAAAGTAATATTTGTTTATCATGTGAATAATTTCCTTTATTCAACCCTTTGATTACGGGATTGGGATAGATGTCGTCCCAATCGTAACTATATTCTATTAGCACGACTTTTTTTGAAAACTTTTCCATTTTATAGACATAAACCGGAATAATTTTTCGAGAAATCAACCACAAAGAAATTTCTCTGCAAAATTTGATTCAAATAAATTTAAAAATAGTCATCGTTATAATCTGTAGGCAAAACATTTATGGTACACGTTTTAACACTTTGAGGGGAAAATAACTTATGTTCTTAAAATGCTGGAATGATTGAATGACGCAAGAATTCAAAAACAAATTTATTTAAAAACAGATAAATGCTTTTCTTCAAATACTTGATAAAGTTAAATTTTTCATTTCAAGTTTCTGGTGTTAATATAAATTTTTGCAATTAAAATTAAGTGAGATATATTTTATACCACCGCCCTTCAAGGGGTTAAAACCGTTATTTCTGGATAAAAAGTATCGGATACACTGAAAATTCCCAGCACACATTGAGAACACATGTGAAACACTTTGATTGAAAAAAAAGTGTTCCAGTTACCTTAATGTGTACTGAAATGTGTTCCGGATGTGTTCCACTATAAAGAAAGTGTTCCGACAGTGTAATGAAAGTGTTCCGAAAGTGATCTGCCCAGAATCTATACATATAATAAAACAGTAGGACCCGGTGTGTCTGTACATTGAAGATAATTGACAAAAATGGAGTCAGGGCGATAAAAGAAAACCAATGAAACACAAAAAAAAATTTTTGAATTTTTTGTCTGTCTGTCTGTCTGTCTGTTTGTTCGAGGTTATCTTCGTAACTACTGAATGGATTTTTATGCGGTTTTCACTAATGAAGAATGCACACTCCCGGGCAGTGTATAGGCTTTGTTTCATCAAAATCGGACAACAGACAAAAAAGTAACAAAAAGAAACAAAAGAAACTATTAGGTGCGCTGCTCACGTTTTTTAGTACATAACGTTTTTTAGTACATATAAAATCCAATAGATGTCACTGTGCGATTTTAAAACGCGCTATCGTTATGTTTTCGCCAGTCTACTTAAGTATGAGAAAGTTTCAAGCTGGCTGTCGTTCCATGTGGTTTAGTCGGTAGAACGTCAGTGCGCCATACTGATGGCCCGGGTTCGATTCCCAGCATGGAATTTTTTTTCACTATGTTGGCATTAACGCCTATAAGCAATTAAAAGAATTTGAAATATTGTATTCAAGGCGAATTTTCTCTCTGGGAAAATTTCCTTGCATTAATATGTCAGTGTAATTTTTTTTTCGATTTAATTTTTTTTTTCGAAACTTTGTTTTTCTTAAAAAATTACAGTAAATATTTGATATTTCCCAACGTTTTTTGAATGATCGACTTGCTTTTTTTTTTTTAATGTATGTCTGAACCTTATCTAACTACTTCTTCAAGATTTCTTTAGATAAACCGACCAGCGTAGCGGGCGAAGGCCGCTAGTATTTGATAAATCTAA